>CM060844.1:52625000-53167500 GCA_030762175.1 Metallyticus violacea
GTTCATAAGAACTGAACGAAAATGTGAATGTAAAAAAATTCTAGCATTGTCGATAAATTCATTCAGAAATAATTTATGTTCTAAATGTACTTCTATAAAATGTACTTTATGATTATATAATTACTTATCTTTGTGCTTTTTATAGATTATAGGGCATTTTTTGATGGTTTTTAGGCTCATAAACGTGTAATTTTTAGAGTTCTCTACCAATGCTTAGGTGACCGAATTCTACCGTAGTAATTTACTCGTACATAGGACACTTTATGTAAAAGGTAATGGCACGCGCGTTCAAGTCCCTAAACATTCTAGTACTAATGCTGTTATCTGATATTTTTCAGAACTTATAACAGAGAACGCCAAGATACTGGAGCATTTAGATTGAGTGATCACTTCAACCGACCGCAAGTCATCGAGGAAGGAGATAATTTCGACGGTCTCACCCTTGGTTTGCATACCCAACCGCAGGATTCATCTGACAAATGCTTCGCTTCCGAGGTAAGGAATTCGGGAGATTTCTTCCTTATAATGTGAATTACCTTGCTTCCGGTATCAGACTGTGAAACATGTTCTGTTTTCAGATTACCAAGTATCTGTTTCGCAACGGTAACAAACTGGGAATGGATTTGAGAGCCATCGACGTACAGCGAGGACGGGATCATGCACTTGCCTCATACAACGATTATCGTCAGTTCTGCGGCTTACCAAAGGCCGAAACATTCGATGATTTTCTCGACCTAATCCCGCTGGAGGTAAATGCTAGAGACGCTTCTAAGTATAGGTGTTTTAAGTACACAATGCTTACCAATGAGGACCAAGAGCATAATCAGAGTATTTATTCTTTTCACATAAATATATTTCACTCATCTGGGATTTATTTTTATCTTTCATAATTAAGCTCTTTTCGACAATTCAAGGTATTAAAATTTTTAGAGATTAAATCTCGATAACTCTCGATACCTCGATATTTTCGATATTCAAGAAATATCGATATTAAACGATATCCTGTATATAAGGTCGATACTTTTTCGATATTTTGTTAATAGATCACAATTTCCAAAAATAATATTACAAGTAGGTAGCACATTTTAAAGCTGTCTCTAAATAGCAGATAGCTGTTATCGATAAATTGGATAAGTTTGTAAACCCGAGCGTTGACCCGATAATGAAAATAGTCCCTCTTCATTATAGGCATTCCATCTCAAATCGGATAAGACGTTTAAAAAACTGATCTCATAATTTTTAAAAATGAATTGTTTTAAAATAAATGAAGCATGAAGAGATAACAGCTTCTGCGAAAAATGAAACCCTTGTTGCAGTACATTTTATACTATTAAATTTTTGGCATTTTAAGAAAGACAGCCCTTTAAAAGTAAGTATATTTGGAACTACACGCTACATAAACGTAAATTAAACCATACATTACCTCCTTTTTGAAGCTTTCATAACAAGTATATAACCAATATTTATTTTTAACCAACGGATTGTTATATCATGATAACGAAATTTCTTGCTTTCTCTTATTCCTCTTGCTCCTTTTCTTCTTCTTATTTCCCTCCTCCTCCCTCCTTCTTCCCCTCCTCCTTCCTCTTCTCCTCCCCTTTCCCCCCGCCCCCCTTTACACTCGAGAAAAATTATTGCAGACAAATGGGATTGTAACACTAACTTTCTAACATTTAACATTTACAAGCAGTAATATTCCACTATTAATTCGGCTTTTATGTGTTTTTAGATAACTATGTATGTTATTTCCTCTGTTTTGCTGGCTCTTCGCTTGCCATATTAACTAAATAAGTAATGTTAAGCGCTCCATTCACTTTAAAATGTTGAAATATAAGTTAAAATATTATACCTCAACATGGAATAATTATAAACTTTCAAAAATATTGCCCGGTATCAGAAACAGCTTACATAAAATGAAACTTTTTACTTGAAAAGTTTATTACAGCGCGCGGCGGAGGGTTGTTGACATACAGCACATGCACGACCTTTCCTGTTGAGGCGTGTATTCAACGGTAACATACTGGAGATCTGCGCGCGAGCGGAAGTGATAAGAAGCAATTTCCCTTTCATTCCGAATTTATTTTCTCGCTCTCTGTTTAAGACACCAGTAATCTAGAATGTGTTGTCTTATTCTGTTTAAGTAAAATATAAATATAAAATTTAAAAATATTTTAAACTAACCACAAGTTGACGAAACAACTCCAAAAACAACCTTTTAAGCTGAAATAACATTAAAAAAAAAAAAACTGCTTATTAAAAGCTTTCGCTAATATTAATTTTGCTTATATATTCCGAAACAATTCAAAATTATTTATTTCGACAGTTCAAAAATATTCTTAACTTAATATCCTTCTAGCATAGAAACTATTAATCATAAATTACTCATATTTTGCACGAGGCGTACTCTCTCTAGTATCTATAAGTTCACAAAATTTCACTTAAATATAAACATAGTAGTAGTTTTGCAGCCCGATTTCACATGGAATAGTCCTTATACCGTGCGATCAGTTTTGTTTTCCCCCGGAGTGTTTCCTATGGACGAAGGCATTGCTCCTTAGCCGGTTAGCCGGCCAGTCGGGTTTCGGTGATTAACGGAAGGGTAAAACAATAAAAAACACCCAACCGTATAATACACAATTCAATTTAAGAGGCTCATTATTTGCCAAATCATCAAATGAGGTATTGTTCATTCCCCACGCATTTTTGTTATCTCTTTGGAAAATTATTCATCACTCCCGAACTATTTCCGGACTAATATTATCTTTGAGTTCTTGTATGGTATGCAAATTCGTCTTGTACACAGTTTTTTTAAATTTATCCCAGAGATAAATCGTATGCTTAAATTGGGGGGCCAAGGAGGCCACAAATCTCTACTAATAACTCTGTCTTATGGAAACACGTGAATTATTCACATGGAATTACTCGCAGTGTGAGCAGTGGCAGAGTTTTGTTGAAAAAATGCATAATCATGCTCCTTGTCGGTTAATTATTTGAAAAAAAGGATTATAGCATGGTATTCACTCAAGTAACAGAATCAAATGTATGCTCAAATTTTTTGTTGTGTTATTCTTTCACCACCCAGTTAACACAAATGAATCGTACTTTGTGTGTGCCTTTGTAAACACACTTTATGCATACTGTCGAATTAAGAAACGAACAATACAACACATGCCCGGGAACAGCTGCGCTACGATTGTGACAGTCAGAAAAGTCAACAGCAGGCTAGTACCTCCTCCACGGGGCGGTAAACAAATGGGGACTCGCGCATACGAAAAAACCCTCGCTGCGGGGGAAAGCATCAGCGATCACACTGTATTTCTGTGGATGGTATAACGACAGTACAGTTGAAATATAGAGCAGTGAAACATGCTGAACTGCAGTTTGAATTAGATCTTTTGGAATGTGTTACCATTAATTTCTAGCTTGTATTTTACTCTGCTGATATGGAGAAACCGCGCTCCGCCTATAAAATAACCTCTATTCTGAGTTTGACTAAAAATAAAATATTATTTTGGCAATAATATCATGTTATCTGTTTAAGTAGCTAAATACATGTAACATGTAACAATATAATACTTAGCATGTAAGCTGGTTTTATATTCCTATCTAGTTGTTATTTTAAATCAGTTGTTATTTTGAAGCGACAGTGGACGGTGCGTTTCGTGGTCTGCCATCCTCGGAAATGAGGGAAGTTTAAAACAATTTTCAATTGAATGTGAATTTATCACATTTTTAAAATCTTTTTGGCGAAGTAGAGAATTTCACAACACGGAAAGATAATAGTTATAAAATTTATAAATGCTTCATGAAATTGCTTCTGCTTCATATCTCAATTAATTGAGCATAAAAATTCAGATTATTTGTTTGGCATACTAATATTCATAGTAATAAAATGAGATATCTGTATTTGTTTAATAAAAAACACGAAAATATCGAGTATCGAGAGGAAATATATGTTATCGAGTATCGAAAGTATTCGGTATCGATATCTCTACTTCTAACACTCTTTTTTTTTTCCTCCCCTAGAAACAAAGGTGACAGTAATCATTTATGTTTTAGGATGTGCAGAAACTAGCCAGGCTCTACGCGCATGTCGATGACGTTGAGTTAGTCGTAGGCGGATCACTGGAAATCCTAGCACAGGACGCCTTAGTGGGTCCCACATATCTCTGTATCTTGACAGAGCAGTTCTTCAGAACTCGTGTCGGAGACAGATACTTCTACGAAAATGGGGCTGTGAAACATGCCTTTACTTTAGGTAAGAGATCTGGAGAAGGCCAAGGTAGTAGATTCTTACTTGAATTATCAACCTCAACAATTAAGAGATCTACAACTACTACAAACCCGTTTAAAGTAACCATGAAACTATTAAATATATTCATATACAGCATTAGTTATATGAAACCTCTCCTTTCACTTGAAATCCATTGAAGATGCTAGCAGCAAAGCCAGCGAAAACTTTGCTTTTAAATTTCATTTAAACCACCGAACATGACAAAATAACCAGATGATGGCCTATGTTAATAATAATATAGCTCTCATTCATAATTAAATACTTTTCAAAAGTCTTTGAAAAAATAAAGCTCAAAATAATAACCACCATTTAGATAAAATCAATAATTTAGTCAGTAAACAGTTTGGGTTAAGAAATAACATGTATGGCAATAATGCAACCTTAAAGCTCTTATGAAATTTCAAGTTTTGAAAAATATCACCATGTATGTCAGTGAATGGCATTTGGCAAAAAACGAGGACATACAACCCAATCAGGTGGAGTAGCCGCCATATCTAGGAATTAAGAAAGACTCTTGATGCCGACATAATGTTACAGGTGAGAAAAAAAAAAAACATACTAAATGACAAAAGTTCTCAAGGCAGATAATGCAACAGTTCGTGCTTTGAGTTATGCAGGGTCAGCTCCTAACATGGAACTAATAGGAACAACACATATTTTTTAATAATCCGTTCAATCACGCTGCCTTCAATACATCAAGTTTCTTAGTGACGTCATGCAATCCAACCCATAAGAAAGGAAAGACTCTACTAAACCAAAGTAGATGATCCCTGCCAGGAAAGACTAGGAACGCTCTCTTCGAAAACTTGCAGCAAACGCTTGGTGAGAAAGGAAAGATGACATTAAAAGTACATAGCCCTAATAAATAACATTTTAGTATTGCGACAATATACAAAGATATGTGGACTATGTTTTTAATTTGCCTGTCTGCAAATGATAATCGACATTCATTCAAAGTGAAAAAAGGAAGTTGAAACTCATTTCAGTGCCTTATAATATTATCCCTAAACTCCGTTAGATATTGCTGGAACTGCGAAATCCATTTAGAAGGGTTGAAGGGCTTTCCAAATTCTTGCATGGGAAGAGAGAGAACAACACGTGTTTCAGTTGTACAAAATGGAAAGCTGCCCAAAAGAGAACCCAGGTCTTGTCCCCCCCCCCAATCTCAGCTGCTCCTGGTAGCAGTTCATTATTTCGCTACTATCTCTTCATCACAAGAGACGTGGTCCTGGTGGTGTAGTGGTAACTGTACTTGCCTTCTAAACCCAAGATCGCGGCTTCAAACCCGGCCAGGATCGATGAATTTTTTGGGCGTAAAAATCCTAAGTATGACTTCCTTCAGAAGGGAAGTAAAGCCGTGGGTCCCGTGTCGTACATTTACGGCACGAAAAAGAACCTCAACCCTGAAAGAGAGGCCTCTGAGCAAAATTTGTCGGCCGTTTCACGCCCTGAATAGAATGGGACGCTGATGACCTGAGATGTTAAAGAGCGTCCGTAAATAAATAAATAAATAAATAAAAAAAAAGCATAAGAGAGTTGCATATTCCTCAATATTCACACATCAGGAGAATACAGACATACAAAACAGAAGCCTACAACTTATGTCTTATGCTCCACGGTTTAACAGCAACGCTTAAAACACCGCCACGGGTGGCCGACGTCGTTAAGGCGCTGACTCGTGAGCGGGAGGTCTGGGGTTCGAATCCCGCCAGGACCGTCCTCCCTGACTGAGATTTTTCCAGATTTTCCTTAGTCCTCATAACTGGCAAATGCCGGGTAAGTGCCCTAAACTTAGGCCTGGAACATTTCCTTCCTTAAAAAAAATCCTTTCCCAATGTATCATTTCATCTCATGTATCATCAGTGTTCGCCCCCTATGGTGCCTCAGTAGTAAAAACGGGCGTTTAACACCAATAAAAAAAAACGCTTAGAACATTTTCGGCCTATACATGTAACATATTCACACATCAGGAGAATGCTGACATACAAAACAGAAGCCTGCAACCGATGTGTTATGTACGGTTTAATAGCAGCGCTACACTTCAATAGACATTTTCAAATATTGAAGTGGCCAACATCCTTGCCAAACATACAGGAAATTATGAGCATTTTAATTCCTTTTTAAACCCAATTTTGGTATAACTGTTACCTCCAAGAAGATTAAAACGAAAGAGATCGTTATATCAACCTACACGCAAATGCCCCTGCATTGAGATATATCTTCAACAAATGTTTTATGTCTTTTATATATAATATTTTGTTTGTCTAACTGTAAAGTAACATTGTTAGAACAAAGTTTTCATTCAAAATAATAAAAAGAGAAAAAGATTCAAGGTGATCATTATAATCAGTTTAAATGCTGGAAAAATATGCACGTAGCTTCTGTTAACTAATTTTAAAAGAGAATTAAAATGCATTAAATCCAATTAATTAACTAAAAAGTATTTAACGTGCTTCAATAATTATTAGGAACTAAAATAATAGTTACATTTTTTTCCTAAATGTATTCTTGTTTTTTATTATTTGTTGATTTTGTTTCTGCAGAACAATTGAAGGAGTTGAGGAAAAGTTCATTATCCCGGTTAATCTGCAACAATGCTGACAATGTACAGGAAATGCAACATCGAGGATTTGAGCTTTTTGATGAGTAAGTGAAATCAGCTATTTTTCTTCTTCTTCTTTTACTGCAAGGGTTATTAGCACTGTCTTATTTGCAACTTCAACTTTTGTTACAGCAACCCCATAGTACCCTGCTCAGAAATACCAGAAGTCAACCTCGATCCGTGGAGAGAACAGCTTTCTGATGATTCCTTCGCATTTTCATCTCTTTTCAGCGACATACCTTTCATCAATTCTTTCAAAAACTTAGTGCCATAGCTTAATTAAAAAATTGCTTGGACAATGCTGTGAGTTGAAACAGAAACTGTGATGACTTTTTTGTTTATATATAAATTTCTGTGGTGCCGCTGAAGAAACGTGGTGTTACTTCGGTAAAGTGCCAAAATTCTGACAACATAACTTCGAAAGTGGAGCCAGAATTTGGATGTACGCCTAGGAGTCGGCATGGGATAGAAGAAAACTGTTGGATTTCTGAGATATTATTTATTGTTGAAGATAATAAATAACACGAAAGCCTCTAAAATGTTATAAGCAGACCTGGTATGAAAGCTTATGTTTTATTCCTGTTTTTACTGAAATTATATGTTTCCTTTTGAGGAAGGAGACATTGTTAATAAATTTTAAACATTTTTGTTGATACAAATTTTTCTTTTACCCATAAGAATGTACATATATTTCTTAAAAAACACACAAAAAAAATCAGCGTACAAACTGTATAACAAATCAATATACAGAATACTTAAAATACACTTAATTCTTAAAAATGATAAATAAATTCGTTTCTATGTTGAAATGTAGTTAACTAAGTTAATTGCTAACAGGTAAATAGTTCAACGTAAGACAATTAATAAGTAAACACTTAAAAGAGTGCTTGCAACTTACATGGAATATACTTTGCTATCTATTGGTCATTTTCTCTCTCTGACCATTCAAGGCCTTGACTATTTTCGTTCGCATTTGGTTTATATGCTTATGGGCCTATAATCTTAATGAATTCGATTATTTATAAAATTTAACAGAATGTCTATAAAACAAGGGCTAGCATTTTTCATGTATGTAATACAGCGCATTTATTCTATAATTGTGCTTATCTTCTAAATAGTAATTTTATGTTTATATATCCTTGATAAAACAGTCCTGATAAACCAAGTTGATTCACAAATACTGTTATAATAATCAATAAAAATAAAAATGTGTTGCGTTCGTGCAATATTTTTGTTTTATTTACGGACACTCTTTAACATCTCAGGTCATCGGCGTCCCATTCTATTCAGGGCGTGAAACGGCCGACAAATTTTGCTCAGAGGCCTCTTCTTTCAGGCTTGAGGTTCTTTCTTTTCGTGCCGTAAATGTACGACACGGGACCCACGGCTTTACTTCCCTTCCGAAGGAAGCCATATTTAGTATTTTTACGCCCGAAAAAATCCATCGATCCTGGCCGGGATTGAACCCGCAATCTTGGGTTTAGAAGGCAAGTGTGGTTACCACTACACCAGCTGGACCGACGTTCCTGTAATAAAGGGATCTGTTCTTTCCTTTGCATTTTGAATTTATTCCATTACCACTCATGCAAGAATCAATCGTGGGAAGCAAATGATAAATTAAGCCCCATGGATTGGTCATGAATGGCCCTTGTGTGTTTTGTATAGATGGGAGAAAGAAATTTAAAACGTTTTTAAGAATGTTATCAATAGCTTTTTTGACAATTTAGAGCATTAAGAAATATTTACAAATCAGGGAAACTGCATTTATTGTATAACAAGTATTAAAATGCGTACCTTTGATTATCAATGCCATGCTGAAAAGGTATACTAGTTAAAACGTAAAAATTACGTATTGTTCAGTAATATATTTCAACAAATACATTAAAATATATTAATATTAAATAGAAGATACAAGCAGAATAAATTAATAGGAAATGTATTACCTGCGTCACTGCTATGCGGTTAAATAATGTCCGCCTCCAATTTAAATAAAATATTAAACAATTTAATATAATCTTATGGTATAAAGTCAAAGATGTGGCAGTGGTGAAAGGATGAAACGAAAACATTCCAGCGTTCTCGGCGGTTAAAGTAGTTGGAACTGGCAAGCAAATACGCGAATGCCATCTATGATCGATAGCGAGCGGTGACATTGTAACAAAACAATTGTCCTTGTTATTATCTGTCTGAGGAAACACTGCTGACGTACAGCGCTGCAGTAAAGAAATGCAGCAGTTCAGTGCGTGCAGTCAGTAGGTCGGTATGAGTGTATAAGAGCAAATGGAAACCGCGCCGGAAAAGTGTCACGCGAAATAATGCACTCGCAAAGCAGTCTGCTTATATACATGAGCTAAAGGTTTGTAAAGCAGAAAAAAATATTAAAGAATGCTGTGAAAAGGACAGCAACGGCATTGGGGCAAAGTGACAGAATAATGGGAAGGAGAGTGAGAAATTAAAGCTCACTGTAGAAACATTGTCAACTCCTGGTAAAAGCTGCCCGAAAATTGAATTTGTCGATTTTTCAAAATCTGTCGAAATTCCGGCCTTATGGAAACTTCTGAATGCTATTGAAGAAAAGATAGAAATTGGAGGAAAAAAAGAATATTCTGGAGAATACTGAAAGGCATGGGATTCAAGAAATGCAAAAGCCCATACGACACATTTTAATGGAGCGGCCTGGCATTGTTGCACGTCACGTAGCATACCTGACAACCCTAAGAAAAAATGAAAAAGGGCCAAAGAAGTCAGTTGTTTATACAGATGAAACATGAGTTCATAACATAAATTTTAAGAAATGAGTATTTATCATCGCAATTTGTGAATTCCAATAGAAATTTGAACATTTGCCGGAGAGAGTTGGTGCATATGAGATACTCACACAATTTGGGAATATTTCTAGAGAAGACCCGACAAAGAACCTTAATGGCTATAATGAAGAGGGGGGAGTTAGAGAGGGTGTGAGTAAATGAAAGGGAGGTTCAAAAGCAAAGGGCTCTATTCATGTTTATGTGTTTGTATATAAAATTATCATAGAAAACGTAAATATATCGAAGTATTTGTATATTTATATGTATGAGCGTAGATTTGTCCGTGTTTTACCCCGTTTTTACTAATTAGGCACCAAAGGCGATGGACACTGATGATACATGAGATGAAATGATAAATTGGGAAAGGATATTTTTTTTAAGGAGGAAGTGTTCCAGGACTAAGTTTAGGGTACCTCCCCGGCATTTGTCATTTATGAGGACTGAGGAAAACCTGGAAAAAAAAACAGTCAGGGAGGACGGTCCTGGCGGGATTCGAACCCCAGACCTCCCGTTCACGAGTCCGCGCCTTAACGACCTCGGACACCCGTGGCGATATTATGTAGGTTTATGTGTATGTTTATATATATGTATGTATAGATGTTTTGCTTTGTTTTTAATTACGAATGCTCTTTCTATTAAGGGCGTGAAACGGCCGATAAATTTTGCTCGGAGGCCTCTTTTTTCAAGCTTCAGGTTCTTTATTGTGCCGTAAATGTACGACATGGGACCTACGGCTTTACTTACCTTCCGAAGGAGGCCATACTTAGGATTTTTACGCTTGAAAAAACCCATTGGTCCTGGCCGGGATCGAACAAGCGATCTTGGGTTTAGGAGGCAAGTATGGTTATTAGTACATCACCAGGACCGACATATAGGTGTGTGTGTGTGCGTTTTTTTTTTTTTAATAGTGTTTAACGCCCGTTTTTACTACTGAGTCACCACAGACGGTAAATGGAGTTAATGGAAGGGGCAAAGTTAATACATGAATTCATCATAATTCTGCATATTATTTTGATAAAATGAATGGCGAAAATTATAATAAATAGTTAAACGAACATCTCATTCCCAAATCTAGCATTTAGGAGAATTGTTGTTTTAGATGGTGTATCGTATCACACAGTACAAGAAAATAAAGTACCAAATTCCTCTCTCTAGAAAAGTTGACATAATTTCTGTTTAAAAAATCAAAATATCACTGCAAACTCAGATCCAACTATACAAGAGTTAATAGAAAAACTTTAAAAAATACAAGCCTCAACTTTTTTAAAAGAACAGTTACTGTATTACTGCTACCACCCTAAATACAATCCAAGTTGCTTGAATTTGATGAGACAAAAAATAGCATCTAAATATGTTGGTTTCATTTTCATAACAGTGTTTTTTATTTTTTATTTTTTTTTAGAAAAGAATAATTATACAAGCTATCAGCTAAATTAGCAAAGAAGACTGGATAAATCTGCTCGCAATCTGTTAAACATGTCCAGGAAAGAATTGTAATAAACATAGGTATTGTGAGTAGTTGCTAGGAGTCTGATGAAGGTGAAATGAATTATGACAGGGAAGGTAGCAGAAGAAGGCAGTTCAATAGATGGTGCAGATGAAATTGAGACCTTTGCTTCTCATACATTCATTTCTAGATTAAGGTATATACTGTATATATTACAGAAATAGTAAATTCAAACATGGTGCTGGTAATTATGTTTTATTAACTTCCTAAGTGTTGATATTTTTATGGTCATGCTGTACCTCAACTTGACTCACCACGCAGAGAGGCGGAGCGGATTGCATTCAAAAACACAAGAGCCCTCACCTGAAAACTGCAATGTTTCATCAGACGGGATATATTACTGAATTGTTTCGATTATGATTGGTAATATGTAAAATAATTTTGTACCTTTGCGTAGCAATTTTTGCAAATATTTACATATAATATTGCTAATTTTAAAGTATGATTATCCATAAAATTAAAACTATTCAGTATTAATCATCCATATGATATAATTTTGCATACATACTGAACTGGAAACTATCTTTAATCGAAACCACGGCTAATTTTTCCATTTCATTATTGATTCCAAATGTGTACTGAATTTCTTTAAGATAGGAACATCTCATGTAGAAAGCATTGAGTACTTTTCGATCCATTTGTACTTTATAAGCATATTAAAAAGTTAACTCTATTAGTTTTATGTGTTTTCGCTTATCTAATTTACTTGCTCAAATACCAATAATAATTGTTATTCACTTGTCTACTCATTTGCTTTTTAAGATTCTTGAAATGCGCTACATTGCATTTTATAACAACTTTACTGCGCCGTTCTCAGAGATCTTAGGCCTGGAACGTTTCCTTCTTTAAAAAAAAAGGGGGAGAACTTTTCCCAATATTTCATCACATGAATCATTAGCGTCCATAGCTTGTGGTGCCTCAGTAGTAAAAACGGGCGTTAAACACTATTAAATAAAACTATCAGAGGTTATAGTGGAAAGTGCGTTGGCAAGTGATTTATTGATCGAACTCCTCCCTCATAACTTATGATTTTCCATTCCTATCGACGACCTACTTGTGACAGGAAGATTACAAATAGTTCTACTTTATTTAAAATATCAAATCAACATAACATGGACTGATTATTTTTTTCTAGAAAAATAGTGTGCTTTGTGTGTATATTTAGTCCACTCATTTGATTTGATTTTTGGTAATTACATTTTATCTTTATTTATTATTATAAATGGAAGCACCTCTTTAACGAGGCATAAAATATAACAGCTTTTATTTAAGCTTGTTTCGTAAATTTTATTTTCATTCTCTCCTCATAAACATTACCATACTTCCTGGTGGCGTAGTGGTTACCATACTTGCCTCCTACACCCATGAACGCGAATTCAAACCTGGCCAGGACCGATGGATTTTTTCCGGGTGTAAAAATCCTAAGTATGGCTTCCTTCGGAAGGGAAGTAAAGCCGTGGGTCCCGTGTCGTAGATTTACGTCACGAAAAAGAACCTCAAGCCTGAAAGAGAGGGCTCTGAGCAAAATTTGTCGGCCGCTCAATTGAATGGGACGCCGATGACCTGAGATGTTAAATAGCGTCCGTAAATAAAACAATAAAAAAATCATCAATTAGCATACTTTTTTACTAGTTTGATATTTTAGAACTTCACACAAAAATATTATTTTAATCATGTATATAATGCTTTATTTATATATTAAATTATTTAACACTGCCATAAACAATACCTTTTTTCAAAAATTGTTTATATTGCTTTAAATTCTAGTTTTATGATAGGTAGGAAGATAATTGAGTGGGTTAATTAATTGAAATCTTATACAGAATGGGGGTAATATGATCTCAGATTTTGTGATTTTCAATTAGCTTTCACTGCTTCAGAAACAACCTGTACTTGAGTACATTTGATGTGTTTCCGTAACAACTACAAGTTCGATAATTCCATGTGGTTCCCAGTACCCCAAGGCACTCAAGATATGAGCTCCCTTTCTCAAATGGAACTGAAATACTCGTAAGAGTGAATGACGAAATATTGCACCATGTATGAGTATGTCACAATGTAGATTTATCACAAAGAAGCGAAGAAGAAATGAAATGAAGACCTCGCTTACAGAAATTTTGATATTGAACTTCATCCTGCAGTACACAACCCTCAGCCGAAAGCTAAAGCTTGAAGTATAGGATCGCTTATGTTCAAATACGTCAGGGAAAAATGGGAAAGTATGAAACATGGACCTAGGAAATAGTCAGGCCTGGAGGACTGAGGGCAGAAAAGCCACTCTCTCACGTGGGTGGCCACGTCTCGAGGCTTCAGGAGAGCAGATGGACGTATGCGACCATAATATGATACCCATACACCGGAAGTAGACCATAGGCAGGCTATTTCACGTGCGATCTTTCAGTTAAAGTAAATTTATAACCACCACTCTTTGCTGATACTAATGACAGCATAATAGATGAAAAAAATTAAAAGTTATTTTTTTATTACCTTTCCAGTTCTAGAGCTGAGAATTCCAACGAAAAACAAGAAAGTGCGACTCTCTGTTGTCTTTACTGCTGCATGTTTTGCCTTAGATTTGTGTTCCGCGTTTATCCTTTACTTGCACGTTCAGCACAAAAGAGTAGGCTTGTGTTTGTGTCTACTGGCAAGGTTGCAGTTCGGACACGTCTGACTTTGCAGTGCGGTGCAAGGCAGTGGACTGATGCAATGTCTGCTTCTACTCAAGGCGCTCGCTGTTGATCGTATGTTTTAAACTTCGCAAAGCAGCCACATGCATTACAAGACCCACTGCGGTGTTTTCACTAAAATGAAATATGATTGAAGATTAGCATACCAAAAATGTAAGTATGATATCTGAAATAAAAAGTTCTCTAGTACTTATCAAAAGCAAATGAAGGGCACAGGGAAGGGGAAAAAACTGATGTTTCTATCACCTGGGCTCTTCAGTTCAAAATTTGCAATTTTCTTGTGATTTGGGCCTGGACCAAAATAAAAATTATACCATTATTCGTCTCTTAATGCCACGATCCATAAGTGCAATATATTTGAATCAGTAAAAGTGATTTTTCCCATCAGAGGCCACAGTTACATGGAATGTGACAATGGTATGGGTTTAATAAATTAAAAAAAAAAAAAAAAAAAACCTGCTGAAATGCCCTGCGATTGGAATAAGCACATCAGTAGATGCCACGTGAGATTAAATCGTGATCTTTATTTCTTAATAAACAATACAGAAAGACATGTCCAATGAAGATAAGACCTGGGAGGTTCATGTTATTGTGCTACACATATTTTAATTCCACTTTTCAAGGCAAAATTTGATGACCTACAATGCCTAAAAAGATTCTGTACCGAAAATGCCCATCTATATATTTCAAAATTATTTGTAATAGACAGACAATAAATAATTTTGATTGAATGATTATTTTCAATAGTGTTTCATTAACGTTTACGTTTTTCTCAGCAAATATCTAATATAATTTGATACATTCCATAATACAGTTAGTGGACTTTGATTGCTTTATCTACAAGTATGTGTACCTTGGCTTTAATTGTTAATTAATTTGAACAAATAAAACATGACAAATTTCAGAGTAAGGCTCTGTTAGAAAACTACTTGAAGAATTATTCTAGAAAAAGTTTTTCTATTTATGCTTAATTTTATAGCGTTTTTAAACTTCAAACTACATTCCTGCAAAAAAATAAAAAGTGGACTTTGATTTTTTCCCTTTTGCATCCATTAAATGTGTAATGTAGGCATTGAAACAATTTATCTCCTTTCTTTCATTATTTGTTCGGCAATAAATATTTTCAAACAACTAGAAATGCTAGAGATTGCGCTACGGAATATAAATTGACATGATTAGTTTCATCAATTTGGACTTTTGCATATATATATATATATATATATATATATATATATATATGTATATATATATATATATTGCATGTATATATATTGTTTGTTATTGGTTTCTGAATTGTTTGCTCCTAAAATGAGCTATTAGCTTCAAAAGCAAAGTATTTTTCTGTTAACGCGCCGAAGGGAATTGTAATACCGAAATACGCACCTGTCGCCAATGACGCTATCATTTGCCGACACTACTGTGAGGGCTTTTCAATAAAGAATAATCATAACTTTTTACAGGTATAATATCTCTGGCTAAAATTTTGTGTTGCAATATTTTACTAGCTTAAAGCATATCACGCGTATTAGTATATTGTTGTCACTTCCAGTTCTTGCATGTGAGAGGTGTGCAATCTGCGCATACCTATAGCAAAATAGACCGACAACATGCTGCTCTGTGATTGTGCTTTTGTCTCAACAAATTCTCAGCTGAAGTCTATGTAGAGCTTGTTCTTCTCTATAGCACAACTCGAAGATTACTTAAAGTGTTCAAAGAGTGGGAGCAATCAATTTCAAAGGAAGGAGGGCCCGGGCTCCAGTTTGTGCTCTAACCGAAGAAAACATTTGTACCGCTGCTGTCATTGTGAGAACGTATTGTCGAATAACATTAAGAGCAATTTCAGGAATTCTGAACACTTCAGAGTGCCACCACACATTGGTACTTGAAAAGTTTTACATGAGACGCGTTTGTGTACGGTGAGTTCTAAGACTGTTCATTCACGAACAAAAGAACGTTCGTGAGCAGGTTTGCTTGCAGTTGAAGATGGTGTTACAGGAAGATGTGGAGTTTCTTTCAAAGGTTATCACTACTAATAAAACTTGCCTAGTTGATCATCACCCCGTCCTTCCCAAAAAGAGGGGTTACTTCTGCTAGGAAAGATATAGTATTTCATTTCTCGATATTCAAAGAATAGTTTACCAGCATGTCATACCTACCCACACATCTATAACTGGGAAATACTATAGAGATGTCCTGAAAATCTCTGTAGGCCGTATCACACGCAAAAGGCCATATTTTTGTGCACGTGCAATAAACTGAATATTTCCCCATGATAATGCACGGCCGCATGTCGCAAATGTAGTTACTGAATATTGAAGCGGTTTGTTGTGGGTGTTGCTATTGACCCTACGTTGGCGTCAAATTTTGAAGCGGTTTAGTGGCTCCAACAATTAAAATCGAATTATGAGACTGTTTAGTCGGCTCCAGCTGTGTGCCCCAGGTTGGGCATTAATCTTCAAACAATTTGTTGTCAACGTCAATGCCCTCAGGTTGTGATGTCAGTTTTGAGGTGGTTTTGTAAAGTGATTATTGGTCGCTTCGGTGTTGTTGTCCACGCTTCAATGACTACATTTCTCAGGGTGATTTCTGCTTTTTTGTTGATACGTGCTCAACAGAACTGGGAGAGGATTTCTATCATGTAAACAAGCATGCAATGCGACATAATATACATTAGTGTTTTATTTTGTCCAAAATACTTCACGTCCTCTGGTGTTTTGCGTACGATAGACTCTTTTTCCGCTTGTGAAACTTATAGATGAGTGCGCGGCGCCTGAAACTGAAAATTGAACTTACAATGAGTACTGCGAACTGCGTGTATCTTGCCCCGTATAGATCTTATAACTGTGTAGTGAGGAATGAGTAAATGTCGAACTGCTTGCGTCTCGCCGCGTGTAGAACTTGAAACTTCGTGCCGCAGTCGAGCAACCGCTTCCTTATACATTAAATTCAAATCAAGCAATCGATCTTGATGATTGACACGTGGTCACAAAGGCACGCGCAATTTTTGCTCCTATCTTTAAAAGTTCAAACATACATTTTCCATTGGCTAGTTTAAATTCATCTGCCCCATGTTCTATTCGCCATTTTTTGAAAGTTTAAAACATTTTGTTAGTATTGGCTAGTTTAAAGGACTAACAGTACAACGTCTGTCTGGTTCAGAGACCTTAATAAATTTAAAAATCCATGAGTTTATTAACCCTGTGACAGCAGGCCTTTTAAAAAATTAAAGGGGTTTCATACGCGACCCTCGGCTTACTTCCTCTGAATGGAGGTTTTATGACCCTTTTATGGCTTTCCAAGTGTCCGTAACAAAGCACCAAGGAGCTTTCTCTTCTGTACATTTCTTATATTGAAGTTAAAGGTTATGGTACACATATGGACATTTCATAGTATAATTACAACGCCAAAAATAAAGATTGGGGTACATAAATATACCCTATAATTATATTTCAGTGAGGGTGGATTGGAGGGACTGTTTCATTATCTAAAGAAAGTATGTTTCAGTCCACCTCTCTATAGTCCAGCGTTAGCTCGTTTGACTTTTTTTTTCTTTAAATTGAAAAAAGCATTTTCCAACATCTTAAGCAGTGGCTAAGACTGCGGAAGCGATTCTGAAGGAACTGTCAAAAAATAATTTTCAGCATTTTGAAGACTGGCAGAAATGCAGGGACAGCTTATTGGAGGACAACTTTGAGAGAGTTCATCAACATCATAAGGAATATTGTCAAAAAATGATCAGCCTTTCTCACTTTCTTTGTAGCATCTCTTCGTGTACAACGTACACGAGAACTATGTGTCTCGTTTGGCAAGCTAAGAAAAGTAGCTACTTTGTTCCGATTCCTTAAATATATTATGTGTTTTTCATGCTTCTAGTATTATTGTTCATGTTGAGAGCTATTTATTAACATACCAATTTATCCAGTATTTTGTCGCCCGTTTCACAGCAGCTATTGAGTCGGCAATGTGAGCGATAACTTCCGGAAAATAGGATGTAATTTTCACGCAAGTGATTCAAGTTCTGGCAATTATAACTATAATTACAATAAAAATAAGCATGTATCTTTAATACAGATTATTAGAAAAGTTTCCCTGCTATATCCAAGCATTTCTGGCATCTTTCTAGAACGGTTTTATTAACACGCATCAGTTCATTTTCAAAACTGAGCATATTTAATATAAAAACTTACAAGGTCACTGTTGTTACGAATTGCAGGCATGTTATACTGATATTGGAATAAATTTCTTCAATTGGATGTTACGAAACGTTAACGATAGAGTAATTGATCCACCATTAATATTCTTTACTGATGAAGCATGGTTTTCTCGTCATGGAAGGAGTTTTTTTTTTTTTTTTTTTTTTTTTGCAGTATCTGTTATTTTCCGTTGAAACAGGAGCAAGTAAATTTATGTATAACTATTGATTGTTCATAAAAGTATCGTGAATCAGGATAGGTTGTTTGGAATTCCAGCATCTTAACATCTCAAACTATGCAGGTAAAATTAATTCAAGAGCAATTTCCTAATATCCAAGAGCAAAATGGAAATTCGACTCAAAGAACGGTAAGTAAATTTCGTCATATGAAGCTTAGAAGAAATATTATTAACAGAAAGAAATTCAAGACCATTTGAAAGGTATCCTAGAAAATTACTTCGGTATTTTTCTCAGTAAGCGGGAACTTTCCATGCCTCTGTTCTATTAGTTACAAACTTATTAAAGTTAAAATCCTATAAAATGTTGAAACAGCACTTACAGTCTACCCCCACAAAATATAAATATAATATATATGTGCAAACCTAATCATAATACTTTAGTAATATAGATATCATGTGTGTATATATGTGTATAATATGATATAACTTTACCATGTGACTGATATGTCGACAAAAGAGAAAGATCTCTGGTGTTTTCTCTTTACGGTAGCTTGGAAAACCAAAGAGGCCATAAAACTCTATACAAAGGGTAAGAGTAAACCCAAGGGTCAAGTGTGAGTCACTTTTAAAAAGACTGTCGTTGGAGGGTTAATAAACTCAAACACCTTTTAAACTCGTTAGGGCTTTGAACCTGATGGGTAGTTGAACAGATAGTCTTTAATCTAGCCAATGTCAACAAGAGTTTTAAACTTTCAAATAATAATGAATGGGTGTGCTGGCAGGTAGTAGTAAACTTTTAAACCAAGGCGCGAGATGTGCTTTTACTTGGTTGAACTTCTTTGCTGTCGTCAAGCCAACGATTATTAGATTTGCATTTAATATATAAGGAGCGTTTGCTCTGTTGGGCCATACAGTTTAAATTTCACATTCTACGGGAACAAAAGGAATTATACATATATTCTTACTATACTCTATTAAACTGTCCTAATTTCATTACTATTCTGTAACAAAATGTTTTCCATGTGCTCTGCTACCCCTTCTTCATCTCCTTAATGTTCTAGTAATATCGTTTTCCTTAGTCTTCACTAAAATGCTTAATATTTTCGAGAAAGTAGTCGATATGGAATGAGAACATAAAAAAGAAAACGTTTATTCATGTTACAGCTCAACTTCTTGAAGCGTTTCAATAATTTTCTTGTAATTTGAACTTTTTTACTCTTTAGAAAATTTTCTGTAACAGATCTGAATGCGGTCCATACGTCTGTTTTTCTCTCATTTATCATTTTCTTAAAATCCATGTCCTTCATTAAATTGTGAATTTGACAACCAAAAAAAAAAAAAAATACAGTTTTCAATTTTTCTTTTACGATGGAGAGAAAATTCATTGAAATGTACTTGAAGCAGGACTCCTCGTGTTGTGACTTCTTCGTCAGGCTCTATTTGATGTTCAGTGATAGAAGTGTACATCATTCAGAATGTTTTTAGTCCCAGGTATAACGTTTTACAGTTCAAACTACAATGCATTTACTTTTCCAACTGTCTCGTTCAAATAGAAAACAAAACATTTTTATGTACCCAGCTTGTGTTACACGAGTACTAAATACTCTCATGTTCTTTGACTTTTTCTTTCATTTGAACTGAATGGACTCATACACGTCCCATTATTCAGTTATGTGCCTTTGGAGACTCCTTTTAGATAAGTCGTAGCCCGAAATTCGTGGATTCACACCCCGCTAGGGTCGATGAATTTTTTAGGGTGTAAAATGGTTGTGTGATTTCTTTTGAAAGGGAAGTGTTAGACCGATGTATTAGATTTAGGGCAAGTAAAAGAATTTCAAAGTGACCTCTGAGAAAAATATATTGGCTAATGACTAAATATGTTAAAAAGCATACTAAAATAATAATAATAATAATAATAATAATAATAATAATTCTCATCATCATCATCATCATCTTATTCTTCTTCTTTTTCGACGAGTCAATAGAAAATTACACTGCATAAGAACCGTTTTGTAAAAACAAAAGGACTAGTATATTTTCTGTTGTGTCTATCGATGATCTCCCATATTGCTAGTTGCTTACGGTACGTATAATGCCCTCAGCGATAGATATTTGAAGTCAACTTGATTTCATTTAAAAAGAACAGTACGCGACAGGAAAGAACTGCGAACAGTTATGAAATCACTTTAGAAACAGTGAGCGAATAACATACATCAGTTTTCAATCATTTTTAAGATCTGTACAAATGTTCAACAACGGGAGGTTCTAACTTCAAGTAATTTTTTTATATATTTATAGGTACGATATCTTTTCTTATATAATTTTATATCATTTATTTATTAAACCATGTGCATGAACTGGATTGTATTGTTTGGGGCGGAGAAGAAAACTTCGATACTTGAGCCTTGCTCAAGGCTGGCCGTTTGTGTCTACGCCAGCAATGGTGACACCTACGGAAGGAAAGGATGAAGTGGCTAGGATCTACAGGCTGTGACTGCACGGACTTCGACGGGATTGCCAGATAGAACACCCCGATATCGATGGAATCCTCCCCTCCAAGGAGTTCAAGCCTTTCCGAAGGACAGCTTCCATATCAGAACCCGGGGCAGAAACCTTTACAAAGAGCAAGCTATCAGCACACCGCGTCAGCCCACGTTGTCCTGAAACTTTCGACGTTATCACAACTAATGGCATAAACTGAAAGGAAATGGGAGAGAGAAACTTAAAAAAAAAAAAAAAAAAAAAAAAAAAATGTAAATAATCGCCTAAGTCACCAGGGGAATGCATAAAAACAAAGCTCAAGGTGGATGGCGGTACAATGAGAATTGATTCAAGGATATCCAGAAGCAGAGTCTGATCGCGGGTTCAAACCCGGCCAGGATCGATGCATTTTTTCGGGCGTAAACATCCTAAGTATGACTTCCTTCGGAAGGGGAGTAAGTAAAGCCGTGGGTCCCGTGTCATATATTTACGGCACGATAAAGAACCTCAAGCCTGAAAAAAGAGGCCTCTGAGCAAAATTTGTCGGCCATTTCACGCCCTGAATTGAATGGAATTATTTCCTTCAGTATCATAAACACAAGGTCGTGGGTTCAAACCTGGTCAAGATCGATGGATATTTTCGGGCGTTAAAATCCTCAGCATGGCTTCCTGGAGAAGGTAATGAAAGCCGCTGCTCCTGTGTCGTAGATTTACGGTATATAAAAAAATCTCAAACCGGAAAGAAGAGGCCTCTGAGCAAAATTTGTCGGCCGTTCACGACCTGAATTGAATGGGACGCTGATGACCTGAGATGTTAAAGAGCGTCCGTAAATAAACCAAATAAATAAATTCTTCAATATATTAGCAAATAAACGACAAATCTTTATGCAAGTACATAAATTCTAAGGAACCTCGGATGTGTTTCTGCTGGCATGCAATAGTTATATTAATATCGTATTTTTCAAAAGTGTGTATCTATTTTTCTGAAGGGGATAATACTTATAATTAATGAAATAGGAAGAAAATTTCTAACATTTTTCAAACGTTTGTACTAATATTAGCACTAGCATAAAGTGAGTGCAAAGCTTTACGGCAGCAAGAAATGTCTAATCAACCCTGCAAAGTTCCTTATCCCGGATGGAAGGAATATATTCATCTTTTGAACCAAAAATAGATCTCGATGAGGACAATGAAAAACGTTAGGAACGTTTTGCTTCCATTTTTCACAGTGTTGTAGAAAAAGTTTGGTAAAAGAGTGAAGTTTGGCAACTGCGCCTTTCTCTTGATAGTGGGATGATGCTACTGTGCAGGTGAGTTATAAATGGAAGGTTAGCAGCGCAGGAAATGTTGACTGTTGCGCAATAATCGGAGAGCTGACGCTGTTGCACTAAGTACGTTTGGAAATGTTATTAATGTTTATTTCTGGTATATACTTCCTGAAATATTCTTTCGTGTGTTTGCAGCGAATGTTTAATGTAAGTAAGTTGAAACGAAATTCACTTTTCTTTTAACTTTGGATGAAATAATGAAATAAAATTACATTCTTGTTTTTACTTAATTCCTCAATAAAAAAATAAAATTCAAATGTTTTATTTAATAGTAACTTAGAAGAACACAATAAAAACAAATGAAAACCTTTACTACAATATCCAATGAATGTTCCCATGATTTTGTACGTATGTGCAAGAGTGTAAGAAGTAACTGAATGATCAACCATACTGTAGAAAGGTCGGTACTGGTGGTGTAGTGGTGACCATACTTGCCTTCTAAACCCAAGATCGTGGGTTCAGATCCGGCCAGGATTGATGATTTTTTTCGGGGGAAAAAACCTAAGAATGACTTCCTTCAGGAGGGAAGTAAAGCTGTTGGTCCCGAGTCGTTTATTTACGTCACGAAAAAGAACTTCAAGCCTGAAAGTAAAGGCCTCTGAGCAAAATTTGCCGGCCGTTTCATGCCATGAATTAAATGGGACGCTGATGATCTGTGATGTTAAAGAGCGTCCATAAATAAATCAAATCACAATATTGTCGAAATGCAGTTCCTACTCGGTTTCCACAGCGCATACATTCTCTTATTCCAAACCGGTTTGAAGTGTTTACAAGGTTAGGGAGCACGTGCCCTCAAACTGCCACAATTCCACACTGCCGGAACATCAACTCCAATTAAAAATGATGATTTATACAAAATAAAATTGATAAATAGTGACGAAACAAAGTCCTCGTGGAAAACAGCAAAGAGAATAAAAAAATGCTGGCCAGCGGTGTTCTTCCATATCATTCTATATACCTTGTCAAGTACGGATTGTATTTAAATTATAAGGCCATGAAAATTGTGCAAAACTTCTTTTTAAATACGTTTTCAAAGCTTAAAAAATGCATTATATATATTTATTTGTCTCTATATGTATAAAGAATAATATCTATATCTGATGGCATTTATATTTCTTTCACATGGTATTAGTAGATTGTTTTAACCCTGTAGAGTGTGGATGGAATAGCAATAGAATGTTAGATTGTAATTACTTGATACACTGAATAAAGAGTGTAATAAAAATGGAGGATTTTTGTAATATTAATGTGACATTTTATTGCAATGCTTCATAGATAAATGGTACTCGTCTGAGGTTCGATTCTCGCCCGGACTGTCCCCCCCTGATTGAGGTTTTTCTAGGTTTTCCCCAATCCTCATAAATGATAAAGATCGGGGAGGTACCCTAAACTTAGACCTGGAACGTTTTCTTCTTAAAAAAAATATATGATTCTTTCCTAATTTATCATTTTATCTTGTGTATCACCATTGAAAATGGGCTTTAAAAGTATTCAATAAACAATTCCTGAATGCTAAGGTAAACGAAAGAAAAGGTATACTTGTTACAAGGCGTCACAAAATATTTTTAAAAATATCATTTATTATTTTGACACAATTTACTAATCAATATGTTTTTCAAGAATAAAATGCTGCTTTGTCAAGATATTATAAATAAAATAGCGTTTTAGTTTATTAGTGACAATGTAAATGTGCTGCACTATAGTCTTTACTTTATTTTATAGGTTTTCTGTTTAATTAGGCCGCTTCTTTTTAATTATTTATCTTAAGTTAATTATTTCAGTGTACAAAGATTTCCTAATTCTGTTCATTTTTAAGAAAAATACCTAAATGAAGATATTTTAATGTAACTTTTTAAGTTTTCTTAATATAAATTTCGTGTACAGTTGGTACATTGAAAAATTTCTTGTCTGTTTCAGAAATGTATACCTTTATACCTATGTAGAATATGGTTTAAGTGCCAACTCATAGCACTGTCCTTGCAAACTTTCAGTTTAACTATGCATTAATTTATTTAAAGTATCGATGAAAGGTATTTTGCTGAGAATTCCGAAAGAATTACCAGAAATCTGTTCTCTCCATGGCACAAGGTTCATTTCTGGTATATCTGAGCAGGGTACCAAGGGATTGCTGCAAAAAAAAAGTCGAAGTTCCAATGAACACAGTGCTAATAACACTTACAGCATAAAAAAGGAGAATATACAGTTGAGTTCACTTACTCAGCACCAACCAGCTGAAATCCTCGAAGTTGCATTTCCAGCACATTGTGCACATTATCGCACATTAAACGGGATATTGAAGTTTTTCTCACTTCCCGCAATTGTTCTGCAATCAAATAACAATGAGTTCTGGACCCTATTACATAAAACTAAAATGTAATACATTACAAGTGTATGGACTTGTAACTTGTAATTATTAGTGCAATTCTGCTCCACAAATGTTTCTCCTACACTTGTACTTTACAATTCCATACAGGGTACAGATGATTTTTCATTGCTTTGTTCCATAGAAGTATTATTATTAGTCGTACACTTGTAACTTGTACAGATTTCTCTACAAGTATAAGGAACTACAAATACTAGTACAAGATTTAATATTTTTTAAATAATGTTTGGAATCAGTTGATCTAATATGCGATGTATTACTATAAGTGATGATAGTGATGAGAGTAAGAATTGCCTAAAGAAAGAACAAGTCAATATTTAAGTATAAAGAAAAAGTTAGGTTGTGCAAGTAAAGCATGACGTATGATATACATTGTACTTCGTTTTGAAGGGCTTAGCCCCAACAGAAATACAAAATTAGTTAGATTTTACATTAAGGGTTCTTTCCCTAGTTTTCGACGGTTAAAAAGTGGGCTGCTGAATTTAAGCGTAGTTGTACTTACATTCAAGATGAGCGCTCAAGGTGTTCCAAAACTGCTAGAGCTACGAGATCGTGATAAAAATTCCCACTGCCATACTCATGATCTCCAACTGAAGGTACGCGAATTGGCTTATATTGCATAAACCTCGACAGACCGTGTCCACTACAGTTTACACGAATTTTTGGATATGAGAAAGTATGGTTGTCCCGTCTGTTAACAATGGACCAAAAACGCATTCGCTGAAACATTTCGCAAGAGTGTTAAGACTTGTTTAAACGCAATTCCAGTGAGTTTCTTAACAGTAGATGAAACATGGATTCAACACTACGCGCCAAAGAGAAGGAGCAGCTCAAACAGTGGATGGCAACAGATGAAAATGCACCAAAGATCGCAAAAACGGTTCCACCTGCAGGAAAAGTCATGGCTACGGTTTTCTGGGATTCTCATGGTGTGGTGCTCATAGAGTAACTCCAGAAGGACAGAACCATCACCGGGGAATATTAGCTTCATTACTGAACCAACTGAAGAATGCTATTCAAGCTAAATGTCCTTGCGAAAAAGAAAGTTCTCTTTCATCACGATAATGCGCCTTTACAAACGTCTGGGATTGTTGCTGCAAAATGCATGACCAGTGATTAGTTTTTGTTCCCAAACCTAAAGAAATAGCTGGATGAACGAAGTCATATCAAATGATGAAGCTGAAACTGAGGCAGACTCTTATTTTTCCCTCTAGAACAAATTTTATTTTACTGAAGGTATTTAAAAGTTGGAAAATTATGGAATATTTACAAAGTAACTATGTTGAAAAATAAAATAAAAATTTCTTAAATCTGTTGTATTCTTGGTCAGGCCGAGAGCTTCTAGAACGCCATAAATACATTAAAAATATTACTTTATTATTAATTTAAGATATGACAAACAGCTGTTCCATCTTGCTCTTATATGAGCTTGTAGCCGGTTACTAATATTTTACAAGTGTTGTACATTGATGGAGCAGAAAATTACAAGTTCATATTTTACATTTTTAATAGTCCTGTAATAGATTAGACCATGCGTTTGTGGAATAGGGCATTGGAAATAATCTTTTGTAGCTACTATTTTAGCGTCTTATAAATATTGCAGTATGTTAAATATTTAATCACAAATTACCAGGATTTAATCTATTTTAATTCCCTTTTAAATTAATAGTCAGAGCTAGGGCATGTATAATTTTTATCACTTTCCCTTTCTTTTTTATTTCGTACTAAATTTTTTTTAACAATATAAGTTACAGTTAGACAAATAAAATAGTATCTATAAAAGACATGTAAAGTGTGTTGAAGATATCTCAAAATGGATGTTCTGTATTCCATTTAGATTGATGAGTTCATTGTCTGCTCAGTTCTTTTTTAATAGAAAGTAGTGCACGGCATATTTCTGGCAGCTGGTAACCAACTGTTCATCCTGCATACCCAGTTTTGCACAAGAGTTAGCTGCATATCACTATCTTTAAGAATGTTTTACCTTTTTGTTGAATTATAGAAAATGACAGATAACGTACATATCTCCATTTGCAATGTAGCAAAGAATTAAAGAATGACTCTAGAATTTAATGTGTACTCCTCCTTTCTTCTTTCCAACTAGGTTGGCACCATTATCGTAGTCTTGTCCTCTCAGTTGTTCATATTAAGTCCTCAACTTTCTATCTCTTCTCCTTTTGCATCAAAAACAGTACGGAAAGAAAGAAAATGCTCCGAAATGTGAATACAACTAACAAATCCAAAAGTAATGTTCTTGATGACTAACATCGGCCGTTCGCTACTAAATTTTATGTTTCTACCTATTGAAACTTTAATAACTTATAAAAAAAGTAATTAATTAGTGAGTATTGAAAATTGTAGTATATAGTGAAAGACAGTAAAATTAATTTTATTTAGAAACTTTTTATTATATTTTAATTGTGATATATATATAAACATTATAATGAAATTGAATGATTTAGCAATTAATTTACAAAAATATATTATTTGTAATTGGCATTGCAATACAAAACAACGACTTTCTCCAAATTTCCTGTAATGAAACTTTGCCTTTTGTTCTATAGAACCATTGTATAAGCTATAAGTGATCACGGATATTGCAACATTTGTCATGTTTATTGCTTTATGAAGAAGTATATTCTCCCCACATGTGGTACTCAATGTGAAATTCAGAATTTTTTCAACACATTTATCCCTAACATTATTCGCAAACTTTCCTATTACACTTAGAATTTCCACTTTTACATTTTTACCTATTGAAATTGTATCGTAGTTGAAATTTTATTTTAATTTTCTTATTTAATTATCTCTGTACTAAAATACTGCTGCAAGCTTTGGCCGACTGCAGTGACCGCTGCTGCGTCCTCTAACTTCGTCTTGCGACATCATTGATGGAGGGCAGTATTGCAAGAGGGTATGAGATTAGCATGTCATACATCCCGCCGGTCGCTTATCTCGCGGCTGGCGAGTTCGAAGGACGCCGTCTCTCTATCAGACAGTCCCTCTATTGTACTAACCTTCTTAACATAATAAGTCCTAAACAGGTGCCGCAGATCGAACCCAGACCTTCCCCACAGCAACCAAGCAATGCACATCACTTTTTGCAAGAACAACAGCAAAATATAATTCTTCCATGATAGATAAACCCGAAACATGTTGGATCTGATGCTAAATCAGCGGGATTCTGTTTGTTTTTCATTTCTGTATTTCGCAGTTTATCCACAATTTGATTTTGAATTAAATCAAATACAGATCAGCACTATAATAGAAAAGTGCTCGAGCCATGCGCTTTCTGCCTCCTCTCAGCAAGCGTATCAGAAAAATTCAAGACTTAACAAGAGTATTGCTCTATTATGTTCCTGTTTCCTACTCAAATAAATCAAGGGCTTTCCAGGAATTTCTTCATTCCTACAAACGAGCCATTACAAGATCTTTGAACAAAACCCCACCATTATATTCAAAAAATTTTACGAATGCTGTTCAATAAAGAATTATCATGCCTTTTTTGACAACATACCTTTACTCGATCACATACTTTTAATGATCTTTTTCAAAGTACCCGCCTGTCTCAGCCTTTCTGCCAGTCTTATGGAACCAATTTTCTGACAGATCCTCCGGAATCGCTTTTACAGCCTTCACCGCTCTTTCTGATGATAGAAAATGGTTCCTACAAGATGTATCTTCTTTTTGGGAAAAAGATATAGTCGCACGAGCTAAATCTAAAATAAAGGGAAGGTGAGGAACATTTAATATTTATTTTTGTCATATTTACTATGTGCGGCCGTGCATCATCACGATGCAGCATCCAGCCTGTTGCATGGTGTGGCCTTGCAGAGTTTTCAGGACATCTTTGTAATATTGCCCAAGTTCAGTTGTGTTTGCAGGTATGATTTTCTGGTAAAGCATTCCTTGAATATGAAAAAATGAGATGACCGTAACTTTCCCAGCAGAAGCAACCACTTTTGGTGATGATGGAGATTTTCACACAAAGCTTTGCTGTTTGCTCTCAGGGTCGAGATGATGTAGCCAAGTATCGCCAGCAGTGTTTGATTATCTTTGAAACAAACTCCGCATCTCCTTGTAACATCATCCACAACTGCATGCTAACCTACACATCAACATTCTTTTGTTCTGATATCAGAAGTCTTGAAACCCACCGTTCACAAACACGTCTCATATGCAACTTTTCAGTTACCAACGTGTGGGTGGCACCCAGTGCTATAACGGTGACTGCAGCGGTTTGAACTGGATTGAACTATTAAATTGGTTACCTTCCCCGCTTTAAACATTTTAAACCATCTTCGACGTATGCTATAGACCTCCTGTAACATTGCACAGTCCTCAACTGAAGATTTGTTAATACGAAAGCAGAATTTCAGAGCAGCACATTGTTTATCGCGTGTCACCTCCTTTTTTTCTGTAGGCGGAACTGAAAATGTCTCAATTTACATATTTCACAAGCGGGAACCGGAAGTGACAACAATGTAATTAGTATCATATGTACATTAAATATTAAGCTAACAAAAAATCACTAATTTAACATTTTGGGCGAGAAATTACGTCTGTAAAAAATTATGATCATTCTTTATAGAGCAAACCTTGTAAATCAATCTTCACATAACAATTAAAACATAACATTCCTACCAAACGTTTTCATTACATATAAAACTATTGAAAACACAGAACTAGTTTTATTTTATCCCTGTAGGAAAAAAATTAGTATCTGGTCTAAAATCCATGGTCCAGTTATTATTTGCACAGTTAAAAGGTTTTAAGAGACCACAATAAATTTCAAATGTATTTATCTGCTATCAAGAAATTTGAGATTTCATTACTTGCCTTAAATGTTGCATTATATGTGAATCTCGTATTTTTTCAAAACTGTATTCATCTAGATGATGATGTATTGTTTTGAACATTATTTTTTCAAAGACCGTACAAATACTGAAACATCTAAGTGTTTATATATATATATATATATATATATATATATATATATATATATACTCTTTGAATCACCCTCGTGTAATATATATATATATATATATATATATATATATATATATATATATTACACGAGGGTGATTCAAAGAGTACGAGCAAATTAACAGTATTAAATGTAATTAACACTCCAAGCATTTCAAACTCCCGTGAAGTGAAGATGCATGCTTTGAGAAAGTTCTGACATATGCCGACAGATGGAATGACTTGCTGAAAAACAGTTGAAACAAAATGGCCGCTTCCCTAGCTGTGTGCACCGTAGTAGAACAGCAAGAGTAATAAGATTTTTGTAGTCAGAGAGCGTAAATCCTCACAAATCCATAGAAGGATATTGGAAATGCATGGAGATGGCTGCATTAGTATGAATTAGTAGGTGTCTTTTGAAGTCTCAGTTCTCTGCCGGAAATGCCTTTTTCATCTTCTTCTGGGATGTGAATGAGCCGATTTTGGAGCACTATTAGCAAAGGACTGAAACAGTGAATAGAGCCCGGTACAACGCCATGATGGAGAATGAGCTGCAGTCAGCAGTTTTGGTGATGCCGTTGCAGAGGACTTCTGTCCTATGGCGCTCTTATTCTTCACGATAACGCGCGGCCCTACACCACTGCTGCAACTTTTGACCTCATTCAGAGTTTGAGATTTCAGGTCTTACAGCATCCCCCATACAGCCCTGATCTCGCTCCTTCAAATTACCATGTGTTTGGATCCCTGAAGAAAGCTCTCAGGGGAAGACGAATTGGAAGTGACGAGGTCAAAGAAGCGGGGCATATTTGGATGCGGGCACAACCGAAAACTTTTTATTTTGATGGAATAAAAAAAATGTGTGCAACAGTATGAGAAATGTATCGAAAAAGAGGGTAATTATGTTGGAAAATGACGTATTGTTTGTATTTGTAATTGAAATATATACTTCGCTAAAAATTAGTTTGTTGTTACTTTTGAATTGCCCTCGTATGTGACTTAACAATTGAATATTTTAATCTGTCTATAGGAGCTGCGGTTAAAAAGAACTTTAATGTAGGTCTTGATTTGCCAATGTACATTTTTTTAAGTTATTTTTCATATTCAGATTTTTTAATGGTGTTTAATGGCCGTTTTTACTACTGGAGCACCACAGGCGGTGGACACTGATGATACATGAGATGAAATGATAAACTGAGAAAGGATTTTTTTTTAAGGAAGGAAACGTTCCAGCCCTAAGTTTAGGGTACCTGTCATTTATGAAGACTGGGGATAGCCTGGAAAAAACCCCAGTCAGGGAGGACGGTGCTAGTGGGATTCGAACCCCAGACTTCTTCTCGCTCACCAATCCGCACCTTAACGACTCGGTCACACATGGCGGTTCCTCGTCATATTCTGGTGAATTTTGCTTTTGAAGGTTTGGAATATTTATTTTAACTGAGCTTAAATGCGAGAAGTTACTAGAATTGGTTCTTACCTAAAGTGAAGTAACCCATCACTGCCCCATTCTCAAAGAAGAATCTGTCTCCCACACGAGTTCTGTGGAACTGATTTCTCAAGATGCACAGGCTTGTTGGGCCCGCTAGGGTACCGTTTACCAGTTTCTCCAGAGCTACACCTACTCCTAAGTCAATGTCATCGACATGCGCGTAGACCGTTGCTAGTTTTTGCACATCCTAAAGCATAAACAGTTAGTTTTAACTTTGCTCCGAGGATCATATGGAAATTGGGGTTACAGTGGAACTAGGATAATTCGAAATCTTCGTTAATTGGAAGATTTTCCTGGGTTTCTTAAATTTTGTACACAAGCAATGTAAAAAACCACATTTATAATTTCATCCGAAGTTTTTGTTCTGAATTGCCAATTGAAAATTAGTCTAAACGCCAAAATTTAAGATGTTTAACTTCGTATATGTGCGTTTCTGTAAAAGAGATTATTCGTCTGGTCGGAACGCAGTCCTCGGTTCTGGAGTATGAACTTCTCCAGCCGCCTGCCTTCCCCAAACCACATCGGCTACTGTTTAACGTGTACACTTTCACTTCAGCTTCCTGCTGTTCAGTGTGCTGTAAATCAGTGTCACTGTGCCGTTTAGTAAACCGGGTGTTCAGTACAAGACTTTATAACCTGTGTAGAAAAAGTCGCCGTCATTCGAGAAGACGAAAAAAGTTTGAAGCAAAAATCGAGTGGAAATGAAATTGAAAACATTCCAAAAAGAGTGAGACAACGGAAAACCTTGATATAGTGGAGTGCGTGTTAAAGTGGCTTAAGCAAGCGCGGGACGAAAACATTCCTTTAAGTAGTTTCCTTGTTTGCACGAAAACTGAAGCATTTTCTACAAGTTTAGGTAAAACGAAGTTCGAGACTAGTACCGGTTGGTTATATGTTTTTTAAAAAAGAAATGACATCTCTTTTACGGCTGTATGTGCTGAAATTGCAAGTGTGAATAACATTCTTATAAAATGGGTGTTTTACAAATGATTGAAGAAACCTCGGCCAAAGACATGTTCAATGTTGACGAAAAAGCTTTCATCATTAAATGTACATCATACAAAACTTTAGCTTTCAGTTTGCTCATAGTAGGAAAATCTGCGAATTAAAATGTTTTTAAAATGTCAAATCAAAACCAAACACTGAGTAAATAAAACAGTCTGGACGACTGCAGACATTTTTGAAGATTGACTATTAAAACTAGCAGTAGCAGTAGCAGTAGTAGTAATAATAGTAATAGTAGTAGTAATAGTAATAGTAATAGTAGTAGTAATAGTAATAGTAGTAATAGTAGTAGTAATAGTAATAGTTATAGTAGTAGTAATAGTAGTAGTAATAGTAATAGTTATAGTAGTAGTAATAGTAGTAGTAATAGTAATAGTTATAGTAGTAGTAATAGTAGTAGTAATAGTAGTAATAGTAATAGTTATAGTAGTAGTAATAGTAGTAGTAATAGTAGTAGTAATAGTAGTAGTAATAGTAGTAGTAATAGTAATAGTTATAGTAGTAGTAATAGTAATAGTAATAGTAGTAGTAATAGTAATAGTTATAGTAGTAGTAATAGTAGTAGTAATAGTAGTAGTAATAGTAGTAGTAATAGTAATAGTAGTAGTAATAGTAATAGTTATAGTAGTAGTAATAGTAGTAGTAATAGTAATAGTTATAGTAGTAGTAATAGTAATAGTAATAGTAGTAGTAATAGTAATAGTAGTAGTAATAGTAATAGTAGTAGTAATAGTAGTAGTAATAGTAATAGTTATAGTAGTAGTAATAGTAGTAGTAATAGTAATAGTTATAGTAGTAGTAATAGTAGTAGTAATAGTAATAGTTATAGTAGTAGTAATAGTAGTAGTAATAGTAGTAGTAATAGTAGTAGTAATAGTAATAGTTATAGTAGTACTAATAGTAATAGTAATAGTAGTAGTAATAGTAATAGTAATAGTAGTAGTAATAGTAATAGTTATAGTAGTAGTAATAGTAATAGTTATAGTAGTAGTAATAGTAGTAGTAATAGTAATAGTTATAGTAGTAATAGTAATAGTAATAGTAGTAGTAATAGTTATAGTAGTAGTAATAGTAGTAGTAATAGTAGTAGTAATAGTAATAGTTATAGTAGTAATAATAGTAGTAGTAATAGTAGTAATAGTAGTAGTAATAGTTATAGTAGTAGTAATAGTAGTAGTAATAGTAGTAGTAATAGTAGTAGTAGTAGTAATAGTAGTAGTAGTTATTTTTCCTTTTGAGGGGGAAATATCTTATAAATACGCCACTCTCTGAGACGAGTTGAATTCCCACCAACTAAAAAAAACCCCGGCTTGGAATCAAAAGGGGCTTTTTCTCGGAACCACCGCACGGTATTGCTTCAAGATGATGATTCAAAGATGGTCAACAAAAGATAAGTCATACCGTCATTGTAGATCATCTTTCTCTTGGTGGACAAAATATCAATATCAATCAGCAGGTACTCACTGTCAACCAATTGTCCTTTGAAACAAGCATTTTTTTAGTAAGATTATCGGGGATCTGAATTCCCAATTTGTTCTCAGCCTTAGGTCTCCACATACTGCAGCGAACACAATCAAACAAAAGTATGTTCAGCCGTATCAGTTTTGCCACAATAAAGACATTCAGCAGTGGCACCTAATCGAAAATGATACAAATAAGGCTTAAAACATCCATGACCGGTTAAAATTGTGTTAAATAATAATTAACCTCTCCCCATTTCGGTGTAATTCAGGGTCTGATATCTGGTCCAGCATGCTACACCTTCATCTTCCTCCCACAGTGGCTGCCATTTCTGTAGCAAAAATCTCGGGTTTCTTCACTGTATTCATTACGCTCTACCATCAATCGCTCTTCAACCAAGACAGTAATGGGTGGAGTTCTGACAAGTACTAGTAGAGTTTTAGTAGAAGTAGTTCTATATGCACTTGTTAATCTTAAAGCAAATTTCCTCTGGACTCTGAGAAGCATATTTCTATAAGGTTTCTTTTCCAAAACTACTGTCCATACCTCTGCTCCATATAACATGATAGATTTAACAACAGAAAATAAGAATACGTCTATTATTTTCTCTTGGTCCGCCTATATTTGGCATCAACGGCTATGATTGTCAATGGGCTTCCCTGATTTTCTGGTGACGCGTCTGATGTGATGTCCAATTGCCATATTTCTATTGAAATATATTCCAAGGTATTTAATAGCTTCTTTACTCTATATAGCTAGGCCATCAATCATTATTGTGATTGTTTTTGACTTCCGGGCTTCCACCAGTAACACCACTTCTGTCTTCTATGTTGCCAATCTAAGGTTTTTACTGTCTAGCCAGGAGATAATCGCGTCTAAGGCCTGTTTGCAACAATTTCTAAGGATGCTGTCACGAGCATCCCTAAGTCATCAGTATATCCTATCAACTTCATATTACGGAACACTGGCAACTGCAAAACACCATTGTAATAAATATTCCACAGAGTGGGACCCAAAACCGAACCCTGTGGCATACCACATGTCATTTCCATTGCACTGTTATTGCCCATAAATAATATCCGATCTTCCAGATAGCTGGCTAGCACATTGAAGAGATATGGGGCTCTTCGCCTATCACTTAGCTCCTGAAGAATACCTCCACATGTAGCAGAGTTTTGTACCACCCCCAAATCCCTTATAGTATTCCAAATTCCGTATTTTTGTAGAGATCCAGAACCTTATTTCCTATAAGGGGATCATCCATATCAAGATATGGTTGTGGACCGAAGAGTTCATATCTTCTTCTCCCAGGACTTCACACTCGAGGAGTAAATGCTTCGCAGTCTCGTGATTTTGGCCACAAAGTCTACAAATGAGCTCCATGGAAGGGTCCTGTTTTCTGGAGATGTTTGCTAAATCGCCATGTCCAGTGATTAATCCCACCATCTCCTTAGCTATGTTTCTTCCCACCACCAGGAGCGTTCTGATGAGTGTGGTATTTGGTTCGCTGACGAGGCTTTTCCCAAGGACTTGGCCATCGTGTCTTGTGTTGCTCTCTGGCCCATAATCTAACTGTTATCCTTACTGCGGATTTACTAACTGCACAGGCTGGTTCGGTGCTATTAAGAGGCTGGATGCTTCTTTCTTGGCCTGTTTATCCACTGCTTCATTCTCTGTCACTCCTCTGTGACCTGGCATCCACCTCAATGCAACTGTTAAAACTAAACAAAACGTATCTTAATTTTTTTCTTTTTTACTGAAAGCTGCACTGCTCATAGCTCTATCTCTCTTGTGCTAGATGTACACGATTTCAATTGTGCAGCAGACGATTTTTTACATTCGCCTTGTCAAACGAAAACTTTTTTGAGGCTCTTTTATTAACAAAATCCAGGATTCAGAGATAAGTGTCTTTGATGAAGGGTGAACATCTCGAGTAACTGACAAAACTACAGAGAGTTATTTCCAAAAAGCAGAATTTATCAAGAAAAATGAGTCCTTAGATGAAAGTGTTCCTCCACCGGATGCCGGAATGATTATAGAGGCATTACATATTATGAATGTGTCATCTTGAACGAAAACGTTGCAGATTTCAGATCAAGAGCTTTTAGCAGAAATTTTGAACAAGAAGGTGTTCAAAGAGGAAGAGGACGAAGAACAACTTGAAGTTAAAGAGATACCGATTTCCTCACCAACAGAGACGCTTCGTTATCTGCGTGAATTTCTTCCGAACGTTGAGAGACAGGCCAACGTAAATGGAGTTGTTTTCAGTCACTAAACATGCTTTGTGAGTTTGCAAACCTTGGCAGACAAAATTCTGCAAAATAACCAGATCTTTCAAGTTTCTTTGTAAAATAGTAATTCATTTACTTTATATAAATTTGCGAGCATTCTATTTTCTTTTGAGTAATTTTTTTTTCTCAAAATATGTACTGTAAATTATGTTCAAATACAGTTTTTTATTATTAAATACTCATTATAGACGTAATTTTTGTAATTAGAATATTTGCCTGGTCCCTTCAGTTTCAAATTATCCAAGTTCCACTGTATTTCAAACCTTCATGGACTGAAACAACTAAAATGATAAAAGATAAAAAATATAATTAAAATGAATATAACACATTCCAAGTATTGGCAAGGGAGCATTTTTCCTCAATTATAAGCAGACTTTTCTCAATCTCTGTACAAATATGAGGTGGATCATTAAATAACCCACAATAATTTTTCCCGCGATGTTATTATAGCTGGGGCGGTGAAATTTTGCACACGTATCATTTGAAGTTCGCCCTAACGACATCATGAATTCGATCAAGTTTAACTTTTGGGACAGAACCGAGAACTACGTGGCAAAGATGGCGCGCATGTTATTGCCAACTTGTGAGGAACAAAGGTGGGTTCGTTTTGAGCGAAAGGGCAAAGTGCACATTCTTTGCAGGAGGCCCTGTGAACCTTACTGACTCGCCACATTCCGGGCGACCAGTAACAGTTGCAACACAACAGAATGTCAACCATTGAGAATGCAATTTTGAACAACAGGTGGATTCATCTGCAAACCTTGTCAGAGTTGTTCAACATTTATTACGGTATGAAGTATTGAATTTTCGTAAAGTTAATGCCCGCTGGGTAGGGAAGGACCTGACAGGTGGCCTAAAGGTGAGAGAATGATGACATGCTTGGACCACTTACGGCGTTGTGCTGCTGGAAGAAATCTTGACTGGTGATGAGCCCTGGGCGTACTACTATAAAACAGGCCTCAATGCAGGGCAAACATCCCTAAATCCCAGCAAACAAGAAATTCAACATGACGTAATCTGTGAAAAAAGTTCTAGTGACCGGGTTTTCGGTATTTATGGTATTCTGTTGGTGAAATTTCGTGACAAACGTAATGCAGTAAATATCAGACTGTTCCGTGATAATGCGCCCCCCTCCCGTTGCAGCTTCTGTCCGTATCAAAATCGTTAAATTTGATTGGGAGGTGCTCCGGCATCCACCATACAGTCCGCACCTTGTACCCTCGGAATTTGATCTGTTTGGCCTCTAGGTGGCCCTGTGCGCAGATTGATATAGTTTCAAAATACGGAACTCTATGAACTGGGTATAGAGAAGCTAGACTTGGCTCCTTTGTTGAAAAGTAGCTAATGGATGTGTTCATTGTGTATGAATTATTTTTTGTCTTCTGAACTATTAAACTTATTTTTTTAAATGTTGTGCGTTGCTTAATGATCCACCCTCTTGTCATGCGCTATACTATTCTCTTGTTTCTCGCTAGCAATCATTTTACACTGCAAAAGCTCCACTTTAGGGCTATCTCCAACATACCTCAGATGGAATCACGTCGAGAAGATCATCGAATGTTTCAGCCTTTGGTAAGCCGCAGAACTGACGACACTTATTGTATGAGGCAAGTGCATGATCCCGTCCTCGCTGTATGTCGATGGCTCGCAAATCCATGCCCAGTTTGTTACCGTTGCGAAACAGAAACTTAGTAGTCTGAAAACAGAACATGTTTCACAGTCTGATAGCGGAAATAACATAATTCACGATAAAATGAAGAAATCTTACTCGTTCTTACCTCGGAAGGGAAATATTTGTCAGACGAATCTTGCGGTTGGGTATGCATGCCGCGGACAAGACCGTCTAAGTTATTCCCATCCTCGATGACTTGCGGTCGGTTATAGTGGTCACTCAATCTTAATGCTCCATTATTCTGGCGCTCTCTGTTATACATTCTGAAAAATTATCAGACAGCAACATTAGCACTGGATTGAGAGAACTAATTGATTATACTAGGACTAAAATTTTCGTGACCTAAACAATGGTATGAAATGCATTTATGATTTAAAAATTATGAAAAATGCGCTATAGTACTTAATAATAATAATAATAATAACAATAATAATAATAATAATAATAATAATAATAATGTTTTACAGACATTATTTATCACACTAAAATTTAATTTTATAATATTTTGTTAGCTTAATGTGTAAGGTACACGTGGTACTTGTTTCATCATTGCCACTTCCGGTTCTCGCCTGTTACAAGTGCGCAAATTGAGACATAGCTCCGCCTATGAAGGTGACATGCAACAAATCTCAGCTGAGGCCTGTGTGGCATTGTTCTTCCGTACAGCACAACTGGAAGATGGTTTAGAGGGGATGTAATTAATTTCAAGAAAGGTGGACGCAGCGCTTCAAATTGTGCTTTAATAACACCGCTGTTGTCATTATGAAAGAAGGCTCGTCTAATAACTAAGAAAACTTTCAGAAATTCTGAAAATTTTGCTGGATGCCACCCACACGTTGGTAACTGAAAAGATGCATATGAGACGTGTTTGTGCTCGGTGGGTTTCAAGACTACTGGTTCCGGAACAAAAGAACGTTCACATGCAGTTGTAGATGATATTACAGTAAGATGCGGTGTTTCTTTCAAAGATAATCTCTGCTGATGAAAATTGACTACATCATTTGAAAGCAAACAGCAAAACTATGTGTGGAAATCTTCAACATCACCAACATAGAACTAGTTACTTCTGCTGGGAAAGTTATGGTTTTAGATATTTAAGGAATGGTTTAGCAACATGTCTAGGCAATACTACGAGATATTTTGTAAACTCAGCAAGACCATATCACATGCAAAAAAAATCACAATCTAGATGCTACACCATGACTATGCACGGCCGCACATCACAAATATTTTTGCTGAATATCTGACAAAAATCAACGAGAATTATGTTGTTCCTAACCTTCTTTATAATGCAGATTTAGCACAGTGCGACTTTTTCCTTTTCCTCAAATTGAAGAAACAGCTTCGTGGAAGATATTTTACCCATTTAGAAGCAGTGATAAAGGCTGCAGAGGTCATTCTGAATCATCTGTCAGAAAATGGCTTCCAGCATGTCTTTGAAGACTGGCAAAAGTGCGCGGACAGACGCATTGCATCCAATGAGAACTACTTTAACAAATGAGCAATGAGTGGATGTTTTTTCCTATCGATCAAAACTGCAAAACCAGATTCTTTTTAGATAACATTAAATTTATGGACAATTTTTTTTCATGAAGAACATTCTAAATATCTATTGCATTTTACTATTGTAAAGACAGATGTATTTTTAAATATTATTATTGATTTTTAGCATGTGACATTTAATGTTGTTTTCTCTGTGTGACACATAAAAGTAAATTTTTTTTTTAGTAACGCTGTATTTATTTTGTTTTGTGAAATTTATATTTTTTTATAAAACAATGCTGAAATAATGTTTCTGAAAACAATACTAAAATATCAGAATACTTTTTAATTTTCGTTACTCTCGTGTGTTACTGTTTACATTTTTCTATACAGAAAATGTAAATATTGTACCAGAATTATTGTGTGATATTGTTTTACATATAAAGATTAAATTTAAATGTTATTAAAATTAAGGAAATATCTGTATTTGAGTTTTTATTTGTATTCAAAATGTACTTTGTATAAATATTTTGGTTACTTTTAGTTTTGCAAAGTGCACAATTCTCAGGAAAAGTCGGTAACGGAATCTATTTTCCTGAATATTTCTAGCCCTGCTTTCAATCCATGCAGTCTAGGCATTGACTACTGGAATTTTTCACATAACTGATAAAATTATATAACAGAATAAATTATTTCCTGACAGGACAATCTCCTAGATATTCTTAGCCTAGTTGTGAGATCATACTAGATCTAGACCGTGAGCGGGAGGTCTGGGGTTCGAATCCCGCCAGGACCGTCCTCCCTGACTGAGGTTTTTTCCAGGTTTTCCTCAGTCCTCATAAATGGAAAATGTCGGGGAGGTACCCTAAATTTAGGCCTGGAATGTTTCCTTCCTTAAAAATAAATCCTTTGCCAAAATATAATTTCATCTCATGTATCGTCAGTGACCATCGCCTGTGGTGCCTCAGTAGTAAAAACGGGCGTTAAACATTACACACTAGATCTAGACCCCATTGCCCTTAATATGGCTTTTAGACTTACTTACTGTAGCATATTTTGAGGGTTTGTGTGGAAAAAACGATAAGCAGCTGTTGAATGCTCGTTCATGACAGAAGGAACCACATCAGGTCTGTAATCGTTTGTGAACCCTTCCGTTTTGTGTGTCACCCCGTTTTCAGCACCTGTTCAACAAAAAGCAATGCTCTTTATACTGAAGCCTTTGTTAAATCTCACTCAGCTTAGGAACAAAAATTGTTCGATGCCAATATGCTATATCCCAGATATACAGGGTTATTCTAAATGATTGTTGGGGGTTCGTGAATTTTTTTTTTTTTTTTTTTTTTTTTTTTTAAGAAAACTGGAAACCATGCCATTTTTATTGTTGCAGTAACGGTTAGACAAACTGTCAAAGTTTTGTTTTGCATCAACTGTAGTGACATCAGTTACCACCAGATGGCAGTAGCAGCAGTGTCGGTCCTGGTGGTGTAGTGGTAACCATACTTGGTTTCTAAACCCAAGGTCACGGGTTCGAACCCAGCCAGGATCGATGGATTTTTTCGGGCGTAAAAATCCTAAGTATGGCTTCCTTCGGTCCCATACGGTCCCATGTCGTACATTTACGGCACGATAAAGAACCTCAAGCCTGAAAGAAGAGACCTCTGAGCAAAATTTGTCGGCCCTTTCACGCCCTAAATAGAATGGGACGCTGATGACCTGAGATGTTAAAGAGCGTCCTTAAATAAACAAATAAAAAAGTAACAGCAGTGTTTAACCTAATGGCGTTTAGCGGCAAGGAGAAAGCTTTTTGTGCTCTTGAATATCATCAACACCGATCCTTTACCATAGTCCAGCGCCATTTTCGGACAAAATACAGGAAGGACCTCCTTCCGACAACTCTATTCGCAGATGGTACGCACAATTTGTGGGTACAGTTGTTTGTGCAAAGAGAAAAGCAGTGGGTGTCCCGCTGTGTCAGAAGCGGGTGTGAATTGATTAGCGACATTTATCACCGTGGTCCTAAGAAATCAACTACGAGATGTAGCAGGGAGGGAGCTGCAGGTTTCTCAAGCCACAGTATGGCGTGTGTTACGAAGGCTCCTAAAGGTAAAGCCATATCGCCCACAATTGCGTCAAGCTCTAACAGCTAATGACAAAGTCCAACGTTTCAACTTTCACATGGCACTGCAGGAAGGTTTTGAAGAAGATGGTGGTTTTCTTGACAGATTAGTTTTCAGTGATAAAGCTACTTTTCATGTGAATGGAAAGGTGATGGATGGATGGATGGATGGATGGATGGATGGATGGATGGATGGATGGATGGATGGATGGATAAGTAGATATGTAGGTAGGTAACGGTGTTTATTTTACAAACTGTATATGTACATTAACTTTTACATTATATCCATCGCTTGGGTCCAGAGACCGTACGTGCTACTATTGTAACACGGCGGACAATATATTTATATAATCCAGTATTATTTATATAATACTATTAACACAGAAATAATTATATTACATGAAAACACACACACATACATGATCTTTCTCCCTCTTTCATATGTCTGTACTTTACAATAATTATACATTGTTTAAACACGCACAGCTTCTCTAATTATGCGCATCTTACACAAAAACTCACCCACCCTTTGATCAATTTTCCTCTTGCGCAAGCAAGTCCCCAGCATGCTACCCCATATGAAAGTGTTTGTCTAGTAATAGCACAGTTTAATATTTGTAGAAGTAATAAAACAGAGAAATCTCATTTCTGATTATTAAATTCGTTTCAGTTGATCTGACCCTTTACATTAAAGTAATAACCCCTAATGTATTGATTAATGCATTTTTAATATTCGCTGTATATATTATCCCACAAACCGTCTATATTTGCTCAAGTAATGGCCCCCTCAGGGGCCCAATTTATTGGGTACGGGGCGTAGCGACCCCGAGGCACCCGAGCTGCTCCCTCAGGTCCGCGCTTAGCGCGTTTGACTCCTTTTTATTTCGCCTCTTTTATTGTTTTATTTGTCCTACTTCCCTGTTCTTTGTCTGATGGGTGCCCCCGTGTTTGACGCGGTAAAAAGTGACTGGGTAACAGCGTAACTCCCAGCACTGGGTTATCATGTAGGACGGGAGCGTATCCCCTGGTAAAGGCCAGGCCCGGGGAAGGGCCATTGCATGAGCTGTAGACTTCCTGCAGGCGATTGGGTCCCTTCGTCAGCCCACAGGAAGGTGTGACCCTGAGGTTACTTTGTTCAGGCCAGAGCCAGTAACCTAAGCCGGGGTGGCGCCCAGGAAGCAGCCCGCCATCGGAGACGGTTGCAATGGTGGAGGAATAAATCGCTATGGTACTGGAAAATAATCCTTTACATTTTAAACGTAAAAGAGTTGATGCAAAAGAAGTAATCGAGAAGTCTTTCCCTCGTTACTTAGTCATTAGTCGTACTGAAGAGAATCAGTCGTTTACGACCGTAAATCCATTCAAAATTCAGAAGGGCATTGATGCCATAGCTGGACCCGTTAAGTCCTGTACCCGTCTACGCAACGGATCACTTTTGGTGGAGACACTAGGCCTGTCTCAAAGCAACTCGTTGCTCAAGGCGACGCTACTCCACGGATATCCCATCCGTGTCGAGAAACATAAGACCATGAATTCGTCGCGAGGAGTTGTGACCACGAATGTTCTAGACGGAATGACTGACCCGGAAATCCAGAGCTGTCTGGAAGACCAAGGGGTCACCTCAGTATATCGTGTACAGGCAAGGAAAGAGGGGGAATTACAGCCGACCCGGACTCTTTTCCTCACATTCGACAGAGTCGATTTGCCGCAGAGGATCAAGGCGGGCTACGAGGTGATAGAAGTGCGCCCGTATATCCCGAGCCCGTTGCGATGTTTCCAGTGTCAGCGTTTTGGACACACTCGCATATCATGTAAAACTGCCGTTTCCATCTGTGCAACCTGCGGTCAAGCCAGTCACGAGGGAGCATGCCCATCCGCTCCTGTCTGCGTCAACTGCCGCGGTGAACATCCAGCCTCGTCCCGCGATTGCCCTCGTTTTCGAGAGGAGCGCTGTATCCAGGAGATCCGGGTAAAGGAAAAACTCTCCTTCACTGAAGCCCGGAAGCGATTCCAGTCTCGCCAACCTGTCGTGCCTAAGACCGGCACCTACAACGCAGCAGCTTCTTTTGCGCCCAAGAAGTGCGATAGCAGTACGCAGACCTGCGATCTTGTGTTTACACGGGTCCAACCTACGCCTAGTTCTCCAAAGCGCTCTACCGTGAAGCCCAAAGCTGTTGTTTTTAATGCCCCTGATATTAAGTTCAGGACGAGTTTTACGAGAACAGATTTTTTAAAGTCATCAACTCAGGTAGAGCAGAAGAAGAGCCCTTCACCTCCTCGGAGGTCACGCTCCCATGATGTGAGCAAGCCCGCTAGGCGGTCGCCGTCGCCGCCTATACCCACATCCAACCGATTCCAGGCTTTGGAATCGGTGGATGCTTCTCAGCGGGAGAGCCCTCCCTCTGAGGAAGTGATGGAGCAGGATGTGCCTGCTCCTTCAAAACCACCGAGTCCCACGCGACTGAAAAAAGGACGTTTGTTTCGCCCTGCACCGTCCAAAAAGTAAGGTGGTAAATTTTTAGCTTCTTTTATCTAATTTTAACAATGGCTATCCTTTCGTGGAATGTGCGTGGTCTCCGTAGTCGAAGACCTGACCTCGAGTTAATTTTACGTTCAACTGACCCTTTGCTTGTATGTCTCCAAGAGACTAAGCTTCGCCCAAGCGATTCTTTTAATTTACGCGGTTACTCTTCGGTGAGATTTGATCTCCCTCCCGAAGATGGCACTCCCGCTCACGGCGGAGTTTTACTTTTAATTCGCAATAACGTGTACAGCACCTCACTACAGCTCCAGACTCCTTTACAAGCTGCCGCAGCTACAGTTCACTTTTCTGGCCTTAGTTTTTCTGTCTGCAATGTTTATTTACCTCCGTCCGGAACCATCACCACAGTTGACCTGGACGATCTTTTGTCTCAGCTACCACCCCCTGTTCTTCTTTTGGGGGATTTCAATGCACACCATCCCCTATGGGGTTCCACCACGGAGTGTGCAAGAGGTAACCTCTTAGCTGACTTTTTGCTAAATCACAATCTTATACTTCTCAACACTGGTCAACCTACTTTTCTCTCTGACAGCACTCATAGCTTTTCGCACTTGGACTTATCCATTTGTTCTGCCTCGCTTGCTGTACATCTCACCTGGAACGTCATCTCTGATTTACATTCCAGTGACCACTTTCCGTGTCAGATCCATGTGCTCTCTCCGAACGCACATTCACAGCGCACGCCAAAATGGCTCATTGATAAGGCGAATTGGACTCTCTATCGATCTTTGGCCGAATTTTCAGGGTGTGACTTTCCATCTATCGACGTCGCGATCGAGCACCTCCGTACTGTCATCATAACAGCCGCAGATAAGGCTATTCCCCGGTCGTCTTGTCACCCCAGACGCTTACCGGTTCCTTGGTGGAACGATGAGTGCCGGAATGCATTGTGTGCACGCCGAGGTGCTCTCCGAGTTTTTCGTCGCCACCCTACTTCAGCAAATATGATCTGCTACAAACAACTTCGCGCCAAATGCCGCCGAGTCATTAAGGATAGCAAAAAGGCCTCTTGGATTTCTTTTACCTCTTCTTTTAACCGCACAACGCCTTCATCCGTAGTTTGGGAACGGCTACGCCGCGTTGCTGGCAAACCAAGGTTTACACCTATACCCGGTCTTAGGATTTTAAATCGAGTGCTCACCACTCCGATTGACGTCGCCAATGTTTTAGGGCGAACCTTCGCTGATGTTTCTAGTTCCGCCAATTACCCGGCTACATTTCGCGCATTACGGGAGCAGGTTGAGGGGAAAGGTTTCTCGTTTGCCTCCGACCATCAGGAGAGCTACAACGTTCCTTTTACCGCCAGGGAACTGGAGCATGCCCTTTCCACCTCTCGACACTGCGCACCGGGGCCAGATAACATTCATGTTGCTATGTTGCAGCATTTATCAGCAGAAGGCAAAGCTTTTTTATTACGAACTTTTAATTTTATTTGGTGTAACGGCACATTTCCTTGCGCTTGGCGATTGGCTACCGTCATTCCCATACCTAAGCCTGGAAAGGACCCACATCTTCCTTCCAGTTACCGTCCGATTTCCCTCACCAGCTGCGTTTGCAAGGTGTTGGAACGAATGATTAACGGACGGCTCATGTGGTGGTTGGAGTCGAGGCAATTATTAACGAACGCCCAGTGTGGTTTCCGGCGTCATCGTTCCTCAGTCGACCATCTGGTGTCTTTAACTACCTATGTAATGGACGGTTTTGTGCGCAAGTGCCAAACGGTTGCCGTATTTTTTGACCTGGAGAAGGCGTACGATACTTGCTGGAGAGGCGGTATCCTCCGAACGCTTCACGATTGGAACATACGTGGGCGTATGTCTGTTTTTATTCAGGAATTTATGAAAGACCGGGTTTTTAATGTTCGCGTGGGATCAGTTTTATCATCCAATTTTATTCAAGAGAACGGCGTACCTCAGGGCTCGGTACTAAGTTGCACACTTTTTGCCATTGCTATTAACTCTATCACCCAATGTTTACCGCCAGGAATACAATCGTCGTTATTTGTGGACGATTTTGCCATATATCTTTCCTCTCGGAGGACCTGTCTCCTGGAACGCCGCCTCCAATGCTGTCTCGACCGCCTTCACGCTTGGAGTGTCTCTCACGGGTTCCGTTTCTCCGCAGAGAAGACCGTCTGCATGAACTTCTGGCGCCACAAGGAGTATCTTCCACCTTCGCTCCATCTTGGCCCAGACGCACTCTCCTTCGCAGACGAAGTTCGGTTCCTTGGCTTGGTGTTTGATAGGAAATTATGCTGGTCATCGCATATAGCGCAACTCAGAGGCAAGTGTGAACGTTCTCTTTGTATTTTACGTGTTTTAAGTGGCACATCTTGGGGAGCTGACCGGACTGTTCTTTTACGTTTTTATCGCTCTCTTATCCGGTCCAAATTGGATTATGGCAGTGTCGTTTATGGCTCTGCGCGGCCTTCTGTTCTGCGCCGCTTGAACCCGATTCATCACCGGGGTATCCGTGTTGCCATTGGGGCATTCCCCACCAGTCCTGTGTTGAGTTTGTGTGCGGAGTCTGGAGAACCTCCGTTGTTTTATCGTAGGGATGTTTTACTGACTGCGTACGGTTGTCGCTTAGCTGCGCAACCTCGTCATCCCACGAATGGGCCATTTTTTAACATGTCTTTTGATCGTTTTTACGCTGCTCGGTCTTTTACTCCTAAGGCCGCTGGCTTTCGTTTTCGGGAGATTTTACGGACGTTGGACATGGAGTTACCTGCTTTTTTCTTAGCCGGGGAAACTTCTACTCCCCCCTGGATTTTAGCAGAGGCCCCCGTTCATCTCGGGCTCACGTCCTGTCCGAAATCTTCGACCGCAGCACATATTATTCGTTGTTCTTTTAGCGAGATCAAATCCGCTTTTAATGGCTGGAATTTTATCTATACCGACGGCTCAAAATCTGACACAGGTGTAGGATGTGCTTTTGTTTTTAATGGGGCTAGTTTTACGTATGATCTTAACGTTGCAACATCTATTTTTATGGCGGAGCTTTATGCTATCTATCGGGCGGTTTTATTTATTTCTGATCACGGGCTGGGGAACAGTGTTATATGTTCCGACTCTTTGAGTGCTATTTTAAGTTTTAAACAGCTGTACAATCACCACCCTCTTGTACAGATGGTCCAGAATGTAGTTTTAACCCTTTTCGACGCTGGCGTCCGGGTAACACTGCTATGGGTGCCAGGACACGTCGGACTCCCAGGTAATGAGGCCGCAGATGTTGCAGCAAAATCCGCTCTTTTAGACCCTGCTGAGTACGAGCAGCGTTTTTATTTCGGGGATTTTATACATTCGTTACGTAGAGCAATTTTTTCGCGCTGGCGCGAGGAGTGGGAATTACTCCCAAATAATAAGCTCCGTGAATGTAAATCCGCCCCTTTTAACTGGTCGACTTCTTCTCGCGGTGTTCGTCGCGAAGAAGTAATTTTAGCTCGCCTTAGAATTGGGCATTGCCGTTTTAGTCATTCTCACCTTTTTAATGGTCAACCCGCTCCAGCTTGCCCTCACTGTGACCACCCCTTTACAGTGCGTCACATTTTAATTGATTGTCTTCATCTGACAGCTTTTAGAATTAGCCTTGGTTTGCCCTCCTCTATTGAGGACTTACTCACAGATGATGTGGTTGCTGTTGAGCGCGTGCTCCGTTTTATCCGTGTTTGTGGTTTTTGGAGCAAGGTGTGAGGTTTTATCTTTTACCATTGACGGCATTTTTAGACTCTTTTAAGACTGTTGTTTTTTCAGCTTTAGCTGAATCATGTTGACTAGTCTTTAATTGTTGTTTTGAACATTACCCTTGTTACTTGTTTTGGGGTTTTATTGTTACCATTTTAATCTTTTATACGACCGGTTTGTTTTCAGCTTTTGCTGATTAGTTTTGCTACCGGTCTTTGTTTATTGACCTGTGTTTGCTTTGGGATTTTATTGGCACGTTTTTAGTCCATTACAGGACTGTTGTGTTTTTCCGCACTTGCGGCTGTGTTTTAGTAACACTTTACTGTTTGTGGCGCCTTGTACCCTAGTTATTTGTTTTTGGGTATATTTTTCTCGCAAAAGTACTACTGTCCGTTGATTATGCGCAGGATTTGCGTTCTTTGTTTATTTATTTTTATATCTGCCACAGTACTTGTTGTGTTTGGGCGCTAATGACCATAGCAGTTTTGCGCCCTTAAGCAATAATTATCATCATCATCATCAAGTAATGGCCGCCTCTTAAAGGTGAAATGTGTAAAAACGGCCATATTATTTGCAGTTGATATTGTCCATGTAAACAAAGCGTGATAGGTGAAAAACTTTTATTTCGAATCAATTTCTTCGCTACATTCTGAAAAAGCCAATTACAAAAAATAAGACTGCTGGCGTTGTTTCGCTGCATAATTGTTGTAGTACAGATTTTGTGTATTATTTTTGTAGCTGTTCTTGTTGAACTGGGATATTCCTGTCTCTGATGTAAACATTTAAGATTGTGTTCTAACCTAACGTTTATTTCATATAAATGTTTTTCTGTCAGAACGTATTGCCTTTTATGTTTACCAGAATTATAAGCAGGCTTTGTTGTTGGTCAAAATTGTTAATATGATGCTATTATGTCATTAAATTGACACATAGTTTCATGCGACCTCGGTGCCCAATTTTGATCGCCGTTGCAAAATAGATAAATGCCCGTTGGCTTCAACTTTCGTGTTAGTTCGATATTGAAAGTATGCGCAGGCAGATCTTTTGTTAAAATTCGCTGTAAACTGTTTCTCGGAACGGTTTATTGTTGAGAACGGCGACGAGTCGACTTTTGGGCTCGTAGCAATGCCTGTGACGAGGACAACATTCTCTACCGATAGATAAGAGTGTCCAGCTGATTTGCTGTTCTCTGTCGATCCTGTATCTTCACATTTCCTTGCCAGTCTCTACACTGTTGACACGTTAGGCGCATTTCGTCTACCAAAAGTTACACGAAGTCTTCGAAAGATCCACCTAATAGGTGACCGAGGTCATTAAGGAGCGGTTTCGTGAGCGGGAAATCTGGGGTTCGATTTTCACCAGGACTGTTCTCCCTGACTGAGGTTTTTTCCAGGTTTTCCTATCCTATAAATAGCAAATGCCAGGTAAGCGCCCTAAACTAGGTCTGCAACGCTTCTTTCCTTTAAAAAATCCTTTCCCTAATTTATCATTTCATCTCATGTATCATGAGTGTCACCGTCTGTGATGCTTCAGTAGTTAACATGGGCGTTAAACACTATTCAAAAAATGCATACCTTCTTAAACTGCACTTACAGAATCTAGACGCGTTTATCGTTCGTGTATCGTTCCATTTTAGCTGGTAACAATACACACAAATGCCAATCGTTAATCGAAATATAAACAGACGACTGACCGTTAAATTTCAGGTCCGGCAACCTAACAAACCGACAGAGTGCTCAATTTAAAAGTTGCTTTCATTATGGGACACTCTGAATTTATTTTCTAATATTCTTAGCGGACTTTGTTCAAGGATTGGCCACTGTTGTTTCTTTCACTGTCAAAACACTGAGTGACGTGACACTGAGGGCCAACGTAGTCCCCCACTGCCCAGTCGGGTCGATCCTGGTGGTGTAGTGGTAACCATACTTGCCTTCTAAACCCAAGACCGGGGGTTCAAATCGGCCAGGACCTAAGTGTGGCTTCCTTCGGAAGGGAAGTAAAGCCGTGGGTCCCGTGTCGTACATTTACGGCATGTAAAACAACCTCAAACCTGAATGAAGAGGCCTCTGAGCAAAATTTGCAACGTTAAAGAGCGTCCCTAAATAAACCAAAATCAAAATGAAACCGCTCCGTCGGTCATCAGATAATTGGATAACCGTTAAAACATGTAGCATATTGTATCGTAAGACATTCTTAAGAATCATAGAACAAATTAAACATCTATTATTGTCCCCATTAATATAAAATAAATTCTGTTCATGTTGCACGTTTTCTTACTTGGAAGACACCCTGAGTCTACCGCACTCTTCTTTTGGCGTAACAATGCGGTACCTATAGAAGTACAATAGTAGCATGCGACCTGTATGTGAATCTGGAATTCAATTGCATGCGATACCGCCACGGGTGGCCGAGATCGTTAAGGCGTGGACTCGTAAGCGGGAGGTCTGGGGTTCGAATCCCACCAGGACCGTCCTCCCTGACTGAGGTTTTTCTCAGTCTTCATAAATGGCAAATGCCGGGGAGGTACCCTAAACTTAGGCCTGGAACGCTTCCTTCCTTAAAAAAAATCCTTTCACAATATATCATTTCATTTCATGTATCATCAGTGTCCACCGCCTGTGGTGCCTCGGTAGTAAAAATGGGCGTTAAACACTACTCAAAAAAATTGCATGCGACCAGAATTATGGAGATCTTATTCTAAGGCACTGTGATAATGGCAGCATGGCATACATTTTTATTTCGAAACAAACCCGATATACCACAATACACCTATTTACAGCACATAGCATATATTACATTCTTACCTAAAATGATGGGCAGCCATTCGTAGTACACTATGTGCTGATGTTCAGCGATGACGATCTTCCTGGACTCCTGGTAGAGCTTTTCATCGTCCCAGTGAGGGTTCAGTTGTTGAAGTAGATTGGCTATTCTGTTGTGTTCCCTCACGAACACGATCTGAAATATGGTCAGTTGAGTGTTTTGGTTTACACGTGCGTCACCTGAAACACCAATTGCATTAGGTTTCTTACAGCGCATGCGTTCTACAGGTAGAGTTAACTCATTTGAGAGCATCTTTGTGCACGGTTGATTCACATGAGCAAGATGAGAATATGTATATGCAGTACAGATCCTCCAATCCGTACCCAAAAGTTTGTGAAAGAAAAATGATCACAAGTAATATCGCAAAAGAGTCTGAGATTGTCGATAAATTCACGAACTAAGTGAGTCAGGAAAGCTCAGACCCTCAGTGCTATTTATTAGGACTATTTCGCATTAAATTAGAATTTAAATATAATTCCCTTAAGTTTGGCTTACGATATTGTAATAATTGTACATTTATTAAACACTTAACGTTTTCAAGCCATCTAACAGATGAATGTCATGGCAGCAATGCCAATAGAGAAGAACCAAATACGGGTTTGCGACTATTTCATGAATAGAATAAGAATAAAAGTAATATATATTTTTATTTTTGTTTCTAAAGTTTCTGTCAAAAAGTTTTTTTCTCACTACCCAAGATACACACAAATAAGTTATTTACTAATATAAATCATACACGTTAATTGTAATGATACGAGATGCACCCAGAAAGCAAGTCAAAATCGCGTCAAGAGATGACACCACTGGTCGGATAGGAATGTGCATGCGCAGGAGTAGAGAGAAAATATGTGGGAATAATGCAGTAAAGTTTCAGTCTTGTGACGGCCGTGGTTACCGCGATGTGGTAGGAGAAAATAGCTGCCCTGACATTGTCTCCCGCCAACTGCGAGGTTCATGCAGTCATCCGATGTTTGCACGCTCAAAAGCAAAGCCCAGCAGAGATCCATCGCCAGTTGTGTCAAGTGTATGGTAAGACGATGGTGCAGGCAATTCACTGAAGGACGAACCAATATTCACGACGACGACCGTAGTGGCCGACCGTCCCTGGTGACGGAAGAAGTGTTGGAAAGTGTGCGGCAGGCAATTGAGCAGAACCGGCGCTTCACAATTTCAGAACTCTCCTGTCAATTCCCCCAGATGTCTCACTCGCTTGTACACGAAATTGTCTCCCGGTGGCTTGGTTTTAAAAAAGTATGTGCAAGATGGGTGCCTAGGTAACTGACAGATGAACACGAAACCAAACGTCTGGCCGCAGCATTGACATTCCCACGCAGAGAAGGGTGATGAGTTTCTCGACAATATTGTCACTGGGGATGAAACGTGGTGTCGCATGCCACACCAGAGACACACCAACAATCAGTGCATTGGCGGCATAGTGGTTCACCCGTGAAGACCAAATTCAGGAATCTCTGTCAAAAAACCATGTGCACGGTCTTCTGGTGTCCTCTTATGCGAGTTGTTATCGCGAGGGGAGACCGTAAATGCTGATCGGTGTTGTCAGGCGTTGCATAAACTGAGGAGAGCAATCCAAAACAAGAGACGTGGGATATTGACAAGAGGTATTACGCTATTCCATGACAATGCAAGACCCTATACGCCAACGCCACACGCAATGTGTTGAATAAGTTTGGATGGGAGATCTTCGACCATCCACCCTGCAGCCCCGATCTCGTCCCAAGTGATTTTCGCCTCTTCCGTCTCATGAAGCGTTTTTTGGTAGGAAAATGTTTCCACGATGACGCTCAGATCCAGAATGAAGTGACTTCGTGGCTCCGAACATTGGCGGCACATTCCTATGACTTGGACATACAATTGATGTTACGACAAATGCCTCAACAATGGTGGTGGCTATGTTGAAAAGAGCCAGTGAATCTATGTAATTATTCCAATAAATATTTCTTACTAAATATTTTGTTCTCTTTATCGGTCATCGGAACTTACTTTGTGGATGCACCTCGTATTTATAATATATGTAATTGACTATACTAATTTCTGTGATATTTTAATTGGGAGGCATCTCATAAATACCATTTTATGGTGTGCTTTTATTAAAGTCCTATGTATCCTGGAGGACGATATTAACTTTAAAATTACCAGATTTCTCGTCATAAAACGTCAGTCTTTCTTCATACCTTTATACCTCAACATGGGGTATTTGGCATCTTTAAACCTTTTATCTTCCAAAACAAATCACTCTGTATATTAGTAAGATTACCTGCCAGATAACACGCCTCTCCGGCGTCCACGATGTCGCACACAGCTGTTTTGTTGGGGTTTGCAGGAAGAAAGGGACAACCCTGTTTTATTTCAACTTTGAGTCTACCACCTTGAAACTCTCGAATAGATTTGGCAACTTCCTCGCTAGAACCGTAGAAGACCGAGCCATCCAGATATGCAGTCACAGCGGAAATCTGTGGAGATTAAAATGAAAAATAGAAGTCGATAAGAATATAATGTTTATATACTTAAAACATTTTAAAATGTTATGGTAATAAGCAGTTTCTGTCGTATACAGCTAAATATTGCAGAGAAACACTGCTCAAGTTTGTAGTGTCCCATGCTTGGCTAATAAACCTTGAGTAGAGAGGGTGACCAGTTAGTCAAGGGTGCCAAGGTCTGTAAAAGTATTGAAAGTGATCTTTGCGTAGTAATACATAGTAACAAAAGTCCTATGTGCTATTCGCAATAGTTGGGGACTCAACATTTTATAGCCTTGACATTTTTTCAGTAGAAAAGATGTGATTTTTTTAAATATAATAACAAAATGTTCTATTACTTATAGAACTAAATGAACTATATATTATGCCAATATTCTCTAATCATTAATTAAACATCTTAAAGAACTACAGCAATTAAAGCAGAAGTATCTATTTCAGTCAAAGAAAAAAACAAAACAAAAGAGTATGACAAAAGCTGGACGTGTTGGTGTATTTAGTGATGTAATCAGAGATTTTATGTAAATGAAACATGTGTATTTGGAAAAAAAAAAGTGGTAATTTTCCCTCGGGGAGGTTCTCTTTTAATAAATTAAAATAGATTTAATGCAAAAAGTGTCAGCAATTCATAGTCATCGCTTTCATAAAGTAACATAGGTGCAAGGTTTTGCATTTGTTGAGTTTGCATTTGCGTTTCATTGTGAAGGGTAAAAAGAGGGGATTTATAATAATAATATTTTTAAAATATTCTTGAACCATATAGTAAAAAGCAGCACATGCTATAAAATGCTGCATTTTATTTAAAAAGCTCCTCAAATGTAAGACATGACCCATTTTGTAAAATACAATTTAGCTAAAGTTGCCACTAATCAAATAATTCATCCTGGAATGAGGATAAAATGAAATTATATTAGATTTCTAAAAACAGAAACTTTTGTGAAAATATAATTTATTCTTACTTTCAAAAATGCAATGAACACTATGGAGGGTTTCTTTCAAATTTAAGTCACGTAGTCCGCTTTATAACACGTGCTACTGTTGTCATTTTTAAATGCTTATAATCTTTAATTTTGCTCTTTAAATTCCTTTTGCAATTCAAATGTTTGGATTTCTGCGATTATTTTTCCATGATAAGAATTCCTGTTTTGCTTTATTATCACCTAAAATAAATATTTAAACATGCGCACGCGCACGCGCGCACACACACATACACACACACATTCATATTCAAAGAGCTCGTATACTTCAACAATGCAATTCTAATTCCACGTACTTTGCATAGAAAAGAACCGAGCTTTGCCAGTGGTTTCCTGTGCAAATAAACCTCAACATGCTAACCTATCCTTATTCGACTTGGCAAACTCCAAGCGCAGCCAAACTCCACGGTTAGTTACCTGGGCCCTCCTTTAGAATATGCTGCATTCTCAATGTAGGATTAGATATGGTGAATGGATTATTAATAACGTCCATGACAAAGACATTTATATATACGAGGCTGATTAAAAAGATAAACTTCATAAAATATGTACATTGGGAGTTTTTTTATTCGTTTTATTTGAGGACGCTCTTTAACATCTCAGGTTTTCAGCGTCCCATTCAATTCAGGGTGTGAAACGGCCGACAAATTTTGCTCAGAGACCTCTTCTTTCAGTCTTGAAGTTCTTTTTCGTGCCGACACGGGACCCACGGCTTTACTTCCCTTCCGAAGGAAGCCATACTTAGGATTTTTACCCCAAAAAATCCATCGATCCTGACCGGATTTGAACCCGCGACCTTGAGTTTAGAAGGTAAGTATGGTTACCACTACACCACTAGGACCGACACATTGGGAGTGAGAAACCTTCTTCACCTTTCAACATAGTCTGCACCACGTTCAATACAGATGTTCAAGCAGTTCATTATACCTGGATACCACGAGACAAAACACCTGCGTAACCCCCAATGCACCGCGTCTTTCCCCTCATCGTCAGTGCGGGACTTCTTGCGCCGTATTGCCTCTTTGAGTGGTCAAAAGACGTGGGATCAGAAGGTTCTGGTGAATAAACAGGGTGTGATATAAACTCCAAACGAAGATCTGTAATTTTTTGTGGCTTTGCATTAACTTTGTGAGATCTTGCATTATCATGCTGTAAAAGTACGTAAGTTGTGAGCGAACCTCGACCTTTCGGTCTGATTGTAGGTTTCAAGTAGATCACAATATTACTCGCTGTTAACATTACGTCCTCTGAGCATGTAATGTTCCATGATTGGACCTTAGAGTGTCCCAGAAGAGCGGCCGAACCAGCTGTAAGGAACTTTTGCTTTTGGCAATGATGATGCCGCCACTCTTTGCTGGCTGGAAGTAGTGAACTGTACGCTTTATGAAACACGATCTCAGAGGACGGGTCACCTAGCGAAGACTTGCAGTACAACAGAATGTCGTGGATAATGTGATGTGCAGCATGACTGATCGATTCTACATCGACTGTTACCTGCCGATTATCTCGTATCGTTCTGCTTCAGCGATGGTGTCTGGAGTAATCGCAGTATGCGGTCGACCAGACCGAGCTGCATCACTTAACAGTAAACACTCCACTTTTACGCTTTCTATGTCACTCATGTACGTGCTAAAATAGCACACAGGAATCTCCATACTGCACCTTCATTCTGGAACGAATATCAGTTAGTGTCTCGACTTCACTAACGCCCCCCCCCCCCAAAAAAAACGGATTATTGCTCGATGCCTCTCGCTCGTGCGTGTTTCCAAGGAGACTGCCATCTTGTTATAGTTACTGACGTCACATTTCCCAAACTGCCGCGCGCTCTTGTTCCTCCAGCAAGAGGGTATAGATATATGTTATTCATATGCATAGTACAATACACTTCTACGTTATTCTGAATGTTGCTTGCTAAATTAAGGTTACGTTTATTTCTGTTCTGTTTAATGATGAAACTTGGTTTTACTTACTCGGTTATGTCACATTCCAAACTACCGATGCTGAAATGCCGAAAATCCTAACACACTGCCTAAGCAACTTCATTACTCGAAATGTTTGGAAATGAAAAAAAGTAGTTCCAACATCTATGAAAACAGTTTTTTTAAGTATTTTGTTTACATAATACTACTAGTCAGTGCCTCCAGTATTGAAGTTAACAGTTCGGAAAGAGCGAAATCCTGTTGCCATAGTCCGTGAATACAAACTGTGTGGCCCAGGCAGTCCCGCAGTTGCGGACCGGAAACCCATAACCTGCTCACTCCGTAGGTAATTCTTACGAGTGCTCGTATGTCCATCTGATACTTAATAACATCATGACTGTGCACATACATAGCTCCAGCCATACCTAGAATTTTATATGCATACCGAGAGTGCCAAAATGTATACACACTTTCACAGTAGATATCTATTAAAAATATTTCAAAGTTGGACCGAAAAACAACAGTAATGTGTAGTATGATGTTCTGTAAACAGATTTGACTCATGCACATTATGATAGCGTTGCTACGTGACAGGTAAATCAAAAATGAACAAATGAAGTCAAGATTATCGTATGATGTTCTGTAAATAAATGTGACTCACATACATTATGATAGCATTGCTATGTGACAGGTAAATGAACAATGAATAAATGAAGCCAAGATTATCGTACTGTAAACAGATGTGTGACAGATAAATAAACAATGAAGAAATGAAGCCAAGATTATCGTATGATGTTCTGTAAACAGATATGACTCACATTACGTTCTGCTAGCATTGCTACAACAAAATGGAGCCAAGATTATCGTTTGAACAGCGGAAAGCAATTCTGAAGTGGTATTGGAAAACCGAGAATGTTGTTGAAGTTCAAAGGCAATGGAGACGTGTGTACAGAACAGAACCGCCAGCGCGAGTAACAATTGCATGCATTCGAGACAAATTTGAGACTCATGGCACCGTATGCGATGTTCACAAGGGCAGATCTGGGAGCCTCGCACAGCAACAAGCCCCGCGTCCTCGGCTATGGTTTTGGAACTTTTTGAGCACTCATCGCAGAAATCTACAAAGCAATGTGCACGTGAGACTGGGATTAGCAGAACCAGCGTATGTCGTATTATTAAAACAGCAAAGTTGAAAGTTTTCATCCCAAGATTTTTGCATGCTTTAAATGATGACCCTGATCGGAGAATGCAGCACTGTGAGTGGTTTCGGAACATGGTGCAAGCGGATGAGCCTTCGTAAGGAATGTTGTTTACTCAGAAGTGTATCGACGCCAATGATGGGCATTTTGAGCAACTGTTGTAACTGTAAAAGTGTAAGATGATTAGTGTTCATCATTTCCGTTTGTGTGAATTCAGTTTTGTTATGGTAACACAGATATATATTCATATAAGACATTTTACAGCCTGGATACTTCTAAAATTCTTTGTACACATTTATTTTTGCAACACACAATCAAATCTTGAACATAATTTTTCTCGGAATTAATTTTTTGAACATTTGTCTGCACTTAAAATGTTACTTCTACAAATATTAACGTATATGCATGAACGTTTCCCTCCAACTGGTTAATAAAAGTGTAAATGTTTTTTTTTTTTTTAACTTTGATTTTAAGTGGATTTTTTAAACATATTTTCTTCATTTACAAGGCTGTTTTTTTATAAACTTATTGTAAAATATACGTAAACCCAAATGCAATTTATGCATTGATGAGCAAATATGTATATAAATTATAAACATCACCCTCACAAACCCGTATAGAAAATTAAACTATCTTCTATGTTTAAAAATTGTCCATTTTATCTTTGGTGTTCCTTTAATTCCGCTTTTTGTATCATCTTTTTTCTATTTACGATGAGAAAATTGCAGACCTCTAAACTGAGACAACTTTTTACGAACAGCAGCTATGTATTAAACCCAGTAGAATGAAAATAGCTTTTTCATGAAACTCATCAGAACGCGTGTCCCTAAATTTTTTAGACTTTCTAAACATTTGCCACCAATTCTTATCGTAGTATATTTTTTCATTCACACATCCTCTATAACTTGTTTCCAAATATTCGTTAATAACAAGGAGTATTTCTGTTTGGATCGTTGGTTGCATTGTTGGCCAATCCTACCTGTTCAGCTGGTCGATTTCCGCGGTTGCAGCCCTGGAGGATATCGTTGTTAGTTCTGACGAACTCCATGCATCTCTGCCCAGTTTCGGAGTAGTCAGGATCGTCTTGAGGTATGATGATAGGGAAACATGCTGGATTTCTGACGTTCCAAGCCAGTTCTTCTCGTAGCCCAGCGGAGCAGCATTTGGTACTATGAGCCTCTGTTGACATTTCATCATAGAAACACTCAATGTATACCTAGAACCTCATGCACGATGCCTTCAAAACAGTTGCATCAGTTGATGTTAAAAGCAACTAAGTTCCATCCATCTTTAACTTTATAGCGATAATAAAATTAACAACTGAATCTCGTAGCTTTCGTTCTTACAGAGAAACAAATTGAAACAAAAGAAAGTGAGCTGTGCTGGTAGTATTTTGGCAAAACAAATAAAGGTGACAGCGATAAAAAAATGAACAACTGAATCTAGCTTTCGTTCTTACAGATATACAAATTGAAACAAAAGAACGTGAGCTGTGCTGATAGTCTTTTGACAAAACAAATGAAGGTGACTGTACACTATGCGTATACTAGTCGATGAAAGAATAGAGGAAGAAATAACAATAATAAATACGAATAGTTAAATTAAGGAGAGAGGAAAAGTTAGTGCGAAAGGAACAGAATATACAAATTGCGCTTGCACGCATTTTTGTGAAAACTTTTACTTCAATGCATGTTGGCCGTTGCTCTGCATGAAATTCTAAGATTGGTTTCTGTAGTAAGAAGTTTTCGTTTCCATGCCATGTAAGGAATTTAAGTAAATAATGTAGAAATAAGTTTTATCTTCTATCAATGACTTGGTTCAGTTTTCGTTTCTACTTCCCAAAGCTCACTTTCTCATTATTTTAATTGTCAACGAAAGACAACTGAACACATTCATTACATTTTCATGAGAGAAACATTGGAGATGTACCCATATAAGAGCGTTGAAAAGATAGTTTTTTTGGGCAGAAAATACTCTAATAATAATAATAATAATAATAATAATAATAATAATAATAATTTTACTATCCATGTATTATTGTTATTACAGCTGGAATATTGAAATAATAAATATTTATCACAAATGCAAGAACTTTTGTTTATAGATAAATATTAAAATATGTAAAAAGTCTCATGAAGTTCGTTAATAGTCACATCACTTTATTATACTATATGTTTTTATTATTCCAGGAAACAAAATGTTCGAGACATTAGTGTAGATTATATCTAGAGTTTTACAATTATTGATGGAATACCTACATTATTATTCAAGAGAATTCAGGTGTTCATGCTCATTGCGATACTAATCCTCGGTCGAGAGTAGATTTTAGTTTCTTCAGTTTTACGAGTATATATAGTCTTATAGGCGGTGGCCACGCCTCAAGCTGACCAATTTGGCACGGAATACCACCATTTTGTCGGTTTAGTAGGCTCATCTAATCCATATTGGATCCTAGGTTGATAAATACCGGGTGTTCGCTTATTCTCTTTACCGTAAAGTGATTCCGAGCCGTGTGTATTGCAGCAAATCAGGGTAAAGCAAGTAGATGAACTGTCTATATATTTAGTGTTATACAGATAAAGCCATCTTTGCTTTCATTGCATTCATCATTCTTTTAGATTTTCATTGTATCGAAAAATTTAGACAGCGAGGAACATTTAAAACGTTGATCCATCGTGCCGAACTCATGGTCAGAATACTTCATCGTTTTGAAACTTGGATACTGCAACCAACATTAATGAATTCTATACTCACATTCTTACAGAATATTCTGGAAATGTTGCCCATTTCTTCAGATGTACAACCTACATATTCTTGAGAAACCATTGTTTACACCCGTCAGTTTTTCTGCATTATTTGCCTTCTTCCAGTATCAGCGGCGTCAGAAGCCGACAATGGCGGGTGTGAGTTGGGAGATTCGCGCCGGTAAGCGGTCGTATTGAATGGACAGTTTTAAATGTGCCTCACTGTATTATTAAGGAACTAAAGATTTTAACTGGCACTTTAAAACAATATGCCATTAATGCTTATATTTTATCTCTTATCTGCTTATTGTCTAATTAAATTTACTTTGAAAGAAAATATTTAGAAAGTAGAATTAGATATTGTTAAATATAAAAGAGCTTTTAAAACCGTATGAGAAAGTTATAAGATTAACAAGGAAAACTCTTCGGTTCGATAAAACAAAACAGCATCAAACTTCGGTTATGTGTCATTTGCTTGTTTCTAAATTCAATGGTAATAAAGTGAAACGTCTCTAACCCGGACTGGTATAGTTCAACAAAAAGTGCCCAATTTAACAAAGTGCCCATGAGAAAGAGAAGTAGGTTTTCATAGTACATATGTACTTGATTTAAATGACATTATTACATACTAATACTCAATAACTTACGCTTATTCATATTGAAACTGCAACACAGAATAAAAGTAAAATTTTGCACTTCACACCTTGACAGTAACTGAGGATCATTCTGCTTGTTTTAAGCTTAATTTTTTGCTAAAGGTATTTCTTACTTTCTTACTTTCTGGAAAATTATAATAATTTTAAATTTTATAAAGCGGTTAGGAAGCATAAAAAAGAATAATCATTAAAGAAAAACCCATCATTTCTCCTAGCACTGTGCTTGATGACCCACTGCAAAGAATAGAGATAAATGTCAATCAAACTCAAATAGATATCAGAATGCCAGTTACGGAAAAACTCATCCTTTTGATGTTTACGTGTGTACTTACTAATGAAACTCTAACGTTTTAGACATAAATACGAATCAAGCTTAAATAATCTAGCAGAAATAGGTAACAGAAAGAGAAACTGTCCCCGTTATGACCATAAGGGGTGTTTTCAGTTTCCAGGATTCAAAGGTGTGCCAATATAGAGAATATACTGGACATGTTAAAGCATAGAAATTTGTATGTCTAACATACAGGGGTGTGCAAATAATGTATTCGCTTTTCTGTTAAGTGCCATAGATTACCATTAATGGTCTGTGAAAATTAATGCCGCGATATATCTCAACTGTCATAGCAGAAGACGAACAGAATCTTTTAGAGGGTAATAGCGCCGTTTTACAGAAAAAAGCGAATGTCACCATTAAATTCAGAAATAAGTAAATGGCCTACAACAGAAATTTTGTGTTATTTAGTTTTCTTCGATCTCGAACGTTGGTAAACATTTATAATCAAGCTTCAAGATTTTTATCAAGGTAAATACATAATAAATATGATGTATGTTCAATATATGTATATATACATACTTCCTTGGGTTGTGCCAGCGGCGAAGGCCATATCATGGGCGATAATCTGCCCAAATTGCATTGTAGCGAGGGTCCATTTCGGATCAGGAGTCTTAATTTCCGGAAATAGAACCACGCTGATTTGACGAGCACTTGTCAGATTCTGTCCTGTCACGGATTTTGGAGGACTCTGCACTCCTGAAAGAAAGAAGTTTTCACTTCAACTTTAAGGGTAGATCTTTCTTGATATTTCATAATCTAAAAATAACAAACATAGGAACACATTATCAAAAGAACAGCATCACAACAATTATAAATAAATTTATATTTTATCACTATTGTATAAATAAATTTCATTAACCTTAATGCTACAATCTTTGAATGTAAAATATCTTTGCATAAAAAATGATTGCCAACTTTATGAGAAACCAATAATTAAAACTCTCTTCAGGATCTTAACTCTAAATAATTGCATTTAATAAAATGATTAATTTTCGAATTTTTATACAAGCTTTGCCTGGGTTTCTCTTTTGCAAATCCCTGGGAGTGAGTTTTTGGCCAAAATGGATAAAAAAAAAAATGAAAATCTATGAACTTTTCGGCGTCCACAGAGAATCAACATTTGAATGCCCCCTTCCTTTCCCTTCGGGCTGTACAGCCATAACCAGTTAAAGAGCTTCGCGTGTCCTATTAAATCACATTGTTTCCCAGCATACTTTTTATAAAACAGTGCAAAATGTCCCACGCTAACAGTTTCTATTTAAATTTTTAATTAAAATTTCCCAGAATGAGCAGCTGTAATATTCCTTAGAAAAAAAATACATGTAGCACCAATAATAATTTCAAAAAAAAAAACATGTCCATGAAAAAATTATTAATTTTAAAGATTAAAAATTCTTATTGGTTTAAAAAAATTATCACAGTTCACTCATTAAATTTATTTACAATATATTTCTATACAACTTTTGCAAGTTTTTTTTTTTTTAATGATTTATTTATGGACGCTCTTTAACATCTCAGGTCATCAGCGTCCCATTCTAATCAGGGCGTGAAACGGCCGACAAATTTTGTTCAGAGGCCTCTCTTTCAGGCTTGAGGTTCTTTTTCGTGCCGTAAATGTACGACACGGGACCCACGGCTTTACTTCCCTTCCGAAGGAAGCCATACTTAGGATTTTTACGCCCCGAAAAAATCCATCGGTCCTGGCCGGGTTCGAACCCGCGATCTTGGGTTTAGAAGAACTTTTGCAAGTGATTCAAAGATCCAATTGAAAAAATACCTACCATTTTTTCTCAAATCATTAACCACGTGGGACATTTTGATTATGCATCATGTTTGCATAATAAAAAATATGAAATCATTTGTAGCTCGCAAGGTAGTTATTCAATTTGAATGAAGTTTAGAATACAGATTAACTTATCAGCAATGTCATCACAGTAAAAATTTCATAAAAATACAAATCCCAAGATCCCTTAAGCATACAAAAATCATTTACTAAAATTTTCTATAAGCACATGAAGAATGCCTGGAGAGTTGTTGTGAATGTCGGTTACGACAAGCAAGTGTAATAGCAATGGAGAAGCGTCTGCATATATGCACATTTAGGTAAGCCTCTGGCTAACTTCCAAATTGCATTAGGTCGCGATACCGGTGCTTGGGAGATGTAAAATTGTTTTTTATTTTTGAATTTTTGGACATATTATTATATGAAATTTTAATAAATCATAACTATATATATGAGTTATAAAATAAATTTTAAAATAATTAATAGTTATTTGCTGTTGATAGTCCTTTTGGCGAATATAGATACTGAGTGTTAATGAGTAAACTGAAATAATTTCATAGATACTAGTAGACAAGCAATTTGAAACAAGGAAGCTATTGTCTATGAAGAGAATTCACGAATTTATATGGCGATAAAGAAATTGAAAGTAAATGCTGATAAGTCATTGTTAAAGGGAAATAGGGCAAACATTTACATTAGAGTGTCTTCAAACACATTGCACTTAAAGGAATGGAATTAGAACAGAATAGATCAGCAAATGTTTTGCCATTTGCAGATGATATAGTATTAATTTTTGACAAGGAAGATAGACTACAAAAAACCAATATACTAACTATGTAAAATAAGCAAAGGATATAATATGGCAATTTTAAAGATCAAAACAAAAGTGATGTCGTTTCCAGGTAAATACCCAATAAGAACGAAAAATTATGTTATTGGAAAAAACAATAGAAAAAATATCACAATTTCAATGTTTGGGTTGTACGAGGTGCATTGAAGTTATGACACCTTCGATTTCTTTCTCTCACTAACCAATCACACGAAAACTGTGAAATTTATGTCACTTCTCAACGTAATCTCCCTGTAGCAGTACGTACGTTTCACAACGTCGACCGTTACGAACGCTTCTGTAGAAGTATTTTTGACCACTGGGAAATTGCTGGTGTAATAGCGGCACGGCTAGTGAATGTACGACCAGGAGAATGTCTTTCATCGTTGGAAATAGCCAAAAGTTGCCAGGTACTGGGTCAGGTGAGTACGGAGGATGAATGACTTCAAAGTTTTTTTTCATGACGTAACTGCTGCGTCACGTTCACCCGATGCTCTGGAGCGTTGTCTTGGTGAAAAAACACACGCGCAGCCTTTTCCGGCGTTTTTCACGCAATACTGGAAGGAACTTATTCAAAACATTTTCTTAAATTGCACCTGTCAGCACAGTGCCCTTTGAAACACGGCTCATTTTTATTTTATGATTATTTCACGTTTGTGACGTCATCTTAAAATCGACCAATGAAATGAAACAAAATTTAGAATTTTGACCAATCACAGCCCGATCTCGCAGTGAAATTATGGAAACGTTTTACGAAATCTCTTTACCGCGCGAAGTTTAGCCAACTGTATACCCCGCACTATAATTTCTGAGCAAGCAAATTGTACATTAAACTAGCCAAATAGTCTGAAATCATTTTGTTAATGGTGTAAGAATACCTGCGTAAGTAACCATAAATTGTAATAAACGCGTTTTTCTGATTGGTATAATGTTATCGCTGTTTTGTTTTTCTCAGTTGGTATTAGTAAATCGAACGGTAGCGATTGTAATAGCCGACTATTAATATTGTCATTAGTGACTGCCAATCGACAATCGTCTGTTGCAAGTTAGCTTGATAAACATATTCATAATACACTACGTAGGTGAATTTATCGGCAATCTCACACCCTCTTGTGATATTACTGGGACTATTTCACTCGTATGACGTCATCTAAAAATCGACCAATGAAATGAAACACAAATTTTGAATTTTGACCAACCACAGTTGGACTACGGAGTGAAATTATCGCAAAAAATTATCAAATCCATCTTATCACGCGACGTGCATTTGTCCTATGGTAAGTGTAATCAACTCTGTACCTCCACTATATAATTCCTGAACACGCATCACTGACCACTTTTGCTAGAAGCGGTGGGGAGCTATTGATAGCAACAAAAGCATAGACAATCAACAATCATGACGTTAAATGGAGGGTTCTGCAAAGCGTTTTGGTGATGGTTCAAATATACAATTTGATCTTATCATTAGGAACTCCAAACCCCAGAATTTCAAAGAAAAATAAAGACACTGTATGTTATCTGTTTTTTTTCCCCTCTCAGTTGGTATTAGAAAGTCGAACTGTAGCGATCGTAATAGTCAACTTTTGTCCGTTTCAGTCTCATAGTTTCTGAATAGAATATATATTCATAAGTACAACATTTTATACAGGTGTTAATGTTCTGTGCGCGAATTTCAAATATATATATATCACTTTTATTTTAATTCCATTCATGAAATATTCCTAAATAAGTTTTTTACTCTTCTCTATTGGCCTATTGGCACTACTGACAATCCGCATTCTTCTGTATCAAGATGGCTTGAAAAGGTTAAGTACAAATATACAATTATTACAATTCTGTAAACCAAGTTTAGAGAAAGTATATTTAAATTCTTATTTTATTCGTGAAGTGGTCATAATAAATACCTCTCGAGGTTCTGAGCTTTTCAGACTCACTACGTTCGTGAATTTATCGGTAATCTCAGGCCCTCCCATGATATTACTTGTGATAAAATATGCTGGTATATAATACTTAAAAATGAATAAAAGTAAGTAAAGACACTCTAGCTCGATAAAAATTAATTATTTTAACTTGGCGTCAGTATCAACGTACTGCGCCACTTAACTTCCGTCCGTTATTGTGAGATATCATTTAAAATGTTTGAAGTATAGTTCTTTTAGAAACGTAATGCTATGCCTTTGAAATCTGAACACGCAGAGCATAGATCCCCCATCTCTAATTGCCTCTAAAATCCACCTGCAGTCTCTGAAATTATTACGACGTAATTTGCTAACACCCGGTATATGTTTCACGTCCTTTAAATAATAGTACTGCGCTACCAGAAACACATTTTAATGGAGAATGAGTGGGAAAACAGGAGGTGTAATAGACATAGAAACAGAAGAACAGCGTTATTGTGTTTCAATTGTTATACAAACAATATCGTGCAGCAACTTACCATCACCGTACCGAGGTGGCAAAAGACGGCCGTATGGAGTATTGGCTGCACCAAGTCGAGGGTTTATGAGATTATTACATGTTCCATCGAAGGTGCGGTATCCGTTCTGCTCACAACGTCGGACCTGAGGGCCGCACTGTGTCGGTTCAGTGGAATCCACGTTGTCAAACCTGCCGGCATTAAGTATAGGTATATGTTATTACTGAGAAACACAGAAAATGTGAAGGATTGAAGTTTACAATATTATTGCTTTCCCTTCAACTGTTTTATTTTTATTTATTTTCTACAGCATTTCTTCCGTCATCTATGATTGGTAAGAAACCTTTCTCATATCATACGCATGGCTATTATAGGCGTTTTAGATAGTATTTTCACTCTTATTGTGTATTTAAATATCATATCATTGCCCCTTCAACATTCAAAATCTAACTATAGTCTTTGTTTCAAATTTGGTTCTAACCTCTAGCTTAATTAGTAATACAATATTTGGCTCAATACAGTAAGAAATATTTGTTCCATACATATTTCATTAAATATCTTATGACAAAGCATTCAATCTCTTCTTTTTATTTGAAGCACTTGCGTTTGTAAGGATTTTGATTTGTAAGCTCTCGACTTTTAAGCGCGGATGCGAACGAGAAATGCACAGTTGGGTCAACTGTGGCTGACTTCATATGGAGCTGTCCCACGATTTGGCATGCATTTGGCATATTTGGCATGCAGAGTGGATTCACTGAATATTCTTATTTCTGTCTCTAGGATAGCCATGATATTCAATACTACATAGTTAAAGAATGACCAATAAAAAAGGAATTCACTCCGGAAGAAACATAATCTTAAATTTAAACGTTAGTTAATTTACAAAACTGTTTCTTTCTCCGTTACACAAAGGCGCTAATGAAGAGCTTTGTGAAAGTTATGAATAAAGGATGTAGAGGTTTCAAATATCAACAAAGAATTTGTCATAGTTTGAGCATGCAAAATTAAAGATAAGAATATTCATTGAGCCTCACATTAGAATATTGATTGGTGAATGTTTTACAGAAATTATAGCTGATGTTTTTATAAAAACCGAGGGTACAAAAAAAAAAAAAATGTATATACACTTTCACAGAAGACATTTTGTTAATATATTTCAAAGTTGAACCGAAAAACAATAATAATGTGTAGTATGATGTTCTATAAACAGATGTGATTCACATAGCGTTGCTACTTGACATGTAAATCAACAATCAACAAATGAAGTCAAAATTATCGTACATCAACAATGGACCAATGAAGCCAAGATATCGTATGATGTTCTATAAACAGATGTGATTCACATTACGTTATACTAGCGTTGCTACAACTAAATGGATTCAAGATTATCGTTTGAGCAGCGGAAAGCAATTTTGAAGTGGTATTGGAACACCGAGAATGTTGTTGAAGTTCAAAGGCAATGAAGACGTGTGTACAGAACACAACCGCCAACGCGAGTAACAATTGCACGCATTCAATACAAATTTGAGACTGGTGGTACTGTATACTGTAGAAAATCAGCTACACTGGCAGCACTTCGGGAAGAAATTGAAACGGCATGTGCTGCAATCGCTGAGAACACTTTCGCAAACGTTGCCCAATCAGTAGTTCAACGTACTCAGAAGTGTACTGACGCCGATGGTGGGAATTTTGAGCAACTGTTGTAACTGTAAAAGTCTAAGAGGATTAGTGTTCATCATTTTCAATTTTGTGAATTCACTTTTGTTATGTTAACACAGTTTTTGTTTTGCTTGAAGTGTGAACACATTTTTTGGCCCCCTATGCATCAAACCAATTTGAACGTCATCATGGGAATAGTTTAAAAGTGTTCTGAATAACTTTCTCCACCACATAAAAAGAAAACAGCAAGAACTAGTACATAACCTTCTTCAAAATCGCAAGAAATTGGGGTACAGGATGTCTCTGAAACTCACTTACAGCATTTTAATTTTGGTTTCTTCCGTGAAAAACTTGAGTACAGTAAGAATTAATGTAATTCACTTGCAAGAAAATTTGCAAGTGGTACAGCATTATAAAGAAAATGGGCTACATTCATTAGGGGTAAATAACTATTGCTGGTTGGGTAGAAAAACCCTGTTAATAACATAATATTAATAATATGTACTGTATTTCCAGAATTAACATATTACTTGTTATTTAATAATTTTGCATCAAATATTAACTTTGTGAAACGGTTTAATTTATATTTGCTTTTTCACGCCCATAATAAGTGTAATAACTGAAAATCTGAGATTGATTTTGAAAAAATGTATCACATTTTTTACCATTTATGCGGAATCACAATTGTTTCGTTTTTGTACTACTTTCAAAGTTGAACATTTTTGACTACTTTTATCGAGCTGAAGATTCTATCTCGACTATTCTGAAGAGGTCTTCCTTCAATAGAGTATGGAATCTCTCTAGATGAAAGAAAAGACGAGCGAATACACAATACATATGATGTGTACATCAGCAGTTATTTGACACATAGGCACCTGGATATAGTGAAAGAATTTTCACGAGAGAATTGCACAACGCCAAAAAGAAGATTCGTGCTTATTTATGGCGACTTTGGTGTCTCAATTGACTCTGGGAGGAAAGAAAAAAATCAGTTAATGAATTATATTTAGCAAATTTGAATTTGACATCTAGTGCTCTTAATTTTCGTTGGTATTAAATAAATAATATTTACAGAGACAAAAATATTGAATTGGAAAGTAATAAGTATAAAAATATAAATAGTTTGATAATAGTTCATGAAATGTCTTTTCTTTTTCATGGTATTCTAATATCAAAATATTAATCCAAATACAGCTGCCTATATCAATGTAAGAATAGTAAATTATTATATTAAAATTCCATTACCAAATGGACTTGTTTACAAACACAGCGAGTTTAATGAAAAACTTACCCAAAGTCTGGAGGAACATTATGGGTGGGGGATAAACTGCTGGTGCCGTCTCCTGAGGGATTCCAGAAGGAGTTAAAGAAGGAACCTGTACAGAGGATATTAAATATAAAATATTTATTTGTATCCGCTACGTTTGCATCAATGTGCCTTTTACACACATTAAGAGTGCATGGAAAAACCTGATAAACTCAAAAATATCCATTTGTTAATATAATTTAGTAGCTCAGGTAGTATATGTATATGAATAAAACATCTGATAAGCGTTAGAGAAACTAGAGAGTATTCTGATAAGCGCATAAAAATACAAATAAAAAATGTTTTACAGTTTCCTACACTGCATTGGTGAGTTGTTTGTATTTGTTTTATAGTCACCGTTGTAATTAACTACATTACTGACAATAATGTCTCTTAAAGTGGGTTTATAAAACAGCTTTAGTTATTTAAAGTAAAAAATAGATGCATAACGAACTTAATATGATTGTTATTTATTTAGGTCCTAAAATATTTTGAAAAAATATATAACAAAACTTAATAATCTTTTGTGTTATTATAGAATAATTAGTGTATACACCTACCGGGATTGTCAAGATTTGTAAAAATTGTGTATGTTACTGTTATCCTTAAATCAGTCAATTTAATTTCACAACGTGTGTATGTTGTTGCTATATTGAATTATTTTAAAGCAGAATAAAATGAAATATAATGAATTTTTAACTTTTAATTTTGATCTCTTGTAAAATTAGTAAAATGTGACATCAGTTTTTGCTCCTGCACTCTTAACACGTTTAATTGCTTTGAAATAATATTAGATACTTAAATGCTCATTAAAGTAATTAATATGTACCTGCATTCTCCGTATTAAAGCTTAACTTTTATTCCCTTAAAGTATCTGAGAATTAGTTGCTAAAGGATTTTATTAATCGATTATTCAAAATATTAAATTTTCCAATTTAAGACAATGCGAGTTTAAATACAGATAAAGAGAATTTTATTTAAAGAGTAAATTACTGAAACGTTTAACAAATGTCAAATCATGTTTAAGGAACCAATTAACACTTTTCAACATTTAAATATTTCATCCAGAATACAATATCTGAACACACCCCTTGTGGTAAAGGCGAATTTGACTCTAACGAAGAAGATTTCGAATGTCATTAAGAAGTGCATTGAACTTAAATAACAAATCAGTTATATTAAGATATATATTGTACAAGATTTGGAAGTCGCCATGAATTTAGTGACAGAGATCTTCAATCAGTTTGGTAGTTTTGTGTATATGGACAATGGACGTTTCTTTTCTTTCGCCTGCTCAAGAATCTTGATTTACAGTGCAATATGCAAGAAGATTGTATTAACTTTAAGGGGCTTCGTATGGGGTAAAAAGGATATTTTTCATTTTAATTTGTAAGTATAAGCACTATATAATCTATTTTAATAGTGCTTTCCAATTAATAAGTATGATAAAACTAAAAACAAAACAAAACAAAAACAAAAAACAAAAACAAAAACACGTGTCCTGCAGGGACGCGGCTTAATAGGAGCTGTCCAACTACTGGCAAATGTCTTTCTTACTGCTATAGCAAACCCCTAAACACATACAGTACCATTATAAACACTTATATGTCTCTGTTTATTGCTAGGAGAGTGTAGGAGAAGAATATGCTCGAGCCTATGATGCTGAAATACACTGAATGATATTCTAAACGTTATATCTTGGTTCCCGAAAATGCTTTTATCATACAAAATGCATGTCTTCTCAGAATAATTTGCATAAAATTTTAGGGTATGTTTAATAAACACATGTTTAATGTAACACAGCATTTTTGATAAAAAATTTTATTAATTTTAATAGAAAATGACACAAAATATAGTAAAATGCGTTATATATAAAAACAGTACTTCCCTAATGAATACTCTATGTCAAGTTATTATCAAAGCTTTCATAAATAACCAGCAATAAAGTAAGCCATAATTCTACATTCTGAAAAAACTTGCTCTTTATAAACAAAATTTATCATTGGGAAGATAGGGCATTCCGAAGCACTTTAATGTCTATGACCTACTTTGAAAATGAATATTGCAAATTTCTTTGATGAGAATTCCACCTGGAAAGTGCCTAATATATTGTAAAAATAAATTTCTCTCGTGAAAACTTACTAAAAAATTTATAAATTTAAAACATTTTAAAATAATCCTGGCATTACTGAAGAAGGTTAAAAAATGTATAGATCAACGAAAAGTATAAAAATGATCATATGAAAGCCTTGATATAAAATATAAGAAAATTTATATTTACCATTTTGTGTGTTTGTTTCCATTTAAGACAAAAGTTAGCGCTTGCATTTACATAAACCTCAAAGAGTATAGGAAAATGGGCATTTACCATTATAAAACTATAACAATGGATCTCTTCCACCTGCAAGAATGTACAGTGAGATTATTTGAGTTACGGGCCGGCAGAGCGCGGCTGTCTACTGGGAGAATTCACCCGTCCGATCGTGTAATGCATGCGCAGGTAGCAGATTGTAGTTAGTTTAAGTGCGGCTTCGTGAGAAGCGTTTGTGTGCTATTTTCATTGTATCGAACTATGTGTTAATTGTTCTTCGTTAGTTATACCATTATATAAATATAGTTTTGAAAAACATGTACGGTACATATGAAAACCAACTCTTACAGAGGACGAGTAAGATTCGCAAGTAAATATCGTGGTAGTCGTGTTTCAGGTAGAAAAACGTTCACCAACTTGTTAAAAAGTTATAGACAAGGATCTCTCAATGACCAGAAACATTTCGAACCGCCGTGTTATTACCGAAGAAAAGTTAGATGAAATACGGGGCTTTTCTGCGTAGATGCCGACAATGTATTGCCCTTGAGGGTCATCATTTTAACGTCTCTTACAAGTAACACATGTTAACACTTATTATTATATGTTTTAAATATGGTATCATTTTATGCTTTTTGCAAAAATATAAATACTCTAACAAAAATACCGACTTTAAGAGCGGCATCTTTATCTCCCTTTTCTCGGTTGCCTCGGCTACACTTTTCCAGCGAGCAGCTGTATTCAGGCGGCCCGTAACTCAAATAACTCACTGTAGTTCAGGACAGTAAACTCACTGGCCGTTTGTTGGTCTTGCTTGTATCTTTACTGGTCTTCCAGTATTGTTATGGAATTTTAGGGTCCTTTATATCTTGAAGTATGAATTTCTTCAGTTTATAATAAGACTGACATTTCCACAGCTTTAATGGTTTTATGTACTTAAGTGTGGGCATTTTTATTCCCTAGCCGTTACATAAATACAATAATTACTATTGTATTTGTATTATTATCATTATTATTACTATCATCATTATCATGAAGAAAACATTAAAAATCAATAGATAATCATTCTTAATACTGGCTAAATCACTGCCTATTGTACTAGGAGTGTTCCAAAACTTTTCGGTTTGAATCATAGATGCTGTGAAGATCGCCAAATTACTATGATAGTTGTTGAATGTCATCCTTTAGACGTGTCATTGTAAAGTTTCAGGCGCGTAAGCGCAGTCACTTGTTTGTGACGATTACATAAACAAACTAATGTTAACTTTTTCTAAAATTTAGATAAAATTGAAATACTAGCTGTGAAAGAGTGCTTTGTTTTGAAGGTTTCAACATAAACAACAACAAATACAAAAGGAGTTAGATGTGCGCTGCAGAATTTAAGGAAAGTTGTACATCCATTCAAGATAATGAGCGCTCAGGGCGTCCCAAAATAGCTACGACAGATGATATTGTAACAAAAATTCACAGTGCCGTACTCAGTAATCGCCTATTGAAGGTATGTGAGGAGGCTGATATTGCAAAAAACCTCGATTGGTCGTGTCCACTAATTTTACACGATGTTTTGGGTATAAGAAGGCTTTCCGTTTGATGGGTGCTGCGCTTGTTAGCAATGAATAAAAAGTGCATTCGAGTGAACATTTCTCAAATGTGTTTAGACTTGTTTAACGCAATTCCAGTGAGTTTCATAACAGTAGATGAAACATGGATAAGTCCCTACACGCCAGAGACGAAGGAGCAGTCCAAACAGTGGGTGGCATCAGATGAAAGTGCACAAAAGAAATAAAAAAAACTATTCCATCTTCAGGAAAAGTCATGACTACGGTTTTCTGGGATTTTCATGGTGTGGCGCTCATAGATACCTCCAGAAGGGTGAAACTATCATAGGGGAATATTACGCTTCACTACTGGACCAATTGAAAGATGCTATTCAGCCTAAAAGTCCACACCTTGCAAAAAAGAAAGTTCTTATCCATCACGATAATGCGCTTTCACGCTCATCTGGAATTGCGTCTGCAAAACTGCATGACCTCCGCTTCCACATGCGCCATATTCTCCGGATTTGATTCCCTGCGATTACATTTTGTTCCCAAACCCGAAAAGTGGCTTGATGGGGGTTGAAGCTGAGACAGACGCTTATTTTTCACAGATGGACAAATCTTTTTTTATTTTACTGGCAGTATTAAAATGTTGGAACGTCATTGGATTAAATGTTAATATTTACAAGGTGACTATGTAGAGAAATAAAAAATATAAAAAATCTCATAAGCAGTGTCTTTTCTCGGTCAGACCGAGAACTTCTAGAACGCCCCGTGTAAATCTGCTACGTCACATTAAAGCACTTAAACGACAAGACAAAAGTTTTTTCTCAAAGAGTTGCTGATTTTATTAATTTTATATTTTATTAAAGTATATTAAAATTAAAAATGAGATTTTTAAATATCTTTTTATTATTATTAATTTAAAAAAATTAACGATTTAATTTAAACAAATTTCTTTATACTTGCGGGAAAGAAAGTTATTGTTCACTGTCACAGGTGATTTAAAGTGTTCTTTTATAATTCAAATATGTGATAATTTCGGGGTGAGAGATTTAGATTGCTGCATATAAGGGCGAAGGAAACGTTGCAAGGAATTCGTTGTTGTAAGAATTATCATGCTTCAAAACGAGTCGCGAGATAATTTTGCCGTCGTCTTGATGGTTTTGGGAATTAAATCAAAACTTTGTTGGGCGCTACTTACCGAATAATGCGTCTGTGTACGTTGCAAGCCACAATATGCAAACTGCGACTGTTACCAACTGCTTCTTCATGGCTATCCAATCTGCAGCAAACACAGAGAATTTCTTACATCTTTCCTAAACACCTGAGAGACAATTGCCTATGTTTCCATAAACAAACTGAACGTCAAATGTGGCGATTGTTGGAAGAGGAAGCAGCAGGCAAAGGGTGAAGAAAAGTCACTTTCTTTTGAATAAATAAAAACCACTAAATCACTAAATTATAAAATATAAATCTTGTTTTGCTTTATGTTGCTTTTTAAAAGTGTACATTACAAATAAAATATGAAAGGGCGATGTTAAAATATAATGAAATATAAAGAATCAATTTCGAAATTTGCAACTTACATAATAGCAAACAAGTGGAGACCTTTTATTTAACCTTGCATTACAAGTTTTATGCTTTCGTGCAGAAAAGTTTGCGACATTTACACATTTGGCTCTTTTTTCTCTTTACAACAGCAGTTTGATATCTACGAGGAATAAGTCATAAGTATTGGCAACCATTTTTTTCCCCTCGCGAACAAGGGCTAGCATGGAAAATCTGCGAAAGTGTATGGAATATACTTATGAATGAAGCCACCAGATGGATATGTGAGCTGCGTGTCTCAGCACGTCCCGAAGTTCGGTTGGGTCAGTTCTGATAGTCGTCTCATGTACCCAAGATCGCGAGCTCAATTCCGGCCAGGGTCGATGGATTTTTTCGGGCTTAAAAATCCTAAGTATGGCTTCCTTCGGAAGGAAAGTAAAGGCGTAGATCCCGTGTCGTATATTTACGGCACGTAAAACAACCTCAAGCCTGAAAAAAGAGGTATCTGAGCAAAATTTGTCGGCCGTTTGATGCCCTGAATTGAATAGGACGCTGATAACCTGAGATGTTAAAGAGCGCCCGTAAATAAAGCTAACCAACAAAAAAGTCCAGTTAGTGAGCGAGTGGACAGAAATGAAGGTCACGAAGAGTGAACAACATGCTCGCATTTCTCCGCGGCAGGAATGCACAAGAATGCCCCATAGAGCTACGGTTGCGCGTGCCCTATCAAACGGTGACGAGGTGGGCAGAAGCCTTCAAACGGAGCAGAATATAGGTCGTCAATCTGCCGCGCATTGAGTGTCCTGTGTCTGCAGACAAGACGGTGATGGTGATGGAACAGACTTACGCAAAGACACTTGTGGAAATAGAAGAGCAAACAGGAATTCCGGCAAAAACAGAGCACCATATTTTACGTGAGGACCTGAAAATGCGGGAAATGTGTGCAAAATGGGTATCACATCAATTAAGTGAGACACAGAAGTATATCGCTACGAAACATGTTGCATAAATCTGGCGATATTTCAGGAAGAAGGAGGATGCCATGTTGAACCGCATCACTGCAGTTGATGAAACGTGGACAAGGGCATATGAACCAGAGCTCAAGCCGCAGTCCAGTAAATGGTATCACCATGCAAACACAAGTTTCGCCAAATTCCTTCACCAACAAAAGGCATAGTCATTCTGGCGTATGACAGTCAGTGGTGCATGTGTCATTCAGTGCATGAGGGCAGCCCTGTGAATGTCATACGCAACAAACGGCCAGAACTTTAGAACAACTCCATTATTCTGCACGATAATGCGAAAGCTCACACAGCTGACAGTGTCAAGTTTCTTTTACACAGGTAAGGATGAGAAGTTTTTTCACATTTGCCATATACGCTCGATCTCAGATCTTGTGATTACGATCTCATACCCAAAGTGTAGCAGCCATTGTGAGGGAAAATTTTTGCTAACAAAGCTGACATTTTGACAGCATTTCGATGCTAGGTGCTCACGTTAGCAACTCACATGCAGGGGACGGTATTCAGCGCCCTCGCATAGCTGGCAACGAACCATTATGTAATTGAATACTACTTCGAAGGCTGCTAAACACCATGGATTACCTGGGAGATCCGTCCTGTGACCAATATGGAACCCTGTGTAGGTACTTATGTGTACTTTTACTCATTCCATAATAAATCAACACTGTTTGGATGCCTGTGTTTGGATTCTTCCCCATGAGGGCCGCCTACATTCAGCCTTCCGTTGGTGGCACCATTCAGTAGTAATTGCCTTATACTTTCAATTGTGTATCTTAGATTTTTAATGTTGTCCCTCATTGGCGAGAAAATGAAATAGTTGCCATGACTTATATCTCATATAAAAGAACTAAATATTGTTAAGATTAAAGGCTACATAAACTTTTTTATCATTTTTTCCGTAACGGAAGTGTTTTCTGCTCCGAAAAATTAAGCAGTTCTTAGCTTGTTTATAATTGCCGATTTTTGTCAGTAGTATTTACACTTTTTTGAGCTGTATTATATTATACTACACTTCGACTATTTGGAAATGTAACTTAAAAAGTTAAAAATAATATATTTCACTTCCTGTATCATATGTTTATACCTAAAGACGACGCATGTTTGCCATATTTTTGAGTAATAAGAGAAAAACAAGAGATGTATCTATGTAAACAATGTTGTTATTTATGAGAAAGTATGTCCAAAGACCACATCAGATAAAAGATGTATTTTTAAACGACAATTAAAATTATCAAGAACTATGCTGAGCAAATGTATAGTTCAATTTAGATGCAAAATCCAAGTTTCATTGACACATTAAAAGGCTTAGACTATATGAAGTCGTTATTTGAAATGCGTTTCTTTAAATATACCTACAAATGAAAACAGACTGCGTGCTCTGGGGACTCTGCTGGCAAGGAAGTTTCCGAACAAAGAGGGCAGGTAACGAAGTCGATTACGAATTACATCCATTAGCGCATGAGCTATAGTTGAATCTTGTTGGAAGATAGAATGAACACCAAATTCTTCCAAACGTAGAAAAAAGGAAGTTCTGAGTTTGACTACACTACTCTCAGATGTGTCTATAATATCATCATTGCATCCAGTGATTCGGATTCTATTTATTTGCATTGTCTATTTGAAATGCCTTCATCGATTATCAAAATTACTCAAAATATTTCCTTTCTTACTGGTTACTCTAAGCATGGCATTGAAAAAATATATTTGAGTTATTGTTTTTCCAGGAAACACTTCTGGGCAATCTGATTGTTAAGGTAAGACAATTTAATAGCATGCTAACCCTTCCCAAATTAGGCCAAGGGTTCAAACGAAAAGTCCCACGACAAATTCATGTTGCGTTAAATTTCTGCCTTAAGCATGCTTCACTAAATTAGTTTTATAATAATGATGGGCAGCCTTATTTTAAAAAATAGATAAATTAAATAAATTACTAAAGTGTAATCATTGTTGGGCTTTTGGAAATTTATCGGTTGTCTTTCGTCAATACATTTCAAAACAAGAGTACAAAATTATTAAGTTTCGTTTTCTTTTAAACTTACACAAAATTATTACAATGAAAAAAACATAAGTTAATTAAATTTAGAGAACGATAAGTGAACGCCCGATTTGGCCCACAAAAAGTATTATAATTATTTTTCAAGACGTAAGTATTTTAAGACCGTGCTCGCTTTTTTTTAAAATTAACTTCCTTTAAGCAATAAAAGAAATGAGGACACGAGTAAAATGAATATCCACAAAATTCCATTCGCAATACAGAATATAACAGTGTAATACAAATGGGGTATGTGTTCAATAATAGATTCGTGGAAAAGTTTGAAAAAAATAAAACGATATAAGACAGGGGTTGCCGAAATCGAACCAAATTACAGGTTTGCAGCCTGCAACACTTCATTTCTAAATGGCGGATAAGGTTCCCGAGTCATATAACAACCCAATCATCGATAACATTTGCGATCCTTCGCTGCCGTACTTTGAGGGCGGATGGGTTTGTCGCTGATAATCACGTGTTATGCCTTAATGCACTTGTATCGCATGTTATTTTTGCACGAGTATTATTTAAATAAACGTTTATCATTTTAAATATTATGCGTATTTGTTTCATAATACTATATTGTAATTAAGTGTTGAAAGACACGTATTCGAGTGTGATTATTGCAACTTGGATGGAATTTCAGGCGAGGATCGCAATGAGCCTTTCAACAATTATGTTACATACTCGATTTTTATACTGCCATATCGTAATGTAACTAACATTTAATTTTATATTTTATTTTAATGTGGAAAGTTAAACATAACTATAAATAGAAATATCGAATCGATTAATATTTTTTCATATGTTTTTATAACTAGGTGTTAGCATGTTGCAAGTTTGTTCATTTTATTGAAAATTTAGTAGCTGGACGATATAAAGGTTAATTAAAAATTGTAAAAGAATTTGAGGAAAGTAATAAAGATTTTGAAGGAACTCCATCCCAGGTCATTGAAGCGGCGAGTGGTATTATTTTTTGCCCGAGAAAAAAGCGATATGACAGAGAACGTGATTTATTCACAGCTTTTTGCCAAAAAAAAGTCAGGACAATTAGTGAAAATGTTATATTGGCGTATTTTCTGTAGAAATCTAAGGGAATAACATCATCAACATTATGGTCAATTTATTCCATATTAAAGTCTTTGTTATATTTCAGTCGTCGTTTTTTTCAATACTGAGGCATCACAGGCGGTGGACACTGACGATGCATGAGATGAAGTGATAAACTAGGAAAGATTTTTTTAAAGGAAAGAAGCGTTCCAGATTTAATTTAAGCGTATCTCCCCTGCATTTGCCATTTTTAAGGACTGAGGAAAAATTGAGGGGAAAAAAACTCAGTCAGGGGTCCTAGGTCCTGGTAGGAATCGAACTCCGGACCTCCTGCTCAAGAGTCTGCGCCTTAAGGACCTCGGACACCCGTGGGGATATCTGAGGTACAGTGTTGATATATCTAAGTTTGGAAGTTTGATCGCCTTCTTGAAAAGAAAATTTGTTGAATATGTAGCAAGAAGAAAAAGAAGAAGAAGATGATGAACTTGTGAAGATGGAACTCCACGATATAGAATATAATATATTCATTGTATCAGTTTCGAAGCACACTGGGTGAGAAGGTTTGCAAGATGAAAAGGAAAAGTGGGTGAGCTTTTACAGAAAGATTGTCTCTCTGCATCCGAAACGTGTTGAACACAATCATTTATATGTGAATTACAGAAATGGAAAGTGTACAAGGTAGCCAAATGGTATTAATACAATAGAAATATATGGAAAGAAAGTTGCAGAACTGTTGAAACTAGACAATTCCTCTAGTTATACTGGCCCAATGGCATTTCGGGGGTCATCAGCTATATTATTTGTAGATGCTGAGGGAAATGTAGTGAAATTAAAGAAACACGATGGTTGCAGATCATTGGCGGTTGCAGAGGAATATGTGGACCAATCCTTGAATAGTAAGGTCGAAGCCTACGCTAGAATTATTGGAACGGTTGAGTCACCTGATGAAGACAGCAATAATGATGGCGTCTTCGCAGCAATGAAGGAATCCATGAAGAATTGTGCACGCCCAGTTACGAAGATGCTCTTGTTTCAGATTCTACTACTGTTAATAAAGTGCCAGGCATTGATTTTACCCAGTGTACCTCTTGTAGTATAACTATTCATATTAATAGCAAGTAATATGCGTTGTTTGAATAATTTCGTAATTTTATTTTATTAAATTGTATGATAAAGCAAAGCTGCTACTTTCAGTTGTAATTTATAAAATAATGGTGCACAGTTATTTTTCAGCACTAATCTTAAGTGTTTTACTAACGACTGCTACTTCCAGTTCTAAAATTAGGCGCATTAGTTATATTCCCATACGGTAGTATAAACATAAAATATTCTCCTTTAAGAAAGGTTTCAATGTATTTTACACGGCAATATAGACGTTGTTCTGTTGCAGTTAGACACTAAAATGAAGTTATCGTCAATATTTTGTATAATGGAAAATACAATCTTTAAACTTCAGAAGACGTAGCAACCCCACCATTATCTAGAGAGAAAAAAATAAGATTTTTACTTATAAAGTATGTTACCCTACTGCTCCGCTAATATTCAATAATTATACGAATTGTAATATTACATTTAATTTTCCGAAATAAAGGCTCTACTGCAGCAGTGCGGTAAGTAATTATAACAGCATTAAAACTTACTTTGTTTCTATAGCAGCTGGATTCTAGCAATAGTGTTTACGCTACACGATTTCCGGTTGGGTTAGTTTCCTGACAGGTTTTGTTATGGGAAATCTAGACCACAAAATCCCCTGAATATATTCGGATAAATTATCATCTATCACCCCTGGGCAATAGATATGATCATAAAAAATATAACGACCCAACAATGTGAAACTTACAAGGCCTGTAAACAGCAATTGTATGTGAAAAAGGCAGATAGTTCATAAATGAATCGCTTATTGCAAAAACGCTCTAAGTCACATTACATTAATTTTAGAACCGTTAAACAAAACATAACTGTTAGACAAATTTATGGACCTAGGTGAAATTTACTAACTAACCAGAAATACTTCTCAAGTAAATTGTCAAACCCTGGCATCAACATTCTATGTATTAACCAATGTAAAAAGGTGGTTTTGACTTGGACATGTAAAGAATCAACATTGTTTTGATATGTTTCTTAGCCTCTTGCTCGAAAATCACATTTAACCTCGCTGTCAAGTATTTTCACGTCTTTTTGCACTATATAACTGCAATAAGGCTACATGGTGCTAATTTTCAGTGAAATATTCAATTTTACCCCCTTCATTAATAATATCAGTTGTAATTGAGAATGTCTCTTTACGTTTTAAATATAATTCTAAACAAAAACATTATTTATGTATTTATTTAACATTTTACTACTTGAAAAATAATTCACTTAAGTTAAAACGTTTTGAGTAACACGAGAAGAGCCCGAAGGGCTTACCTTAGGGCTGAAGTTGGCGGCAGATCAGAAAGGTGGAAGGTTGGAGACCTTGCTTGCGGAACTGCATTAAATGGCACGATGACGCGCAGCACGCTCTGGTTTTATACCAGCGCAGGAATAACGCTAGTTTGTCATAGACGTATGCCACTTGCCGTTGCTATTATCTTTCCATCGTAACTTTATAGTAAATTTAACTCCGCGTTTACCGTTTTGCCCCTCCCCTTCACTGCTATTGCCTCTCGAACTTATAGCCACACAGAAAACCTGTGAAATGGCCGTTCTTCTATGTACAATATGTTATTTATTTATTATCAGTCCTTGCGTCGTTTGTTCGATGTATAGTGATATTGGACTCGTAAATTTACATATTGAAATGTTAAGTGTTCTGTCTCACGGGTGGCCGAGGTCGTTAATGCGCGGACTCGTGAGTGGGAGGTCTGGGGTTCGAATCCCGCCAGGACCGTCCTCCCTGACTGGATTTTTTTTTCAGATTTTCCTCAGTCCTTAAAATTGGCAAATGCCGGGGAGGTACCCTAAACTTTGGCCTGGAACGTTTCCTTCCTTAAAAAAAATCCTTTCACAATATATCATTTCATCTCATATCATCAGTGTCACCGCCTGTGGTGCCTCAGTAGTAAAAACAGGCGTTAAACACAATTAAAAAAAAAAAAGACTCTATTAGCTGAAACATGTCACATTTTATTCTAAATGCATTTTCGCTATTGGCAGAAATGCACACAAAACGTTTTACAAATGAGACAAGATTTCCTTAACGCTATAAGTATCAAAAAGAAAAATAAAACTGGTTCTATCTGCACGAAAGGCTATGACACCAGTCTTTTGGAACACTAAAGGAATTTTGCTAATTGATTATCTTCAGACAATAAAACCATAACCGGGGAGTATTATTCCAATATTTTAAACCAACTAAATAAAAAAAATTGTGAGAAAAGCCCCAGAAAGAAGATAACCATTTTCATGTAATCAACACACGTGCTCACAAAAGTGTTTAATGAATGAGGAGAGTTTAAAGTACGAATTGCTGAAACACCCACGCAACTCACCAGATTTGGCTCCTCTTAGCTTCCGTCTGTTCTCAGAGCTAAATCTCTTCGCCGCTGGTGAGCGTTTTTCGTCAAATTATGAGAAGATTGCAGCTTTATATAGGCAATTTTCAGATCTTCAAGAAAAGTACTCCAGATGCGGGTATATAGGCATTAGAACATTGCCGGAATAAAGTATTGACCTTAAGAGAGATTATGTTGAAAAATAAAAATAATTTTTAAGTTAAAAACTCAGGCCCAGAACCTTCCAGACCACCCTCGTAGACATGAATATTTTAACAAATCTTTTCAGATACATAGAGTAACTAATATGAACACAGATGTAATATATATTCTCAGTTCAAGGGAGATTTCTATGTACAAGGATACCTACAACTTTCAAACGTTTTTATTAATTCGCTTTCTTGTCTGTTCGGGTGGAATTTTATAATTAATTTTCCATGCACTTCTAAATGAGATAAGAGACTTGAAAATTTGCATATAGGTCAGAAATGGATGACAATACAAAATAATACGGTAATTATCATGGTTCAATGATTTCACGGTTCAAAAATATGGTTCCGCAGTTTTGAAAGTAAAGCGTGGCAACATCAAACACAAAGGTTTTAAAAAATGTAAGATTGTATAGTAAGAACACATTTCTATAGTTTCGTTAATAGCGCATAAAATTTATAATAATCTTTATTTAAAAATAAGGACAGTTGCTATGATGACTGAATTATATTTATAAATACAATAAATAAATTATAGTGTAACTTGATTTATATTTAATTTCAGCGTTTTAGTTGAATCTAAAATGATTAGAATTCTTTTTGATATATTTTGATAATATAGTCGCCATGGCAACTATTCAAATAAACAGTGCAAAGTCGAATGCGCAAATTCCAAGAAATGCAATGCTCAAGCGCGATTAACTGATATGATGGAAAAACGTTTTTTCGATTCGCTGATCATACGCAAAGACATGCTAAATATTTTGATAACGATACAGTTGTCATGGCAAATTTTCAAATAAAAACATCAAATTCAAATTCTTACAAATAATATTTAATAAATTTGTTTTCTATTACATAAATTCAATTGCGCTAGTGTTAATGTATAACGTGTGTATTAATAATGTATTAATAATTTCAACTGTGTAAATAAGTAGTGAATGAGTATTGTATTTAGTATAATATAATGAGTTACATATATTATCAAATATTTTGATTTCTATATTAAGGATCTGGTACAAATGTACTTACTTAATAATGAAATAAAAATTTTCAAAATTAACTTTGTGTTTCTGTATTTTGTTTTTAATTAAAAACAATAGTTAATTAACTGCTTTGATATATCAACGGAGTTTATAAAACAATTTTCTATTTTAAATAGAAGAAAACAAAATGAACTAAATCTAAAAGTTGCTCAATTTTTGTCATTATTTAATCGAGATGTCTAATACTGATTGCAAAATTACGTGCACACAAGACTAAACAGAAGAAAATAATTTAAATATTTTTTTTAAAAAACTCGTTTTTATTTTCGTAATTATAAATGAACTAAAAAGTATAAAATAATTCACCTTAGCCAAATGCAGATTTATAACCCCATACACATTCATAGTGTCATAAACTTGTTTAGAAAAATTCTTCCAAACGGAAAACGTGAGGCGCATGCAATATATAAAATTAATAACTGTTAAGGGTATTTATAGTTTAAATTAATCACACAAAAAGTTTAGGCAGACTATTGCATGCGCCCCACATTTTTCGTTTGGAAGATTTTTTCTAAAAAAGTTTTGAGATTATGAATTTGCAAATATAAATATGTATTTGGCTAGGATTAATTATTTTATACTTTTTAGTTCATTTATAACTAAGCAAATAAAAATGTGGTTTTTAAAAAAAATATTTAAATTATTTGGTATACAGTGACTTCCTATATCGGGTCCTCTCATGCTCTGATCTTAAGCTAAAATACATTAATGATGTCTATTCACATTGCATTTAAGATTATTAAACTGGAAGTAAAATAACAGTTGAAGGGTACAGGGGAAAAACCAAGAGTCCAAAAAGACATTGGTAGCACTGCGTGCTTCTCGGTCAGCTGTTTCATTGTGCTAAATCATTACAAGGGAAAAACCAATACGATCCACGTTACAGCCAGTTGAAGAAACTGCCTGCATGGAGAAACCAACAGTGACCACCTTCTTGATGTACACAGCGCATATAGCAGTTGAAAAGCTATAATCATTTAATCGCTGAATGTATTGAGGTTATTGCATTGTTTCATACGACGCAATAGCGTGATTCATGGTGAGTTAATTTACTTGAATAGCCTTAACTTAGTAAACGTGGCTTTTACTTATTCGTGTGTGGCCATTCTTTCATGGAACCAGACAAATATATGGCAATGGTCCCCAAGACTGCAAAGGCTGAAGCTCCTGATGGCTGGGGAGAACTGATGCAGGGGCCTGAATCAAGCCTAAACTGCTTGTTGTGATCTAGTGTGAACAAGCAGTGTTTAAAAGCTGCATGAGGGTGACACGACTCATATCACCCTCATGTGAGGACAACGGGGGAAAGTGTGGTATTGTACAATAATGGATAGTGCTACTGTTATAGTATTCATTATTTACTCATTGCGATAGCTGTGTGGACAACTCTTTGATAGTGGTGCCTGACAATACAAAACCTTGCTGAACGAGGCTTGCCTTTGGGGCGATGTCACAGCCGTTCGTCACAGGGATGACGGCCTTCAGGGTGACTCTCGGACTCAGACTCTGGCTCCTTTTTGAGTCTTACGTCTCAGTATATAGACAAGCTTTGCCTAGAGGGTCTTGGCAATTCTGCCATCTGATATCCAAATATATTTAGAGTACGCCCAGACTTTAACCAAACAGGGTAGAGTATTGAAATTGTTCTGGAACGTTCTAAGTGACGTATCATGACCAAAGTTCCACATGGAGATGTGCAATTCTGCACGTAGCCCCGAGGAAGCTGCTGTAATAGAAAAACGCCCGGGGTTTGCCACCGGAAGTGGCAACCCGCGATCTTCCCGTGGAACAGTTTCTGCTACAATCCTTGAGTTTAGAGAGACTGTGAAATAATGGATTGTATGCGATTTAGAATTTTATAAATATTTAAGCATAATTCCGAAATGTCCAACCAGACAAAAGTCTAAGCTATGCATCTCTCAATCGCGTCCGTGACAATATTTCTTTCTTCCAAGTGCTATAGGAAGAAGACACCTTTTGCTGTCAGGCCAATGAAACAGCTAAGATTCCTTCAATCAAAATCAAAAACATAGGGAGCATTCTTCTCATCGTTGATAAGAGATTAAAGGAAGAAGAGGGTGAAACAGCCACAGCCACAAGATATTCAAGAACTAAGCCAGCTCTAAAACTCGCCTATTCCTCTGTCTAAAGAGAAGGGTAAGAACCTGGTGGTTTTGTTGATGTTCTGTGAAGATGAGAGATCTAAAGAATACTACAGATGACTACTTGCTGCCCATCAACCACAACCATTTCCATATAAACACCAAGATAATATCTGTAATGACCATAGTGATTTTTAGACATAAATTAAAAAGATTTGACAATGAGAACCATATAGGCCTCTCTATAGGCTTAGAGAGAAACGTCTGTGAATACAAGTTCATGTTTTGTTTCTGTAATTACATAATACAATTAAAATTAGTTTAATAGGCCTAAGTGCATTTTTGTCTTACAAAATCCAGGAGAAAACCCAACGAAATCCAAACACAGGTTAATTAAATAATTAATTGGGAAAGTAAAATAAAGTAATGTAACTGTGGTTTCAGGTTGAAACAACAATTAATAGTACTCTACTAAAATGTTTAAAAAATATTGTTACCTGGAAAGGTACAAAGGTATCCGAGTTTAAACTTTTGATTTTTTTCCTCTACCCTGTAAAATTACGGTTTTTAGATTGTTTGTTTGTTAAGGGGCATAGTACACAAGTTCTGAGATGCTTAATGTACTTACAGTATGAAGGACAAGATACCCTAAAACTGATCCTAGTGGAATTCCAGATTTCATGCTTTTATAATTCGACTAAGCATTAGATGCATGAGATAGAAACATGAATAAATATATAGTGAACGGTAAACAGATAAATTAATTCCAGACGGGATGTTAAGTTAGCGTGTTCTGTACACAACACCTCTACTTAGTAACATCTGCTGCATTGAAATGAATGCAACGTTGTTGCATTATATAATTACATGAACGATCACTGTTCATTAGGCCCGTTGTTTGTGCAGAAGCCCCATTATGTATGCTAGACGCCTTAGCAAACGTGAAAACGCATCACGAATGACGCTAATATACAGTGTGCGTTACGTTAAGTACTAAAGTCCAATTATCAATTAACAGACGTCTATGAAAACGTCTTTCAAGGTTCTTGTATAGTACTCCAGGGTCAACACCAATTTTCAAAATCACTATTATGTCACCTTTGCTCTGTTTTAGTGAGTAACCAGATTGTGACTCATAAATAAGTCACGGAATGTGTTCTATTTGGCCGCAATGTCCAGTTTGGAAAAAAAAAGGCGTATAAACAAAGCTAATATAGATTATTTAATGATCTGGGCAAATAATTGACATTCGCACTTCTACAACGTGTATAGGTGCACTTGGTCAAAAGTGTATGTTGTTACACGCCCGGTGTGTTGTTTATGGTGAAGTTACAGCATTTCCAAAATACGTCCTTAACAGCTCGCAGGAGGGTTTTACGTCTCGACAGCTGGACATATCATAGCTGGCCAGCCTGTCTCTGACTTCGCTTCTTAATACTCTTTGTAAAATCTTACCTTATGGCAAATGCTGGAGATTCATCCGCCCTCAACTAAACAGCATTGTACCAGGCAAACATATTCCGCTTGATGCGATTTAGTTCGGCCACTGTAATGTTTCCTCCTAAACCCAGGATCGCGGGTTCGAACCCGGCCAGGACCGATGGATTTTTTCGGGCGTAAAAAATCCTAAGTATGGCTTCCTTCGAAGGGAAGTACAGCCGTGGGTCCCGTGTCGTACATTTATGGCACGAAAAAAAACCTCACGCCTGAAAGAAGAGACTCTGAGCAAAATTTGTCGGCCGTTTCATGCCCTGAATTGAATGGGACGCTGATGACCTCAGATGTTAAAGAGCGTCCATAAATAAATCAATAAAAAAAACTGTAATTTTTCTGATTTCATTTCGTATGCGTTCCTTGAGTTCTTCCAATGTCTGAGGAGTTCTTTGTACACTTTATCCTTCAGGCTACCTCACAAATAAAAAGAACAGGCTCATAGATCTGGGGAGCGAAAGGTGTATACTTCCCTAAATTTACCTTTGGACACCTCTGCTGTATGAGGGTGGTTTTAACACGGAATCGTGTTAAAACCCATTTTATTTCTCTAGTTTCCTCTATTAAAAACTGGGGTCACAATGTCATTTCGGAACCTCTCTCCATTTACGGAATACTTGTAAAAATTCGAACCAATTTGAGTCTAATCTCACACCAAACTCCAATTTTCCTTTCATAAAGAGGGGTTTCTTTTACACAATTTGGATCTTCAAGACACTAGTACTGAATGTTGTGAGTGTTCACAAGATCATTTTGGTGGAACCGTGACTCGTCTGAAAAGAACACAAGCTGCGGATCGATTAACCCTTAAGTTACTGATGAAAGAAACCACTCACAATAATGCACACGTACAACGGGATCTCCTTGTCATAGACTATGGACACGTATACACTTGTAAGGTTTGAATTTTAACACTGTTGTTGTGCAAAAAATACTGAAATTCCAGCTTGTGCTAATTTCGGTTCAAGATTAGCGCCAATTTCGTCTAATTTGTCTCAAAGTGTACATCGCGTATGTTTCTTGTTTTGCATCGAAACATTTGTATCAGATTTATTCAGAAGCTCGTGAATTGCAATTCTGAAAGAAGGCGATTACACAAGAAACTTCCGAATAAAATACCTCGAACGCGGCAGTTGATTCGTATTTATAATAACAATTACACACAAAAATATGTTGCTCCAAAATCGTCGCGAATGAATGTAGACTGGTGACTGCACAGTTCAAGGACAATCGGGGAAGGCGGCCGTCAGTGAATAGGAGGCGTTTTGGCCGAGACGCAAAACATCTCGAGAGCGGTAAGGACTTATTCTGGGAGTCCTGTATTTTGAATAAGTTCAGTGCTTGTAAAATGATTTGTATTCGATCCTTTCAGAGTCTGGTAAGGAATGTTTTTCATTGCCACAATTGGTGGAAAAGTGGCAAATGATTGATGCCTCTCTTTGACAGCATTGTTACATGGCGCGGTTCAACAATAAATAAATGATGAGTTAATAAATTAGTTTTGTGATGCTTGGTAAGTACATTATATCCCCAAAAATTGTCTTTTGTAAGCTATAAGTGCAGCCATTCATTAAAACAGTCCTTGTTCGTTTGGTATAGTCTCATTGTATCCATGTGCACCAGAATTTCACTACAGCATTGGTTTTAACCAATAACTAGATCTCGGAGTTTATGAATGAATAATGTTTAACGCCCGTTTTTGCTACAGAGGCATCACAGACGATGGATACTGATGATTAATGAGATGAAATGATATATTGGGAAAGGATTTATTTATTGTAAAGGAAGAAATCGTTCCAGGCCTAAGTTTAGGGTACCTCCCCGGCATTTGCCATTTATGAGGACTGAGGAAAACCTGGAAAGAACCCCAGTCAGGGAGGACGGTCCTGGCGGTATTCGAACCCAGACCTCCCGCTGATGAGTCCGTGCCTTAACGGCCACCCGTGGCGGTCTCGGAGTTTGTGTAATTAAAGGTTTTAATGCGACCAACTCCTTGGTTTACTGTTTAGCGTTGCTGACTGCTGGGCGGGAGGCCCTGGTTCGATTTCCAGCACCTACATAAGAATTTTTCTAAGTTGGGAAGATCTGGAAAGGTGTCCACCCAGTCTCGTGAGGATAATTCGGAAGCAGCCTGACGGACAGCTTGCGTTATTCAATCACGAAAGTCGCGTGATAGACAACCGTTGGGGTGCCGGCATTTGATCACATGCCCATTTGCAATATGCTCTCTATCAACGAAGTCATAAGACGAAGGTAGAGAATGCAGAGGTCACTGCGGCAGGCCAAGGCTCACCCAGGGCTGTACCGCCAAAAGAGAAGAAAACATATTTATGTACGAAGAAAACTCAAGGGTTTACGAAATACACAAGTAGAATTTTTTCAATTTTTGAAATATTTGGTACATGCATATTTTACATTATATAATATAATACTATATTGTTTAACATTATTGTGTTGCTCATTGTTGTTACATTCAAAGTGAAATTACAGTAGTTTGTTGTCACCACCAATGACTGGTTTCTAACATTTTACTTTCAAATTCTCAAAATACATCAACATCACATTTGTAACAATCAGATTCACCGAGCGCGGTGGCTCAGGCGGTATGGGTTGAGATTCGCGTTTGGGAAATCTTTTTTTTTTCCCCGTTGGGCCGATAACCTTGGATTTTTTCGTGGTTTATCCTGGTCACTCAAGCTGGAATAAAATTTACATTCCATGAATTTTCCGCTCTGCCGCTTTATTCCGTTGGTTCTGTTACAGGATGAAGGTTGGGCTGGCGCTTTGTAAAGTTTTCTGCTCCAGATCTGTTTTTTTTTTTTTTTTTTTTTTTGGTTTTGTTTTATAAACGCCCTTTAACATCGCAGGTCATCAGCGTCCCATTCAATTAAGGGCCGATGAAACGGCCGATATATTTTGCCCAGTGACTTTTTTTTTTTCAGGTTTGAGGTTCTTTATCGCGCCGTAAATGTACGACACGGGACTCGCGGCTTTACTTTCCCTCCGAAGGAAGCCATACTTAAGATTTTACGCAAGAAAAAATTCACCGGTTCTGACTGGGATCGAACCCGCGATCATGGGTTTAGGAGGCAAGTATGGTAACCGCTACACCCCAGGGCCGACAGCTCTGGTAAAGAAAGGAAATATTCTGCGTATTCCTTGGGAGGGGGAGTCTCCGTCAGCGCCAATATGTTATCCTTGGAAACACGTTACGGATCCCGCCTTGGTATGCGCAGTGCCCGCCCATGTGTCTTGGACGCCCGGTATTTTCCCTTCCTTCCTCGGGTGTAGGCAAAAAAATAGCAAGCTGTGAGCAAGGCTGAAGTATTGATCTGTATTGACAATGCTTTAACAACAACTGCCAAACTTCTGTAGTGCACATATTTATTTTATAAGAAATACAAAAGGTTGTAGTAACTAATAACTTGTGATGAATATGTCACTAAATCCATCATTTAAACAAATTTAAGGCATGAATAATAACGAAAGACATAAACTATTGCTATGATACACTATTAGTATATAGAAATGTAATATCTTAAGCCCTAAGTACAACTCTTCGCGCAGCCTCTTGTACAAGGGTACGTGCATAAGTTTCCAGACTAACCATTTTCTAGGTACGATAAAAACAAAAATTATATTTCCCTTCTCAATAGCTACCCTTTATTGTAATACACTTCTCACATTTTTTAATTAACATTTCAACCCCTCCCCCCAAATAGCCAGAAGTCTTGACTGCAAAATGGGCATAAACAGCATCCACTACTTCTTCGTCACACTTAAATTTCCTTCCTCGAAGGTCCTTCTTGAGTTATGAGAAGAGGAAATAGTCACTGGAAGATGGATCTGGGCAATGGTGTCGATCTCCTTGAAGCCACTTTCTTCACAGCTTCCTTTGCAACAAGAGCTGTGTGCACAGGCGCGTTGTTGTGAAGAAGACGCACACCACCACTGAGCTTTCCTCGTCTTTTCTGTTTAATGGAAGCACGTAATCTGTTCAATAGGCCAGCACAGTACTCTCCATTTACTGTGGTGTTCCTCTCCTTGAAGTCAATGAAGAGTATTCCTTTACATTTCCAAAAGATTTTGACCATGGTCTTCTTGGTTGACTCAATGACCTTAGCCTTTAGAGGCGGTACTTCACCAGTTTACGCCTCACCATGATTTTCTTTTGGACAAGGGATCATAGTAGAGGACCATAGTTTCATGTCCTGTAACAAAGGTTTGCAGAACTTCTCTCTCGGTGCCATGGCAGAACTCCAAAATGCCTGACAACAGATGACTCATTGCTGCTTTTGACCTGAGGAAAGAAGTCTAGGCACTAACCTTATTCATGTTTAAATATTCATAAATAATTCGAAGGACTGTTGTTTTAGAAAGGCCCAACCTTGCTGCTATTTCTGTAAACTTTGCGCCGCCGGTCTTCCATAATTTCTCCTTCCACAAGAGCGATTTTCAGGAGTGAGCACCTCCAAGGATCGACCTGCACGCTCTTCGTCTTCAATGCTTTCTTGACTCATTCGAAAAAAAATTGGCCCATATTTTCACGGTAGAATATGAGGGGCATGCTTTTCCACATACACCGTCCAATCGCTGTTTAATTTCATTTGGAATAAGTCCTTTTGTGAAGAAGTTAATAACAGCTTGATACTCCATCCATTTTAAACATGTCACAATCTTCTACACATAGCCTTCTTTATGCAATTATACCTGAACAACTGAACATAGCGGAGCGGAAGTTACGGCTGCAATTATTCACTTAATAGATAAGGATTTTGTGAGAATCCTTATCGGCGAGGCCGGAAACTTATGGACCTACCCTCGTAACTTACATTAATTTATTCCATTAACAACGTTGCTGGCCCATATCCCTTTTCTTAAACTCGGTGGGCATTATTTTATCAGGGAAAATACAAGAAAAAATAATTCTTTAAACTATTCCTTTGAATACAGGCAGAACGTGCCACTTTTGATTGAAAAACTGTTTCCCCCTCTAAACTGTAAGTCAATTTAGTGGATGTATTTAAATAATAAGAGTATTGATACAAATTTAAAAGAAGAGAAGCAAAGGGCGGGCTAAAAGGTTCCACCAGTACTTTTCCAATTCCTTAGCTGAAACGTCCAACGAAGAGCATTCAAGTGCAGCTCTATGTTGTCATTAATGCCGCATGTTTCTCCTCAGTATCGTGTTCCGCGTTTATCCTTTCTTGCCAGCTATGCACGTTCCAGCGCAAAAGAGTAGGGTTATGTTTGTATATTCTGGCAAGGTTGCAGTTCGGACATGTCTGTTTTAACAGTGAAAGACAATGAACTACGCTACACCAGCTAACGCTCAGGACACTGCTGATCTTCAGTTTTAGACGTTATTTTGTGATGCATTACAAGAATCACTGCGGTGTTTGGACTAAAATCGGACACATTAAAGTATACCACAACAAAAATGTAAGTATATCAGACAAGAAATTGCATTGCATTTTACATCAAATACAAATAAATACTGCAGTCATTCAAAATATTTGCCTTCTTTTTTGACACGATTTGTTCGGTGACAGACATTTTAAAACAACCGGATATACTACTGGGTAATTTTTCTTTCGTGGAGTTGGCCACAATTGACCGAGTTGTGCGATTCCCACGCTGGTAAGCTGGCTGGGAAATCGGAAGGGAGGTCAGTACACTTGCCCTTACAGCAAGAAAAATCCGGCGCTGCTGGTATGGTATAGCTGCAGTCCCGAACGAGAGATAGCGGGCTCCGTTTCCGTGGCCGCTTGTAACAGTGGAAATGTTGAATGTTATTTTTTAGTTATACGTAATGTAACCTATGCGCTGTCCTCCGTAACTTTCTGACTGCAATGTGTTGTTCCTTATTACAAAACTGAGATTTTCACTTTTTACCATCCGTTGTCTTATTAGAATTTGTAATTAATTCATATATATATCACTCACTTTAGTGCTAACCTCGTTAATCCTAGAAACCGGTGGACCAGAGGTTTGCTGCGGCCTCACGGCCCACGCTCGCCTCCTTTTCGTAAATACATATTAATAGGGAATACCACCCTTATGTTATTGCAATTCGCAATTAATTTATATATACATACTCACTAATCTTAACACTAACCTCGTGTAAATCCTAGAAACCGGTGGACCCAATGGTTTACTGATGCTCGCTACGGCCTGACGGCTTATGCTCGCCTGCTTTTCATAAATAGAAATTAATAATGGTGGGTAAATCACTGTAATGGTGGAAAATCTCCTTTGATTCCAACAGAAGCTATATCTGTGCAAGTCACACTTCCTTCGGCTGTCGCTCGGGACTGTAGCTCTACCATATCAGCAGCCCCGGGCCTTTCTTGTTGTAAGGGTAGTTGGTCAGTATGAGTTTAACTTTAGGAACGTACGGACGTTTTCTTTTGTGTTGCGTGACTGTACATAGAGTATTTGCTAGATGGCGTAATACATTTTGTTAATTACGTTAATATAGCTCAATTCGGGTATTCTATTCCCCAATAAGTGTTTATTTACGATTCGTACGTGCTTATAGAATCGGTTCGTGTTGTTGTTTCAATAGAGATTTCCTAATATTCAACTTCCAAGTCAAAGTTTGATTCACATGTTGGTAAATAAATGCCGTGAAAACCACATATTGATAAATAAATGCCGTGAAAACCACATATTGATAAATAAATGTCGTGAAAACGGGAAGTATTCTTGATAAAAAAACGCACACAGCCACGTACAGTACTCACAGAAGAAACTTTAGATAACATTGGACATGCTCTCACATGTTCCTCTAAAATATCACTTCGACATCTTTCTCGAAGAAATTTTCCATCCTCTGTTCGACCGGCAACGAAGCTACTGAAGTTAAAGTTACTGTAGTGCAAGAACTTAAATCGGGTGACCCTGCATCCAGGAGCAGATTTTATAAATGGATTTTGAATAGTGTGTATGACGGAGAATTTGACACTAATATAACTTTCTTCGGATGAAATCTAGGTTCCATCTAAGTGGGTATCTTAATGCATAAAACAATCGATACTGGAGTTCAGAAAAATCTAACCTGTTTCACGAGGAGCATGATAAAAAATGAATGACTGAATGAATTTATTTCTTCTAATGTGTAATTTACATACAGATATAGTGTTTTAACATATAAATAGAACCAATTTCATGTAATTTTCATGAACACGTAAACAGTTAAAATCATAGTAAACAATTTACATTTCCATACTCTCAATTGTATGTAAGCTTACTGCTATTAAAGCATTTAAATTTCCCACTTAACCACCCCTCACTTTATGGAGTTGCATTCTTTCCGTACCCCATTGCAAGTAACCCCAGGATGTAATGGGGATCTATATTCACTCCTAAATAGTGCAATTGCCAACATTGTTGTTTCTATTTGTTTTACCCATTTTCTATAACCATTTTTGTCTCACTTTGCCTATGTAGTTTCCAAGTTTCGTAATATTTTCATTTGATTTTAGATTTAAAATTCTTCTGCCTCTTATTACATTTGGTAAGATTTTCCTCTTTCGTAAAAGAAACTGTTCTCTCCAAAACTTGGTTTGCTTATATTATAATATATAATGCGAAGCACTATCTGGTTCTTCACACTTAGGACATATCCACTTCTCATTCCACTTAAATATATCCCTCCTGTACTAAACCATGCCAGTCCTTCCTTTCTGGCTATTACAGATTTCAATATACTTTCTCTTTCCCACACAAATATTTGAGTTGGAGAAAAGTAATCGAATTTTAGATCTTTCCTATTAAATAACTCGAGGAAAATAATGGGATGGGAGCAGAATGATACAAATGAAAGCCTGTTTGGAAAATAAGGATGTAACAACAGTTTATTGTTGACCCTTTTATCATTTGAGGTTATATATATATCACAAATTAGAGGAATAAAACAAGTGAATGTATCATTATTAATTTTATAGCACCGTACCCTTTAATGCCAGTGTAATTTGATTATCATTGGTCAATCCAATATCACTGGCTGAAAGACGTTTGCAGAGAATTATTATAAACATTTAGAAAGTGCAACATTTCATACATTTTTTAAAAAAAATGTAAATTAAGCTCTAACGAGGATGTTTTAAAAATAATGAGGCCTTCCTTCAGAAGTCGTTTCCTATTCCTATAATCCAATCGCCGATACCCACATCCTTCCTGTTGCCAAAGGGAAGACGCAAAGTAACAGATAATGGTTTAAATAATTGAACCACAACATACATCCGTAATATAAATTAGGAACATTTGAGACGCCAATGCTAACTTGAAGACTAGTTACCAGCTGTTAAGGTAAGCAATCTAGAATAAAAGCTTGGACAGCGTTGCTCATTACGTAATTCAGGAATGCACCTTAATTCTTAATACTTTGAAATTTAAGGGTGCAATCCACCTTGCTCTAACAGTTTTTATTCTGACTTTCTGTGACATTGATAGCAAAATTTAGTTATTTTATTATTAATTAACTGCTTCATTCAGCAAATACTTTCTGATGTGATGATATTTCTTGCCTTTTTGTGCCTCCAAATGCAGTAAGGATAGCATTTTCGAATGCTTTAATGTTATAAAGTAGTAATGTATAGTGTAGTAGTACACAGAGTGAGGCACTTAAAAATACCATTGTTTATTTTTTGGAAAATTTTAAAGTATATAGTACTGCTCTCTAATGTGGTTTTAGTATGTTGGAACCCCTGCACATTTCGCTATGGATGGGTGAGATCATTTGAACATAATTTCCCTAACTGTTGGCCACCTCGTTCTTCTGGCCTTACACCTCCGGATTTATCCTTTGTTCTTTAATATTAACATGCCCTAATGTTTACATACTTTGCAGGAAAATAAGTTCATTTCATTAGGAGCTTTTCCATCGCCAAGGTGGCCGAGGTGTTAAGGCGCGGACTGGTGAGTGGAAGGTCTGGGATTCTATTTCCACCAGGACTGTCCTTCCTGACTAAGATTCTTTTCCTCAGTCCTCATAAATGGCAAATGCCCGGAAGGTACCCTAAACTTAGGCCAGAAACGCTTCCTTCCTTTACAAAAATCACTCCTTTCCCAATATATCATTTCATCTCATGTATCATCAGCGTCCACCGCCTGTGGTGCCTCATTAGTAAAAACGGACGTTGAATACTATTAAAAAAACTTTTCCTGAACCATACCACCTCTACGTTCATTAAACCAATTAAACATACAATAAAATACATGTAAATTACTAGCTCAAACATACTTCTATCATGCTAAAGAACTGTTTGTGCCAAATTGAAAAATGTAATGTTAGACTATGCTCATATTACTTGTCTAAGGCTGTTCTATAAGCAGTAAAATATTAGTGATACAGTATATTTACATTTCGTATGTGTAATAGCAATAGCTAAACAACGTCTCTGTAAATATTACAGCTGAAGATCTCAAAACAGCAACATCGTCAAAATTAGAGTAAGTTTGTTATGGATATAAAATTTAGGCTAAGGGATACAGAAGTGGAACAGTAAATGGTATAATTGGTGGTAAAATTGGTAGGAAAAGGGAGGCGTAAATCAGAAGTCACAGCCAAAAATATTTCTGATCTCTGCAGAGGTTCGAAGCTTGGTTGTGGGCAGAGTGTGAATTTAAGCAGGTGATCTTACAAACGAATAACCACAGCACTGCGAATTGTGGATGTGCAGTACTTCATGTGGTCCCTATCTTGTCATGGATAGTCCTTTTATAGTATAATTCCCACATTTGCGAACAATGAAGCATGCCAAAGAACCTTATTCGATCACGGATATTTCGCAGGCTGATTGGTTTCTTATACACTCCATTCATTGTCAACTTTTACAATGTTATATGTTTCAGATTTCTGAAAAAAATTAAATATGCGATCATTTTGAAACGTCCACTAACCGTTCACTAGATGGGATCGCATGATGTGTGTGTGAAAACTACAGTTACATTTTTCTTTACCAATTCTACTAGGAAATTTACCGTATTATACGCGTTTATTTTGTATTCTACAGTATAATACGGTCACTAAATTAGGTAAAAGGTTCAAGAATTAAATATCCGAGGCAAGAAGCTTCCATTGCACTGGTTTCTCCACGCATAGTTCTCTGATAGTAATGCAACATACATTTTGTTACAGACATGGATTTTGCTGTTCTGGTGTTCGTTCTGGCCTCTTATATGTTGAAGCTGGGAGCTTCGCAGTACACAGTGGAGTCATGTGGTCCTGTATCCCCGGTCTCTTGTAGCGAGGAAGAGAAATATCGTTCGCTGGACGGCTATTGCAACAACCTCCAGACACCAACTTGGGGTGTTCCATATACTCCATTTACCAGACTGCTGCCCTCCAAGTATGGGGATGGTAAGTGACCTTTCATACAATTCTTTATCTTTGTCCTTGTTCTCCAGCTCCATGTTCTGGAGTATCCCGAGCTTTCACCCCTAAGGCGCATTTCAGCATTGTCTGGAAATTAGCCAAACATTTTGAATTACCACTCGCTTGACCTTGATATAACTTGGCCAGCTGTATCACTTACTGCGCATATGTAAACAGTCACTTTCATAAAGGTATGTTAGTCAACACTGAGCGAATTTGCGTATTGCATTCTTCCACCTCATTTACAACGATCGTATTTATCCATTTTTCACAACACGTCGTTAACAACCAGCTGTGCCAACTCTCTGTAGCTCAGATGACTTCCTACTGCTTCTGACTTTTCACCGTTGAACAGGAAATTTCATACCAGTAGTGGACATATTGTTTACAGGTGAATCCTTTTTCAATAAGTAGGGGAGTCTGACTGCAAGGTTGTAAATATTTGAAAAGGAATTCAGACGCAGTTTCTACACCTAATGTCCAAGTACCTGCTTCTTTCGTAATCAATTATTGAAACTATATTACGAGAACTTTTGAATCTATCATTTCTTCAAATGAACGTTTATAAAAGGCTGAAACAAAATTATCTATTCATTCAATAATCAATCATGTAATATTAAGTTAAATACCGGGCTTTATTTATAAAAGTTGTCGCATACGCGGCGCTCTTCGTCTCGGCTACTAGGCGTACCGCAGCTGATCAAGAATAATCTGATTGACTCGGTTAAGTTCCGAAAGCCCCACTTTTAGTGCTAATGTCGGGAATGATTTTCTTGGCCAACGTCCAAAATTTGCAAGAAATGTTATATTTTGTTCCTCCCCCCTTTTTTAACTGTACGCTCTCACTTTTTTATTTATTTTTTTTAATCACTGAACCAGTAGATTAAAAATTGTGGACAATGAATTGCAGTTCTTGAACGATGCAATTGATCGGGAAAGTTCTGAAAATGTTTCACACACTAAATGCGTTGCTCTAGGATTAGGTGCCTATGTCCATAAATAAATGTGCACTACCTTGAGACTGGCAGGGAATAGATACAGAAAGCGACGTCTAAGAACATGACATAACGAGAAAGCGGAGTTGATATGCCAGCTGTAAACGGAAAACATCGTATGTGCGGACAAGGTTTATCACTAAAGCCCTATAGGTGCCAAACGAACTAGGAAAAAAAATGTCTGAGAAAATTAAAAAAAGAGGGCTCAATACACTATAAGCTAGGAGACGAATGTAAATTGACAACTTAGATATAAATCTCAATTATGTAAAATATTTTATATGCGCTATGGTCCCAGCAGATGTTGAACTCAAGTTTTCCGCAAAATTATAATAATTTATAGTAAAAAGACATTTTCATTTTAAATGATTAAAATATAGTTTATTGGAAAAAAACTAGCAAGAAATTAACTGTTAAGAAGGAATATTGCAGTTTATTTCTTTTCAAAGTTCATTGTTCTCCATATTCCATTGCCTTGCAAACATGTAACCAGTACTTCTACAGCCGCATGAAGAGAAGGCCGGGAGAAGGGAACTGCAGCTCCAGTACATTATACTTAGTACTAAAAGGATTGATCCTCTTAGTTTATTCCAAAGGAGTGATGCTGTCAAGCTCGTGAGAACAACCTTTGCAATTCAGCAGCAGAGTAAATTTCTCTTTGTCTGTTCCCCCGGCTATCTCTTCGCGTGCCTATAGTAAATCATCGACTCCAATGTTACAGTCCTACTGAAGTTCTTATTGAAGTGCGTTAGTCATTTGTTACTTTCTTCTGGTATGTCATCAGCAGTTTAGAGTTTTCTTAGGGGGTTGCAAACGTACAATCGATTATACTTGTTCAAGGGAGTATATTATGTGTATAATGCTCAAAAGTAACTACAAACGCAGTGAATTTCTGTTAGCAAAGCATTTCACTTCTTTTTATGTTTAAACTGTTTCCCTTCCGCATAATGCACTGTTGGAGTGTACCTGGAACACTCTTAACACACAAACACAGCTGAATGTTGTTGTCCAGATTGTGGCAGGCTTTCTCAATGTAGACAGTCAACTGTTCAACAGTTGGTGGTTTCCTTCCAAACATTTCGTCTTTAACCATACCCCAAAGGAAGAAAAGCATTGGGGTAAGATTAGAGGATCGCGGTGGGAATTTAACTGCAACACGACGTCCATGCACTCTTTTATTGAAAAAGTTATCAACGTTACGCCGGCATAACTGTAGATAATGCGCAGGAGCCCCATCATGCTGGGAAGTATAATTAATCAAAGTTGTGCAAATGCATGATGATTCCTGAAGTAGACTCTTGAAGTAGAACCAAGTATTTGTTACTATCGAGATTTCCGTGAATAAAGTGCGGCCCAATTAAAACCTCGTGTCGATATTGCACCCCACACATTTACGCCGGTTCATTTAGCGCTTACTCCAAAACAACAGGATGGTTTTCCGTGTAACAGTAAGTACTGTTATGTCGGTTTACATGTCCCGATAATTTAAAGGAGGTCTAATTCGACCAAACAATGTTTTCAAACACAATGGGATCATGTCGATACTTATCGAGCATAATCTCACAAACTATAGCCGCCTATCTGGACCATCTTGCAACAAACCATGTATCAGACGTGTGGAATGTGCACTTTGAACTTATGCTTATACAATATCCTTTGGTTGGCCGACGTGACACTGCTGGAAATTCTATCGCTAATGTCTTGTGGATTTCCTTGAATTAGTCGTGAGAGCCAGACACATATTGAGTATCTTTTCCTTTGTTTTTAACTGTACTGTGCGTATATTTCTAAGCTGGTAATACTGTTAGCGGAAAGAGCAGGAAAACTGGAAATGAATCATCAATAACAGTTGACAAAATTTAACTAAACTAGAAAGAATTTTTTGCTTTAAATATGGATTATCAATCAGGTTTAAGTTCTATACTGAGGGAATGAATAGAAAATTTCGAACCAGATTCACCATCACGTAAGGTGCTTACAATATAACTCACAAAATAGAAAGTTAAGATTCTGTTTTAAATGCGCCTCGTAATGGGCGACTGATGAAGAAGGAAAACGTTTTGAAAATAAATACAAAGAAGTGAAATCATTTGTTAAATTAAATTCACAAAGTATGTAGTTACTTTTGCACCACCCTGTATATATGAATTGAAATAAGAAGGGAAGGAAATAATATTTTGTCTTTCTTGTTTTATATATATATATATATATCTTTACCTTAATTTGATTTTTCAGGAGTGGAATCCGTACCTGAATCCGTTGTACCTGGAAAAGAAATTCCTGGAGCCAGATTTATAGCCCTAACTTTATGCGACGAGGCAGAATCTCCAGATTCGAGAGTCACTTTAGCTGCAATGCAGTATGGTCAAATAATAGTTCACGATATGGGTCTTAGTGGCGCTGACATAGGTAAGCGACTCCTTTATACGCTAATATTACGAAAAGTTATTGGTTTCCGTCCCATTTCACATTATGTTGCTGGTGCTTAAAACTCCAGGAAGATATATTGACAACTATGATTAATTACGTTATTTATTACGTCATATATACTACTGGGGCATCACAGGCGGTGGACATTGATGATAAATGAGATGGAATAGAAATTGCGAGAGTCTTTATTATTATTATTATTATTATTATTATTATTATTATTATTATTATTATTATTATTATTATTTTATTTTTATTTTTATTATTTTTTTTAAAGGAAGGAAGCAAGCAAGCGTTCTAGGCCAAGATTACGTTCTAAATGAAATACTTTTTCACGATAGCATTTGCTATGGCATCCAATTTTGGTATTCGTTTTCTATCATCTTTATATTTGTATTCACTCATATCCCTTATATTAGAAAGGACAAGTGAACAAAAGGGCCTCATTTGAAAAAATATTAAATGAATAATCTAAATGGCCCACATAAGTGTTGTAATTTCAAATTAAATGATTTCCTCTATCATAAATAAGAGTAGGTCCTGGTGGTTTAGTGGTAACCCTACTTGTCTCTTAATTCCAAGATCGCGGGTTCAATTCCGGCCAGGTTCGATGGATTTTTCGGGCGTAAAAATCCTACATATAGCTTTCTTCGGAAGGGAAGTAAAGGCGGCACGTAAAAGAACCTCAAGCCTGAAAGAAGAGAATTCTGAGTAAAATGTATTGGACATTTCACGTCCTGAATCGAATGAGACGCTGATTATCTGAAATGTTAAAGAACTTCCATTGATAAAGCAATTCAACAATCAACAGCAATAAGTAACCTCTCCTTGGACAACAATTTCCCATATTTATTTTGATAATGATACAGACAAATTGTAATTTATTTCATGAGTAATTGTGTACTATATATTTTGGTTACAAAGCAAACAACTGCCGCACGAAACAAATGGCAGATATCTCGGAACATTAGGAAAAAAATCGTGACGTAATTGTGACTTTGTTTCTAACAATTGAATTCCTATTAGCACACCAATGTAATATGTTTAGTCTAAAGTTTTCCAGATTATTTTAACACGGTTAATTGGTTATTATCAATCAAGTTTATTTCGATTATCAAGGAGGGGTGAAGCGATTCTAATAATAATATTAAGGCTATTTGCTGCAGTATGAAATTCTGAGCACCAAATTGTGATTGCTTCAATAGCCCATATTTTCGAATTCTTGCGTTTGTGGCATTTTACTTTTCTAAGACCCCTCTATATACAGTGAACATTTTTCGGTTTTGTTTCATGAACATTCTATATGTAGTTGCAATCTTCTATATGTATAATTCATCATCATATAATATCATATGTGGAAATGGAACAGGCCTTATGGTTTAGACCATAAGGCCTGTTCCATTTCCACATATAGACACCACCAAGGGTGGCCAAGGTCGTTAAGGCACGGACTCGTGAGCGGGATGTCTGCGGTTCGATTTCTACCAGAACCGTCCTCCCTGGCTGAGGTTTTATCATGGTTTACCCCAGTGGCAAATGCCGGGGAAGTGCCCTAAACTTAGGCCTGGAACGCTCCCTTCATTTAAAAAAATATTCTTTCCCAATTTATCATTTCATCTCATATACTATCAGTGGTGCCTCAGTAGTTAAAAATGGGCGTTAAACACTATTAAAAAAATAACATAAGAGACCACTTTTATTGAAATTAGTCTTTCCATATCTCTCGAGGCTATCGATATCCCACCGCCCTTTTGGTTTATAGTCATATACTATTTTGGGGATACGATCGAGATGCATTCTACTCGTATTTACATGATCGTGCCATTCTAATATATAGTTATCGATTTTTCTATGATGCCTTAATTCCAATTTCTTCGCGGATATCTAAATTTTGTTTATGAACATATTATATCCAGCTAATGGTCTTAATAATCTCATTTCTGCGGTCTCTATCCTATGCTTTGCTTTATTCTTAGAGACCAAGTTTCTGAGTCATAGAGCAGAGTTGGGCATGGCTAAAACTTTGTAAAATTTTAAAACATGCTCTTCTAACTTTTTCAATGTTATTCTTTTAATTTGGCCTAAAGCTGCTGGAAGTTGGATAATTTGACATCTATATAATTTGTATAGCTATAAGTTATATTACAGCCTAAATAATTGCATTTATTTACTTGTTCCATTGGTTTATTGTTGATAAAGGTTTTTATTCTGAGCGGAGTTCTTCACCTAAATCCAATTAATTTAATTTTTGTTGTTGTTATTTTTAAACCATGTTGTCCAGCTATAGAGCTTAGTAAATTACCCTCTTGGTTGTCAGTAAAAAGTAGACTATTTAGAGGCATGTAATTTATTACAAAATTATAAAATAGTTCTGATTTGCCATATTCTGGCAATCTCTCAATATTCTTATAAAATTGGTGACAATAGACACCCTCCATTAAATTAATATCCTTACTTACTCCTTTATTTGTTTTTACTTTTACTCACGTGTCTATATATAAACTTTGTATTTCTCTAAGCAGATGTTCCGGGACACCTTCTTATCTTAAATTTTCCCATAATTTCGATTGGTAGAGTGTACGTGATTTTTTTCGTTATTGACTTTTTATTTCAGATAACTCTTTCTCTTTCATTATCCTAGTTTTTGCAGCCTTAGAAAGCAATATTACAATGAAAGAAATTCGACTCGACTATATTAAATTCGTAAATGTTTACATTGCTTAAAAACAATTAATGGCAACATTTAAGACATTATCGGAAGCTTTTTCATAGTCGATAAATGTAAGTGAGAATAATGAATTCTCTTGTGGTTTTCTATCAATTGGTTCACGGGAAAGATCACTTTGTTCTTCTAAAAGCATATGCTTTACTATTTTATTAAGTCCTTTGGTTGTTATTTTTGCACATATTGTACATCCTGAATTCAACAAGCTTATTCCTCTATAGTTTGGTATTATAATTATATGGAAAAATGAACTAATATATTTAGTTAAGGGCCTAAAGGCTATCATTTAAACAGCCGACAGAGAAATAAGAATACATGTAGGAAGTGAACAGATTCTTTTTATATATTTATAATAAAATACATGAAAAATTACTGACAAAATTATTCAGCCTTCAGCCTTTTCTATTAATAACCTTGTAATATTTTAGGTATGTTTTCTGCAAGATAGGGATTTAAACATTTGAAATAAAAACAGCACATGTGTAGTTATCAAATTGAAAATAAAGTATCTGTGCCTACTTTGAGAGAAAAATAAGGTTCTACTCTACCACACTGTAGAAATAAGTATAGATCACTGGGGGTTCCGCGTTAGAAAAGATGTAGCACTGACGTGGCTTGGGAATTCAATGTGGTTAATGTTCTAGGTTCAATCAACTGCTGTTCAGTGACTAATCGAAACAACTCAAGATGTCTCAATATACCAGTTCCTGACAATGATCCCGTACATAGTCCCAGAGAATGTGCATTCCCGTTATTAAGGAACCTCAACACGAAGAACTGTGGACAAAATCCTGAAATGCCCGCACAACAGGTAAGCATTATATACAGGGAGTCCTGTTCTCCTTTCTGATGCAACAAATGAAATTTTGTTTCAAATAAAAGCATTTTAACATTACGGGAGAGTTCTTGTGGCTTTTTGTATCTTCATTAATGTAGAAGATACGGGTTAGAGCTTCGTTGTTTTTAAATGACACTATGTACATTTTATTCGTGAACACACTTACTCTCTTCAAGAGCTAAGCAGCTATGTGTCACAATGTATTATTTTAGTCAAGAAAAAGTTGATATGGAAATGATAAATAATTCATGATTTCTTTTCTTTAATAGTACTACAGAGCATTTGTTTAACTAAATAATTTAAACTCTTCATGGTCCGTTTGAACATTTCATAATGATCAATAAGCCTTGAGGAATGCAACAGGATGGTCTATACTGTACAGTACATGAGTTGTTATTGTTATTGTATTGTACATATTACTTATTACAATTCAAAAGTAAAATGTAGTATGCCACCAAATGCAAAACATGCCGTTTATATCCCAAGCTCTTTACCGCCACCGGGGGCCAAGGTCGTTAAGGCACGGACCTGTGAGCGGGAGGTTTGGAGTTCGATTCCCGTCAGGACCATACTTCCTGACTGAGGTTTTTTTTTCAAGTCTTCACAAGTGGCAAATGCCGGGGAAGTGCCCTAAACTTAGGCCATGAACGCTTCCTTCCTTTAAAAAAAAGGAACCGCCAGTGGTGCCTCGGCAGTAAAAACGGGCGTTAACATCATTAAAAACAATCTCTTGCTCAAAATGGGGACCATCGGCATTCATACTCAGTGGATGAAGGACGCTCTAGATCGTTTTACTACTTCCTCCTGATCAATAATGCAATGCAGAATGTCAAATGTGTTGGAACATTTTGATAAACGCATCCTTGACCGCTTCCCAAAGAAAAAAGTCTAAGCACGTAAAGTCCAGAGATCGAGCTGGCCAATTAACTGTTCCACCACATCCAATCCACCTGCCAGGCATTTACCGGTTTGGAACGTGTCTTGCTCGCATGTCCTTATGCGCTGGACATTCATCATACTCACCATTCTGTTATTCAAAATTACGGTCTCCAAGAGACATTGGGAAGAGCGTTTCTTAACAATATCGTCTGCTATAAAGTATCATTTTACTTCTGAATTGTGATAAATAATATGTAACAATACAATAACAAGACCCATCTACTGTACAGTTCATCCTGTTGCATTGCTCAATGTTTATTGATCATTATGAAATGCTAAAACGGATCTTGAAGAAGTTGAATTATTTAGTTAAAGAGATGCACTGTAGTGCTATTAAATAAAAGAAGTATGCATTATTTTTCATTTTCATATCTACTGTTTTCTTGACTAAAGTGTGATACATTTCTAAACAGCTCTAGGAGAGGGTAAGTAAGTGCTGAATAAAATGTACATGATGTCATTTAAAAAACGAAGCCCTATCCGGTATCTCCCACATAAAGGAGATACAAAAAGTATACCTTCAGTAAGAATTTCCTCTGATGTTAAAAGAACTTTTAATTTAAACAAATTTTCATTTGACGTATCAGAAAAAAGATATTTTAGGTGAGAAAGATAAATGGGACACTCGATGATCGACTTAACCTAAACGCTATTACTTTGTTTAATTTTTAAACAATATATGCAGATATCAAACGTAAATTATGTTATCTATTCTTTAGAAAATGAACTAAAAAGTGCAGCTGGAATTAATAATTAGATGGTTGATTATTAATTATGTAGGAGACGATTTTGAATGATTGGATATTTGTGATTGATTGCTAGATTGGTGTTTCTTATCTCGGGGATGATGTTTTCATCTTCCTCGGTGATAAGTGCCCGCTGTCTTACAGTTGCTCCGGTGAGACAATGAAATAAATAGAATTGTTGTATTGTACTTTAATGTTTGTGTTGGAAGAGGACTCGGTTACTGCTTGGAGGATTTACGAATCTGTGCATGTCACTTTCGCATATCCCTTATGACGTCACCAGAGATGTTTCACCCGCGGCACATTTTCTGAGGCAGTGTTCGTTCCCCGTCAATACAGAAGTTCACGATTCAAACTGACAATGATAAGGGCGTAATTATTAATAAGTGTTTTGCATCACCGTAACCCACTAGTAACAATACTTTCTATAGTTCTCTTATACTGACGCTGTGAATCATTAACTCAGCAGCTAAACCCCCTGACTCCATTCTAATCACAATCTTTTATACAACTTTGTCTGTAACTTCTGTACAGTTTTAAACTTCACAGACTTAAACTCAAATTACTCCCATGGAATGACGAACTATCTATGTGACTCATTGGCGCTAAAAACTGATACTATTGAACTATAAACTAACACTATACTCTAACGCTGACTCCTAAGAACTGAAGAGCTGAATGATGCTGGGCCGCAAAATTACAGGCTTAAATAAACATGGCAGTCCTCAGTCTTAAACGCGATCTTTATTCTTTTAAAAATGATTTGAGAAAGTTGTACAGTATCATCTCTTAATTTCGCGTTTCTATTGGATGGTATATTTCCCTCCGGTTTTTCTTATTTTCCTGATTGGCTAATCATGCTTACGTGGCTTCCACTCAAAATGACACCGTTAGCAACTTCCTTTAAAGACTATACGGCCTAATTTCTCCCCTACATTGCATCACTCTGTTTTATGGCGATTCTTCCCCATCTAATATAACAACGCGAAACTTGGTCACCTAAAAAGAATTCCGTTTGTCAAGGACACAGCCTTATTATTCCTCCAGGAAGCATCTGAGGGTGAAGTTGTTTATGAAATGCATAACGGATTCTCTATTCTTAACCTTGTACCGCATAATAGTTGGATACATTTTTCTGGAACAAATATTTCACTACAATCATATTACAGGAAACAAATGTATCCTTGCAATTATAACATATGGAATAAAAGTTACCATACAATTATGGTACCTGAGATAAATATAACCGTACAATTATGATCTGCATATACATATTACTTCGCATTAATCAATCTATATTCAGCCATTTTACCTTTTGTGCAACGATGATTATTCTCAACCAATCATAAGGATATTGGAACATTTTATACTTCATTTTTGGAGCATGAGCAAGAATACTCGGAACTTCTTTAAGAATTCTTATTTTCTTAATTATGATCTCTTACTGGGGTTCTAAGCCAATTATTTCCGTTTCAAAATAGGTGACAGACACTAATTTGATAAAACCTCACTATTAAGTAACTTTTAAATGTAAATCTAGTAGCAATGAAAAATATAATATTAAGTTTTATTAACGGTGAAATATTTTGAAAGAAGAATGTGCAAACTAAATAATATTTTACCATCTTCTATAAGAGCATATTTCTTTCTCATTTCATAATATATAATTCAATTTTTGCGGCTGTAATATGCACTATGTTGATCATAATGAAAATCAAAAGAAAGGAAGAATGAATGGAAATGAAAGAAAAAAGAAATCGACCACACACTTTAAAAATTGATTGGATTGTTAGGGTCGAAGTCATTTCGGTACTTCAGCCTTGCTCAAGGCTGATCGTTTGTGCATACTCCCCTAGAAGTGGCACCTATAGATGAAAGAAAAGAATGGAGTGAGAGAGAAACATCGGGCAGCCAGGCCTAGATTAGTGGTCTCTAAGGAGTTCGAGCCCCTCAGAAGGATCACTTCCTTACCAGGAACCGGGCAAAACATTTCCAAAGCGCAAGGCGTCGTCACGGCGCACCAGTTCGCCCCATTCTAGCACTTTAAATCCTCTATCAGAATTAGGGAATGAAATCATATGTAATGTGAAAGCGGAAAATTCGTGGGAAGGAAAGATCCATTCCAGCATTCATCAAAGCTACCAGGAAAAACAACGAAAAAAAAATTCTCCAAGATCAGGATGGCCGACCAGGGACCTCCCGAATACGAGTTCCATCATTACTTACTGAACTACCCCATTCAGTCATTAAGATAAAGATAAATATAACCTATTGTGTCCCCTAAGGACAAAGACCCCCTAACTAGTAGGGAAAGCTAGCTTTTTCCTAACGTGGTGAGCTATTCCACGCTAGTTGCTCGTATGCTGTTTAAGACACTCTGACTGATTTGTTCTTTGGTTACTCCATTTCTCACTGCACTAGTTGCTTCTCGAGAGATTTCCGTTTTTCTCTTCTTCTTGCTACTCTTGACTAATCTGGACCTGCATGTTCCTTGAAGCAGTCTGTCCTTCTTCTTCTGGGTTTGTCTTATGTCTTTTTTCCTATCCGGGAGTTCCACGTGGAGATCTTGTAGATCTAGATGTTGCCCTGCATTCTTGCGACGTGACCGCCCCATTGCCATTTGCTTCTGGTAGCTATTTGTAATGTCTGTTGTCTGAGATAACTGGTTTATTAATACTATAGGTATTTTGTCCTTTAAAGTTATTCCCAGGATCTTGTGTTGCATTTTTCTTTGGCATATTTTAATTGTGTTCTTTTGTTTTTCTGTTAGTGACCATGTCTGGCACCCATATAGTAATACAGGATATACACAGGTTTCGACCATCTGGAATCTGATTTTCTTAGTTAGTGTATGGTCTAACAATATAAACTTAAGGGCCCAAAATGCTCACCAGGTTAATGAGATGCTTCTTTGTACTTCTTTTTCTATTTCATCATGGAAGGAAATCTATTGTTCTTTCGCTCATATATGTGAGGTCTATTCCATCTATTTTATGGGGTTTCAGTCTCGTTTGAAATTAACAGCGTCATCAGTTTGTTTAGTGACAGCCCTGCATTTTTGCTGTACTCACATAATTGTTCCAGCATAGTTTGTAGTGCTTTCAGTGTTTTGGCGAATAAGACCGCATTGTCGGCAAATCTCAGATTTGTTAGTCGCCTGCCGTTTATGTTGATTCCAAAATTATTATGCCATTTCATTTTCCTGACTATATGCTTCATTACACAAGTGAAGAGTTTGGGAGAGATTGGTTCACCTTGGCGAACTCCTCTTTCTTGTCGGAATGGTTGTCCTTCTTCTGTTTTTACTTTCGCAAAACTTTGACTATAGATTTTGTGTAAGATACGAGTATACTTTGCCTCTATTCCTTGGGCTGCCAGAGCGTGAAATATACTTGTGGAAAGCTGAGTGGTGTGCGCCTTCTTCACGACGACGCCCTATGCACAGCTCTTGTTGCAAAGGAAGCTGTGAAGTAATGTGGCTTCAAGGAGATCGGCCATCCACCCTACAACCCAGGTCTAGCTACCGGTGACTATTTTTTATTCTCAAAACTTAAGGAGGACCTTCGAGGAAGGAAATTTAAGTGTGACGAAGAAGTGGTGGAAGCTAATTATGTCCATTTTGGCGGGGGGAGGTTGAAATGTTAATTCAAAGATGTGAGAAGTGTATTGCAATAAAGGGTATCTATATTGAAAAGTGAAATATAGTTTTTGCCTTTATCATACCTAGAAAATGGTTAGGCCGGAAACTTATGGTCCTACCCTTGTACACATTGAACATAACACATGCACAATATTGGCCTGGTGCTATCTTCAGCATATGGAATTGCATGTACAACTTTTTTCTTTATAAGAATTATTTTTCAAATGATATGTGGTTAATTTTTTCTTACAAACTTGTATTACTGCTACTTGTAATAATAATAATAATAATAATAATAATAATAATAATAATAATATTTTTTTTCTTTTGCTTCTTGCCGCCATGGGAGGCTGAGGTCGTTAAGGCGACTCGTGAGCGGGAGGCCTGGGTTCGAATACCGCCAGGACTGTCCTCCCTGACTGAGGTTTTTTCCAGGTTTTCCTCAATCCTCATAAATGGCAAATGCCACATAGGTACCCTAAACTTAGGCCTGGAACGATTCCTTCCTTAAAAATAAATTTTTCCCAATATATCATTTCATCTCACGTATCATCAGTGTCCATCGTTTGTGGTGCCTCTGTAGCAAAAACGGGCGTTAAACACCATTCGTTCTCTTGCTTCTTCAAAACTTCTTTCTTTGGTAAACTAGGGTGAAAACCATAAAAGTCTCTCTTTTTATGCACTTTCTTATTGCTCTGCTTTTGTTGTATTTCATTGGGCAGAGATAGATTAAGAGTTGACGAACCACACTACCTGGGAAGTGTGAAAGCCTAGGACACAAGGCTTGGGACCAATGGAAAGGTACATACCTGACTATTGGCAGTCCTACTGATGCAGTTTTCATGAAAAGAGCATCGTCATCGAAAGTGTGCCACAGAAACGCTAGTTGCATTTCTCATTACCAATTTAAGCAAACTTTCCCTAAACAATACGTTAAATATAACTTTGAAGAAAAAAAAAAAAAGCATGTCATGTTTATGACGAGAAACCTACAAGACCGTATAACTTTGCATTTCTCGATATACTTAACTTCCCAACGTTTATCGTAGCATGCAAGTAGCGTTTAAATGGTTGCAATCTAGTGTAACGCATTCCTTGACCGCGGCATTGAAATAGAGAGGCATGCCCAGTTGAGCTGTACGGCCGGCCGACCGGCCGTCCGCCCGTCCCAGAAATGTTGGCACAATTTTCAATGCAACCTATCCATCGAAAATCGAGCTCGATCTGTGATCGTGTGCGTAATGGGAAAGCGCGTCTTTATTTAATTTCAGGGGCTTTCAATCCCCTTCTCAGATGTTGTTTAGTAAAAGCTAGTAATCCACCCATGGGGAAACCCGTATTTCCATTAATGATAAAGATAACAACTTAAAACAAATGTTGCTGCATTTAAAGGATAAATAGTGTAGTTATTTAAGTGAGATGCAATATGACTACATACAGTATGAACTCATTGCCATAATTTTATGCAGTCATTCTGTGCTATAAATGGAACAAACTTTTCTAGCACAAATTTGGCCTTTGACGTATTGTTAGATTGAAGAAAAATAATTTTTACGTTACATTTCATGTATATTTATGCTCAAAAAATCGCGCATTCCGATTATTATAATAATAGATAGACAAATAGAAATAGAACAAATAACAATGAGCTAATTGTGCATACTTTTTTTCAATTATTTTAAAGTATATATTTTACAGCAATGAAAACACCTTGCGGACGAGTAAAAGCTACACGCTGCTGAACAATTTATGTCATAACTTCTAATCTCGTTAAAGTCCCAACTTGTTTTGGGCACCATTGCACAAAAGAAACTGCTAGGAAACAGAATAAATCCTGAACTAGCAATTTAATGATAACCTATTGATTTAAAATTGAAAATCAGCTAAACATAGCAGTGCAGTGATGTTTGTGATTTAAAATATAAACATAAAATTTCTTCCACAAGATACAGGCCTGTCGACCTGTTCCATCCTCAAATAAACATATCACTCCATCTTGTTCTTGGTCTTCCTACTTGACGATCATTCTTTTTAAAGGCATTATTTCAGCACAGAAGGTAAATAATTCTGAAGTGTGGGCTGTTTGGAATAATTATTTACTTAACTACTAGAGAAAGTGGTCTATTTCATTAGGAATGAGAAATTTACGAGTAGATCGGAATTTATAACTACTGGGTAAAGGCTCTTTCGTATACGTTATGTGGAATATTTTATTCCATACTATGTGGAATTGTTTTATTTGTATTAAATATTGTTATGTATTTTGAAGATGAAAGCATTAAAAATCCATAATTTCGGCCATTCAACAAAAAGTGGAAGTAGCCAACAAAATGAAAGGAGGCATAAAAACCTACAGTTGTAAGGCAATTATTTAAATTAAATGTATTAGTTTGCTCATAATGAATTCATATGTTGGCAAAATTGGAGTCCGGAGAATAATTACACTAACGTAAAATTTGATTTCCCATAGTGTTTTCAAAAACGACAAGAAGTGAAATTTAAGATCGTATGAAACAAAAATAATTTCAGTTATGAGCCTAGAACATTTACTTTCGTTAATAAAGTGAAGTTATTTCAGTTACGTGCGGTCTGAGCTGCTTACTAGAGATGTACGGCCGTCGCAACTACAGTGTGATCGTTGATGCTTTCCCCCGCGGCGCAGGATTTTTCCTATGAGCGAGCCCCCACTCGTTTGCCGCACCGTGGAAGAGGCAGTGAGTCTACTTGCTTACTTGTTGACCTTGCTGACTGTCGCAGCCATAGCGCAGCTGTTCCAAGGTGTGTGTTGGGTTGTTCGTTTCTTAATTCGACAGTATACGTAAAGTGTGTTATGCCTCGTTTGTTTACAACGACATAGCGGGTACTCAAGTACAATTCATACGTTGAGTAAGTGCATTTGTTTAGTATATATTTGATTCGATTATTTTTGTGAATACCACACCAACCCCTATTTTTTCAGAGAATTAAACAACAGGGAGCAAGATCGTGCATTTTTTCAACAGGACTCTGCCTCTGCGAATAATCCCTTGAGAGCAATTCACAATGTGTTTGCACAAGACAGAATTATTAGTAAGGATTTGTGACCCCCTCGGTCCCCCGATTTAAGAGCCTGTAATTGTTATCCCTAGTGTAAATTAAAAAATGCGTGTACAAGACGAACCCGCGCACCGTACAAGAACTCAAAGATAATATCCGTCAGGATTTTTTCCCGGATTTCTCAATATGAACTACAGCAAGTGATGAATAACTTACTAAACAGATGCTAAAAAAGTATGAATAATGTAGGCGGATAGTTTCAATCCTCATTTGATTATTTGGTAAGTACTGAGCCTCTTAAATTGGCTCGAGACCTGGCTGACCGGCTAACTAGCCAACGAGCTAGTTGGCTCGCCCATAGGCAAAACACTCCGGGGAAAAACAAAATTGATCGATCACATGGTAGAAAAAGGATTATAAGAGTCGTCGCGTAAAGTTAGTGTTTTTATTTTAATATTTATATTTTTATTTAAAGCATAAAATGCAACTGTATTTAAAAACGATAATATGAACGACTATTCTGCATTAAAAGATGTGTTGAAAATGATGTTCCTCAGCGGCATTACATTGCCAGCACTTGCATAGGAAATTCCTGTATTTTTTTGGTAAGAACACGGTGGTTCGAAATAGTTTCTTGTCATTGTCATTGCTATTGAGAGGTCCTGTCTCGTAACCTTTTAATTTTCTATCTGCAACACGATTGCCATGATATTTACTTGCATATTGATTTACCATTTCTCTACTAGAATTCGTTCAAACACACACACACACACACACACACACACAATATACATATATATATATATATATATATATATACACATATCGTACATACTCGTAGAAGCCTTCCCTCAAACTAACTATAAGTTTCTACCTGTACATGCACTATACGACCTAAATGCCAGCTTCTCTCAGTGCACAGCTGTGTTCTGCCGGCCCTTTACTCAAATAAACTCATTGTATTTGGGTTACTAGGTGGATGATTCAGCAGACTGAGTTACTGTTAATAAGCTGCACATGCCAATAAGTTTAGGTAATTCTCAAAATATAGGTTATACAAAGTATTTTAAAAGTAATGTAAATGAATAATAATAATAATAATAATAATAATAATAATAATAATAATGTTTATTTCCATATGCGTTATTTAATTAACCAAATAAAAATACCACATTGTGATTGTCAGTTTTCCTTGAAAAGGTCAAACAAGTGAATAATGTCCGAACATGTAGTCTGCGATAGCATCTTATTCAGAGTCATTAACTTTTTTTCTTCTTCCCCTCCCCCTTTTTTATAGCTTGTCTCTGGCAGTCTTCCCGAGGACCAGGAAACGTTGATGGCCAGCTCCATAAAATCATTCCTCTCTCCCACTGCTACATCCTCGTTAATCCCTTGTTATGAGAGTGCCATGCGTCGACAACACGTCGAGATTCCGCGTTCCTGAACTAGTTAATGAAAAATAACTTAAAGGGCAAAGTTCACCACTATTCAAGTTGTTTCCAAATCTTAAGCAGTCAAACTGCTGCAGCTAGCCCCAAACACCTACATTACGTTGCCAGTTTCCCCATCCATGATCAAAAGAAAAGTTAAATCTATTTTCCAATCACCCCACCAAATAAAAATCTATGCTTTAAAGGTATCTATACAGAAAACCTAACAAAAATTAAGTTAAATAATTATATGACAATCAAAACATTCGTCACAATCATTTGGGGAAATTATTTAGTTCATATAAATTAATTTTGTATTTTATATTGTTTTTGTCAAGTATTTTGTCTAACAGATGATAGTTTTGGTTAAAACTGACCACATGCCTAGTGTGGCTGTTGTGATCCACAACAGACCTTAGCCTAAAAATGTAGACATTATTTACTTTGTACATTTCTAGTAAGTAAAAATTAGTTAGGTTTTTATTTGGAGTTTGAAATCAAAACCAGATAGAAAAAACTCAAACATGGATCTTCGGTTTACCGTGCCTATGCCCTTACCATTTGAGCTACCATGTACTTCCGACCACAGCCGGGAATCTCCCCATTCTGAGTACTATGAAACCCTGTAGACCTCCAAGAATATCTCGTTGCAGATCTCGTATCATTAAGAGGCGATTTGAAACCTTTTAGTACTCGTTATTCAGGCTTCATAGTTAACCACACGCTATTAGGGTTAATTTATGTGAAATGTGATTTTTAAACAACCGTGTGTTAAGCTAGTTTTGGAATCACAATCAGACAAGAAATGTTCTCTATGCCCAGGAAACAAATCTTACGGTTTGTTTTGTTTCTGTCGTTGATACATCAGTAATGTTTGTTGTTGTATGTGTTTTGTCATTTTAACTGAATGAATGTTCTGTTTAGTTGCTCAGTTAAAAAAAAAGTTATTACTTCTATTTCTGTTCGTATTTTAGTGTGCCGTTCTTGCACGTATTCCTGTTTATCTTTTACCTATACCCACACTTTTCCCATCCTAATCCTTGTGTCCACGCGGAAGCCTTTGTATCCTTTTGAGTCTTGTTCCAATTGGTTGGACCAAGCAAGACACTGTTGGAGAAATCACATGACGTAATCGTTTCTAGCGTCACAGCTTTTCCTTCTGCTCTCTGCTGGCAGAGAGTGCTCAGGATCATTGAGGTAACACGTTTTGGCCATTATTCGAAATAGGTAGGACCAAAGCTCTCTCCCCGTTTGCCCGACCCAGTGACCATAGTATTATGAAGGTTTGTAAGCGTTTTATATGTGGTATTGTAAAGCTTAAGTTTATTTTATTGTGTTAAGAACGTGTGTGACATACATTTTTCAACTTGTTACCAGAGTTAGCCAACCTAAAGGTTTTTTTTTTTTAAATGTCTTTAAATAAAGATTGTGTAAAGTGTTACGTTCGGTAATTAACTATAATTTTATGTTTTAAACTTTTAAAAACATTTTAATTTGTGATACTGAGTTAAATATAAAAAATTTAGATTATATTATTGAGCGCGTTCTCAGCGAGTTAATTTTGAGCCTATTTTGCATGTTAACTAAGTTTTGTTTAAAGTAGAATATCACAATATTTTGTAACTGTCATCTATCTTACTTAAAAGTTACTTTTCCTCTGAGTTTTCCTTCTAGCATACTTCTGTTTTAAATCTGGGCCAGGTATCAGCAGGGGGGTGTCGCATTGAATATTATAAAGAAATGGTAATAGAAGTGGAGGACAAGTTGCATAAGGAAATCTGTCTTCTTCTGTTACTGTCTGCTGTCTTTCGCCTTTGTGAATATGTGGTACATTATTTTCTGCCTCTAGGTCCTTTTATACATACATATTAATACTTCATACACATTCATGAATTTTGAGTTTATATTCTTTCTTATTATAAATTTGCTTGTTTTTAGAAATGAAGACACTTTTGTTATTTATGTTGTTTAATGTCTAATTTTCTTTTGTATTTTTATTAAATTTTATTAAATTGTGTTTTCTTTGCATTTGACGTCCACCCTGTAGTGAATTCTGTACCTATATGCTTTAGGAAGAGAAGAAAGAGAAGGAAGAAATGGCAGGCTGATTTATCAAGTGGATGGTGTTGCAACATTGGATTTAATCACTGCTTAACTTGAAGGATGAAGGATTTATGTAATATGATTGATGGAGTGTATTAAGAATATCTCTCTCGAATGATGGGCGGTTGACCCAGTTGGAGTGATTTATAATTGGAAGTGCTAATGCATACCAATATTTTTCAAATTTCTATGCTGAAGACATTTTCGGATTTTTTTTTTTTTTTTTTTTTTTACGTCATACTCAAACGAATCAAATTTTTATGTTGCCAAGTTTTTATTTGTCCTCAGTGATACGTTCTCTTTAGTATTCGCTCGCTTGATGCATTTCAACACTACGGTTAAATAGTATCCGTAAATAAACGAAATCAACATCTTCCCTCTTATACCACTATTTCCAATGTTTTTAAATTTAAAACGTTCAATTCTGGTCCATTGTTCTTTGAAGTAATACCTCTCAGATATTTTTGCCATATAGAATATAAAATATTATATATAAAATGACTAGTCATTATCTTTAGAGAGAGTCCTAAATAAGCCTTTAAAACGGCTCCATGTGCTACATTACCACCACTAACATGTCTTCTTCTGTTCCTACGAAGGGAGTTCACACCGCGGTCGCCAGTAGGCCTATTATACATATGATCCCGAGGAGGAAGGAATGAGATGGAGGAAACGCCTGACAGCCAGAAATTTCAGAATGCAATGAAAGGGCATAAGCGAAGTCTCTAAAAGTTACATTGATGATAAGTTCCATTCTACCGAACCGTTAAGGTCCCCCGAGGAGGACCAAGACAGTACTCACCAGACACTAAGAAAGAAAATTTTGCTAAGCGCAAGCCACTGCCACGCCATGAGCACCATCCCACTCGCCTGACGCTTCCGACCCTGTAACTGAAGCAATGGAATGGAATGAAAGGAAAACGGGAGCGCGGCAAATTGGTGGAATGGAAAATATTCATCCTAGCATTCGCCTAAGCGGTCAAAGGAAACCACGAAAAATAAAACCAAGGTAAGGATGACCGGTCCCAATGAAATTGAACCGGGGACATGCCAAATAAGAGTCTCAAGCATTACCGCCTGAGCCATCCCGAGAAATGTGTCATATCTAGATATATATTTGTTTGTTTATTATGCATTATCAAAGTAAATAAATAATTTATAACTTATAAATAATTTGTTCGAGACTGTCAACTCCTTGTAAGGCATTTCTTTAACAAAAGAGAAAAAATAGGGATCGTTTAATTAAAATGTTTCATTATTATTGTCATTAAAACAATAATGCGCTGTTTTTTTGAGCTTAATACATAGATGAAGGACAACGATGCCGGAAGTGACGCACAGTGTTTCTACTCTGTCCCCCATGCCTTTATTTTCCAAGAATGTACGGCTGTCTACTGCCAAGCTTTTAGATCTTGTCGCTGAGCCGAAGTCAATAATTACGTTCTTGCTATTCACAGTTAAATATGGTGACCAGCTTCCTGGATGCCTCCCAAGTGTATGGCGTATCGCGCGAGCTCTCCGACCTCTTGCGTGAGTTTCAAGGTGGACGCATGCGCACGGTGGACATCCATGGTAAACAATTCCCACCACAATGGAATGCCGCGCCATTCCCTTGTGCCAGTGGGAAAGACGGATATCTCACAGGTTTGTGACCATTACAGTACATTTAGCGAACGGCTGCGTATATAAGTTAAAGCAAAAATTATAGGATTAATTAATTTGTATTTTCTGAATGCCTTCTGTCCGATTTAAATTTCTAGCTCAGAATCTTTTATGGAAACAAATGAAGACGATAAGGACAATAAATTGACATGTTAAAAAGGACAAAGAGAAAGAAAGAGGCAGAAGGAAATAATTATACATGTAAGAATAGCAAAAAAATCTGATTTTTTTGTAAGAAATTAAAGAACATTATTATTTTCTTCACTTCATTAATTAATTTGTTTAAAATCTACAAAATCTATTATATATGACAGAAAATGGTAATGCAATTAACATTTTCGTGTTATTTTTACGAGCATTTACTCTATTACCAATAATTGCTTTTTCGTCAAGGTCTAAAGCTAACTGAAATAATAGCCAAGCAACATTAAAAACTGTATTCGTTTAATTACAAAATGTAAACGTGTAGAAATTCTAATAATATCTCAAAATGTTGTTAACAAGTTTAATGAATAATCTGATAGATCTCTCTGCAGTAAATGTAAATATCAGTCTAAACAGCACGCTAACATTAATTTCCAATGTTCGGTCAGCGAACATTGTGTGCTTGGCTGTATATAACATATTTTAAGTTAATCAACTATTTATATACGAGGCCTCTTCAAAAAGTATCGCGAATTTTGAATTTCCGCGGGCTACGTATATTAGATTTTCGATTGTTTTGTGGCGTTATGTTGGTACTCCTGTCCCTCACTTATGTTGACAAGCTCGGCCATTTTGAATGTTCAATTAATTGTTGACAGCTATTTTACTTGGACGTGTTTTGGCTCGTCTTCGATTTTTGCCTATTCCAAAAAATGGAACAAAGAATCTGTATCAAATTTTGTGTGAAAAACAAAATTAAGTGCGCGGATGCATTCCGAACGTTGACTGTGGCATATGGTGAAGCTACCTTGGACCAAAGCAACGTTTATCGATGGTACAAAATGTTCTCAGGGGGTGGAGAAAATGTGAACGACGAAGAGCGTCCCGGACGCCCGAGCTCGTCAACAACAGACAAAAACATTGAAGAAGTGAAGAAAATAGTATTGGCCAATCGTCGAATCACCGTTAGAGAAGTTGCTGAGGGCCTAAACATATCCATTGGCTCGTGCCATTCGATTTTTACCAATGATTTGGGCATGAGACGGGTCGCCGCAAAATTCGTACCAAAGTTGCTCAATTTCGACCAAAAACACCATCGCATTAACGTTGCTAAGGAGCTGTTGAACTCTGTCCGTGACGACCCAGATTTGCTCCAGAGAGTCATAACTGGTGACGAATCATGGGTTTATGGTTATGACGTGGAAACTAAAGCTCAATCATCCCAATTGATGCTGCCACACGAGCCAAGACCGAAAAAAGCGCGCCAAGTTCGGTCGAATGTGAAGGTTTTGCTTACAGTTTTCTTCGATTGCAGGGGCGTGGTGCATCATGAGTTCTTGCCACAGGGTAGAATGGTTAATAAGGAATATTACCTGCAAGTTATGCGCAATTTGCGCGAAGCAACCCGCCAGAAACGCCCGGATTTGTGGAAGAACAAAAATTGGCTTTTGCACCATGATAACGCCCCTGCTCACACATCGTTGCTTGTGCGCGAATTTTTGAGTAAAAACAACACACTTATGATGCCGCACCCACCGTACTCCCTAGACCTGACCCCCTGTGACCTTTTTTTGTTCCCAAAACTGAAGAGGCCCATGAAAGGACGACGCTATTCCACGATTGAGGAGATAACGACGGCATCGAAGGAGGAGCTGAACAAGATCACAAAAAACGATTTTTAAAGTGCTTCGAGGATTAGAAAAAACGTTGGCACAAGTGTATAATATCTGGTGGGGATAACTTTGAAGGGTACAAAATAGTATTCATGAATAAATAAATACTTTTTGAAAAACACAAAATTCGCGATACTTTTTGAACAGACCTAACGATGTCAAAGTAACTATAACATAAGCTATTAAAATCATTTATAAATATTACTACATTTATTATTCACTTTGTCTAAAGATTATCATCATTATCATATCACTTTATGTTAATTATTGTTAACATTATCTATAGAAAACTCCGGGCGATTAAACCAAAAGGTTGCTTGGTTTAATCGTAAAATTAGAATATATACTTCAGGATGTCCAAAAAATCAAATAAGTGTTGATAAAGAATAGGATCTTCTCCTCCTCTAGGATCAAAAAAGAGGTATTGAGATTTCGCTCTGTTGCTGTAATTGTAATGTTTCTAGACATTTGTTGCTTCCTTCGTAGTTATTAAAACCTAAAATATTGTATTCAGTTTTGTCAAAGTGATGTGTATTTGGCACCTTGTATCTTTCTTTATTCTTTTAACTGAAAAAATTGTGTTAAGCATTCGTGATGATAAAACAGTTTGCTATGTGACTTCGCGACTAAGAAACGCCATAAAAAAAGAAGGAAAAAAAATTAGGTTGATCGACAACATAACAACTCAGGATTTCTTCTGTATGCATCTCAAATGTTATCTTTCAGTAAATGTACATTAGAGTTTGGAGCGTGGGAGGCAACTGCATATGGGTAAAAAACCCCTCGATTTTGACGATGTATGCACCTATCCACCACATGGCACCAGAAGCCCGGCCTATGCATCCCAAGCAAAAGCAATTGTCTTGCTGGACCTACAGGCCGACTCCAGGACAACGAGAAAGAAATACTTCCAAACATTCACCTCAACGATGTCCATGGTGCATTGGCCGACTTCCCCGCTCCTTCGCCGGGATATTTGTCTCAATTTTCGTGGTCAATGATCCCACAAAATAAAGGTTTTCATTTATGAGTGACTAATGGCCAAACGTTAAAAAGTATTTGTCTCTACAAATATTGAAAAGGTATATATTAAATATATTGTATCAATTTTGTGATAAAAACAACCTGTTTTGGGAGAGGCATCAATAGGACTGTTTATATATTTACAGATATAAATTTATTATGTAGGTACATACAGAGTGGGGTGTCTCAGGAGGTATGTCTTGAGATTCGCAATCTGGAGGCCTTGGTTTGATTTCCACTAGACCAGCCATCTTGGCCTAGGATTTTCTTACGCAACTAAATTACATATATTAATTTTCATAAGTTTTAAGTTCAGTGACTGAATTTCTTGGCTGAAACTGAGAACCCAGAATTTTCATATTTATGTGCAGTGGCAAATATTTTGACAAGAAACAAAACTGATGGACTTATGTACAAAATGAAAAGTGCTTACTGACATTTGTAGACATGGAAATTTCTTTTTCTTCCTTCAAACGTATCCTTACAGATAAAAGATACAAATTGTTGCTTGGAAATTGTAATATTATTTATTGTGAGGCAAGGCACGAGAAATAACGACTAAATTCCAGTTGTACAGTTCCAAACAGAAATGTACATTCCAAAAGTATCCATTTTCCCCTAGTAGTGAAGCATAACTGTTTTTATTAAGTTAGTACAAAACTTTAATTTATAATCAGTCCGGTGAAAAGTGTACATATAGTAGTAAAGCGGCTTTCTTAAATGGGCATGAGCAGGCCACGGAAAAAGTAGAGGATTCAGCATGGATTGCTGCAGAAAAACACACTATTTAAAAATTATGTAAACCTGATGTCCAAGAAGAAATACCAACCAAATAAGACCTCACAAGAAAGTAAAAGGCAGTTATTACTCGTATTAAAAGCTACCAGTTATATACTAATGTAGTATAACAATTGAGTTACATATTTTAATTGCACGATAAATACAATAAGGGAAATAAGTGACTAATATTGAACAATTTGATCAATATTGTACAATCAATATGTAGAAAACTAATTTAAATCTCACTTTTCTTTCCAGGCATCTAAATTATTACCTCCACCTCAAAGGGAAAATAATGGTAACAAAACACAGTTCAGAAATGTATTTGTGTTCAAAATATCATTTGAAATTGCGCTTTATGGCTACTTAATGAATAGCGTGGAATTCTAAATTCTCATAGATGCAGAACTGACTGAGAATTGCAGAATTGTATAAGGCCAGTTCGTGTCCTATGACGCGCGTGTTCTTGAAAAAAATGCCGATGCGAAATTACGTCATAAAACAGAGACGGAGGATATACTGTCAACATGCAGAAGTACGGAAATAACTTATAAAATATATGAAAAGAAACAAACATTTAAAGATAAGAAGAATCGTTCAGACATTAAAAGGATAATGAAGATAATATACATAAAAGTAATCAGAAAAGCATACAGCTATAATTCTACAAAAATAACAATAGTATAACAACTTACAATCGTAATAGTAAACTAGAAAACATAACGATAAATATTAACAAGTTGAAGTTAAATAAAAAGCATACCAGTTAACAGTTTGCACATTTTCCATGTGAAACTAGAAAATGTTCATTTTAGCTGTTTACTCCAGTCATTAAAACATATGAATACTAACGAGATAACCTAAACAAACACCTAACCTAACCAAACTAAATATTCGTTATTATGAGCTATCTAATCTTAAATTATAACCCCTTTGACAGAATTTCCGAATTCGCCCAGTGATAGAGAAATGGAAAAGAAATTAGCAAAAGGGAATGAAAGAAAGTAGCAATAAGATATTTTTATCATCCCGAGACGTCCCTTGAAACCGCTTTTCTGGTGGTAAAATCAGCGTACTGTAATTGTAGGCAATATATAGTGCAGCGGTTAGCTACTATATTTCAGTTAGGGTGTATTTTTTACATGTAACATGGTCATGATACAGTCCAGATAGTATATATCATAATCAAATGCCTTACAAATGGTACGAGTTATATAAGTCATAGTCCAATGTGCCTTACATGTGGTACGGATTAAAGGTTTACATTGCTAAACCGATCAAAAGCAGTAGTAACATTAACAGAAAGAAATTCAATACGCTTCTTTATTTTAGAACATTCTTTTAAGAATAATAACTTACCTTCGCAAAGAAAACATTTTCATAACTTCGTTCAGCTTTCTACACCTGCAGCACTCAGTAAACAAACAATGGACTATCAAATACAGTACTGATGCTAGAAGTACCAACATTTGAAATTAGCAAATTGAATAAGCCTTACTCCAAAGAGAACTGTACATTCTAAAAGGAACTATTTTCCCCTGTTGGTGAATCATGTATGTTTCAGTAAGCTAGTGAAAACATTAATTTATAATCAGTGCTATGAAAAGTGTATAGCAGTAAAGAGGCGTTGTTAAATGGGCACGAGCGGGCCACAGAAATAGTAGAAGAATGCTGCAGAAAACTCACTTTATTTAAAAGTTATTATAAGCCTGGTATCCGAAGAAGAGACTATTAAGACCTCACAAGAAAGTAAAAAGTGGTTATTAATTTTATTAAAAGCTACCACTTTTTTTTTTTTTTTTTTTTTTTTTTTTTTTTTTTTTTTACTATTATTAGTGTTTAATGCCCGTTTTTACTCACAGGCGGTGAACACTGATGATACATGAGATGAAACGATATATTGGGAAAGGATTTTTTAAGAAAGGAAACGTTCCAGGCTTAAGTTTAGGGTACCTCCTCGGCATTTGCCATTTGTGAGGGCTGAGGAAAACCTGGAAAAACCCTCAGTCAGGGAGGACGGTCCTGGCGGGATTCGAACCCCAGACCTCCCACTTACGAATCCACGTCTTAACGACTTCGGCCACCCGTGGCATTTTAACCAAGTAGCATCGACCAAGTAGCATCTAGGCACATAAAAGTCTACTTACCTAAAAATAGGAAACAAATTTTGATTTTACGTATAATTCTTTAATATTTTACACTTATAAAAATCCACGGTCTACTAAAGCTATAATATTCATTCGTATCAAAACAAAAACATTTATTTAGTTAAACAACACAAAATGGCACACCATGATGAAAGTTCAATTCCAAAAGTTATTAAACACAGAAGATAGGGGTTTAGGTAGTGGTAAGAAAACAATAGTTATAAACGTGTTTAAATAAATTTTCCGATATACATTCCACACCCACAATAAAAGTGTATTGAGCATGTTACGACTGGCTAATAATACTTATTCATCACATTACAAAACTTGTTTTTGGCGGATGGATACAATTTGTTGTTTACATTAGGACCCATTGTAAGAATCAACATAGTATAGATGCTGTACATGTTCTACCTATAATATCTGCGGTAGATACCTAACTACACACTGTTGTATTAAGTATGCCACACTTTTGCTGCATGCAACACAAAACCAGCAACCAGCGCACCCTCTCAAGAAATTCCTTACAGTCCGCATGTTGATTTTGCCCCCGCCCCGCAGGTAGAAGTCTCTGGAAGAAACACTGAGTTAAAAATGTACATAATTTTAGCAAAGAAAAAACAGAAAAAACAACAAGCTGAACCTTTCGATCCATTTGTAATTCTGTGGTTATTTTGAATTGAAGGAGTTTTCCTCTATCTGCTCTATTTTTCTGGTTTGGTATTCTGAAATGGTTCAAGCTGGAAAATTTGAAATTAATCCACTTCTCTGGTTTATTATGCTTGATATTCGCAAATTAGAATATATCAATCCTAAGACCCAGCTATGTATTTATAAAACTAACAAATAGCATATAATTATTAATATCACATGATTCCGAGAAGTAATTTTTAAATAATGCTGTGCAAATGATCTAAGATGTCGAAAAAGTGTGTATATATAGTTATTAGCGATAGCATTATTTACTATATAAAATGCATTATGAACAATAAAAACGAAACGAAGTTAGTACGATATGCTATAATTACAGCTCGTAATGTGAGGTGCGTCACAACCCGAATGTGGCCGAAAGCTACCGAACATAAAATAACGATCTTGGGTGGGGGTTTCATTCCGCTCGCATCAATTCCGTATACAAAGCTCCACACTCCAGTTTCTCATCCAACTGCGTGAAAGAATGGAAACTGAGTATATCCAATCCCTCCTGCCATCACCTCTATCCTATTTCATACTGCTTCCATTGGTTTAAGAGGAAAATGGTATGTTTACTTTAAAAACTACAATACACCCACCGGAGAAATCTTAAGCAAAACGGACATAGTGCACAAATTATATTGTACTTGTCCTTACCCCACTAATGTTGGTGTTTGTACGTCTTTTTGATGTTTTTCTCTTAAAATAATGATACTGTTTATTCAGGAAGTATAAAACTGTGGTTTGTAATCAATACAAATCATTTAATACCACTTTCAGATTTAGGGTACTCAAATCAGTAAGAAAGCCTTATTTACATATTTGTAATAGACAAAGGTTAAAATATACCTATACTATATTGCAATTAAGGAGATATATGGTAAAAGAAAACAAAGAATACAATCAACACTAAATTCAGTGATCCAACGAGCAATCTGCGGGATAACAACGCATAAACTGCAAATTTGCATGTTTATGTTTATTTAATGACATAACTACAAAAACAAAAACTTCATTAAAGTTTCTCACAGTTATAAATTACTTTTGCGACAGTAATAATAATAATAATAATAATAATAATAATAAAGTAGACAAAGCAATATTTTTTTTTTCAAATCAAATTCAAAATTAGCACCTAGCCCTGATATAAATATTGTTAAAACAGAAATCACTATTAAAAGTTCTAATAAATAATCAGGAAAAGATTTATCAACATGAACCATTATTATTATTATTATTATTATTATTATTATTATTATTATTATTATTATTATTATTATTATTATTATTATTATTATTATTTCGTTTACAGTTTACATTTTACATTTTGAAAAGTACGTAAAATGCAATTACCACAACGCTCCACACGTTGACAACCTAAAGTTTCGCCACGCCACGCGAAGCAACACGAATGGTACCAGCTGTTACCCATATACGTGCGCGCAATAAAGGCATAACGCACAAGCAACATTATTTAGTTATTTTTATAACAATTCTTTAAGTTCACGCGAGAAAACGCTATAGAATGACACTGTAATGATCAGTTATAATGTGTCTTATTTTAAATAAAGAAGTTTATTGTTTCAAGCTTAATAAAAAAATTAAGTAAAGGTTCTATAATAATGGTGCAATATTTACTTGTAGATATAAGTAATATAATATTTTAAAAGCAATTCCGAATATTTCTTAAGCTAAAAGTATAAGGAAAATGTTTAATCTATGAATAACGTGTACTAACTCTCGCGGACACAAAGACACCACTACAGTGCATATATAAACTGCCTGCGTCTGGAAACTCTTTCGGGGTGGTCCGATGCTACGAGGTGTTTGATTTCAATTTCCTGATTCATACATACAGAACTTTGACTAATGTGTCTCCGTAACCTACGTAGTGACCATGACTACCCTTTTGCCAAATTTTTGCTCAATGTTGATAACTCATTTGTCTTTTTTCTGTAGAATGTTGATAGCCAATTTGTATTCTTTGTACACATTTGTAAAATAATTTAGCAATGCCTATGACTTTTAAAGTCTATTACAATGGGCTTAAATTTCATTTTTCATTATAAAATTACATAAAGGTAATATAAGTTACATATTAAAGAACAGAAACTATTTCACTGGCTTTTGTACACAAAGCAACGGAGGGACATGCGTTTGCTCGCCTCTGATTCTGAAGTGTAAACACTACAAGGAATAAGTGCAATATAAGCTGGGTACAGAATCTACTTAAAAACCTACTATGTAAAGGCTAAAAGTAACAACAGACAACATTTCAAGAATTAGACCAATTAACCTAATATTGGAGATCAGCAAACCATAAATTAAAGCGTAATCGCGTAGAGGAAAAGTTTATACAATTGGCAACAGATCAAAGTACTGGCAAATAAGAGAAAATGGTGCTTGAAAAATGCCAGATCAAGAGCATTGACGAGGGATAAAAGAGTTTTACTTATATTTATTACTAGTAAAGCTACCATTTACTGTTAATTTTTAGTGGGCAGAGTCCATAAGCTCAATGAAAGCGTTCTATACAGATATGTCAGTACTTATATGTCTACTGTGCTACCTACAAAAAAGATTACAGAATTACTTCGAGATAAATTAATAAATCAGTAGTAGTCTAGTTTTGCTGGTGGTGATTGTGGTAGTAGTAATGGTACCGCTAGAGACTCATGTAAGGAACTGGGTTTAATTTCAGTAGGATGGACCATCCTGGTATATTTTTTCTTGGTTTCCCCTAGTCACTTGCGAATGCTGAGTAGATATTTCTAGCATTTCATATTTCATTCCGTTGGTTCTGTTACGGGATCGAAAGTGCAAGCGTGTTGGGTGGCGCGGCGTGTAAATGTTTGTGCCCCGGCGTCTGGAATGGTAGTGGACATTCTGAGAGTCTCGAACAACTCCGGGGGGGGGGGTGCAACCCGTCGAGGTGTTCGATATGGAAACATGTTAGGGAACCCATCTGTGTACGCGCAGTCACCACCCGTAGATCTGGCCTCCCGGTGTCTCCCACACCTCATCCCTTCCTCCCGGAGGTGATTCCATTGGTACATAGGTACCAAAGGTGAGCAAGGTTTGAGTACCGAAAGTATTCTCTCCGCCCCAGATCATCCATTCATCTATGACGGTAGTAGCAGTGTGCTGGTGTTGTTAGTGATAATAGTGGTGCTGGTAGTAGTGGATAATTTTGGCGGAGGAATACACTTTCGGTACCCAAGCCTTGCTTACGGCTGGTCTTTTATGCCTTAACCGCCAATGGGAGGAAGGTGTGGAGCGGCAGGATAATGGGTGATGAATCCGGAAGCAGTTGGAGTCGATCGAATTGTTCGAAAACTTTGGAAGGTCTACTTCCATTCCAGACGCCAGAAGAGAAATCTTTTCTAAGCGCTTTTCCGTCTGTCACCCCGCTGGGTGGGTTGTAGTTAAAGTGGTAGCAAGGGACTTCTCTCAATAGGAGTATTACTGCTTAACGAACGCCACACTGCTGCGCATGCAATGGACACGCTAAATATCTGAAATTTGCGGTGTTGAAACATTCACCATACAGTCTAGATTTGGCGCTATCCGACTTTCACTTGTTTGGACCTTCGGAAGAATCAGAAGTTTGCAGATGACAACGAGGTAATAGAGGCCATGTAAAACTAGTTAAAGGCAATATCAATGCTTTTATCTTAAGAGCATCTGCAATCGTGTGGGCAGTGGACCACTTGTCTTATGAAACAGGGTGACCATGTCAAAAATAAGGTATAAATAATTTTTGTAATTCAATTTATTTTACGCGCTTCTGTGCTCTCAGAAAAACTGCCCTGAATAATAAGCCCCACTGTTATACAAGTATTCTACAAGTAGCACGGCTTGTAAATGTTAGAAATAAATAACATTAAAAGAAAGTATACTATAGCACCTGCAGAAAAATACAAATTTGTCTTTGTTTTAATCTTAAGGTATGAGCATTATCCTGCACTTTACTGCATTAGCCGTTAACATGGTCGTCTACAAAAACAGAGCATTCTAGAAGATAATTAATCTATATCTCTAAGTTCTTTTAATTACAATTCTGCTTTATATATATTAAATCATAAGCTGAGTAAAATCTACTGTTTCCGTAGGAGATCCGCGAGCAAACCAGAGCCCTCAACTGGCACTATATCAGATCCTCCTGCTGCGAGAGCACAATCGCATAGCACGAGAGTTGCAACGTTTGAACCCCGATTGGGATGACGAGAGGCTATTCCAAGAGGCCAGAAGAATCCTGGTGGCTCAGCATCAACATACCACATACTACGAATGGCTGCCAATCATATTGGGTGAGTACTGGCAGAGTATACCACATGGCCCTTATATGCAGTCTTTTAAATAAAGGTACATTTCCCTTTAGCACAAGAATGTTCAAGCAAGCAATTGGCATCTAAGATAAAATATATTTTTATTGGTTTACGTCAATGTACTGCAGGCAAATCTATATTAATTCAAAAGACGACGTTTTTAAAAGAATGCTAAAACAGTATTACATTTAGTGAAAAAACATTAACTTTATAGAGACAATGGGGTAACTTATTACTCGAACTTTTCAATCTTTAATCGACGAAATTCTTCAAGAACAGAAGCAAGCAAGATATCTATACAAGATATCTATTTAGGGACTTAATTCATTATTATATGCAGACGATCAGGTTATTGTCACAAAAACAGAAGATGAATTGCCAATGAAACATTTGAAACTCAACAAATCTGCACATAATGTAACTTCCGCTGAAAAAACGAAGACAAAAAAGATAAAACAATTTATATAAAAATTATCATAACAGAATAAAGGTTTAGGTATAAACAATAAAATTAATAAATTCAACCAAATATATGGAAGAATAAAATAACTTAAATAAGAAAACAACCAATGAAATAATTAAAATTCTACAAAGATTTAGCAGTATCCCGTTTTGTTTATGGTTCGGAATTTTGCGTAGTAATATCTCATGAAAAAATGTATAAAATAAAATAGAATTCCAAATGAAGTTACACAAATGAATCTTTTTATTTATAGGTAGAGAAATGGCGATATCAAGAGGTCTCATCCACACAAGCAGAGATCGAAATGATGTTTATGTACATGACTACAATGAATCTGTTGATCCTTCTGTTATCAATGAGCACACTGGAGCCGCCATGCGGTACTTCCACACAAATATTGCCGGCCGTCTTGAGTGAGTGAATCCGAAATTAGTTAAGATATATTAGAGGTTTCATTTTGAAATAAGACAACAATTTGACGTGATTAATATAATCTTTAGCTAATTTCTTTGGGAATTAAATCTTATCTAATATTTATTTATGTATTTATTTTAATAAAATAAGATAAACTACAGAAACGACAAAATATCACTTGAACTGAAGAGCTTTTCTACTCTTTGACCAACAGGCATAAATGTATCGTGTAATATTTTATTCGTAACTATAAAAACAAAATATTGTTCCTATAATTAATATTCATTAGAAGACACAAGGATTAAATATGCAAAGAAATAAAAATTAAGGAGGTAAAAATGACAAAAATATCCATAGAAATGATACAGCAGTTTTCGTTTCTTGTCCAGCAAACTGTCTCGATGGAGCTTTTTCAGAGCAGCTAACCGGCAATTTATTCCACATACATAATTCACAACACCACCTCCTTGATCTAGTGGTTAGCGTTGCTGACCGGGTTCGATTCGCGAGTTAGGGAGGACAATTGGCAAGCTGCCAGATGGAAAGGTGGCGTTTTTCGATCACGAAGGGCGAGTGATAGGCGACCGGTATGCTGATCACATGCCTCCTAGGGTTCGATCCCGGCAAGGACTGATGGGTTTTTCGGGCGTAAAAATCCTAAGCATGGTTTCCTTTGGAAGGGACGTAAAGCCGTGGGTCCCATGTCGTGCATTTACGGCACGAAAAAGAACTTCAAGTCTGAAAAAAAATGCCTCTGAGCAAAATTTGTCGGCCGTTTCACGCCCTCAATTGAATGGGACGCTGATGACCTGAGCTGTTAAAGAGCGTCCTTAAATAAACAAATAAAAAAAACACCCCCCTGCAATACTGCCCTCTATGAATGAAGTTACAAGACAGTGGTGTAGGATGCAGAGGTCGCTGAGGCAGGCTAAGATTAAGGCATTAGAATAGATGAGTGTTCTCGTCCGCCGTTTTTACTCCTTTATTTCGGAGCAACAATTGCGGAACACAAACAAACACACGGACGCTTATAGCACCGTCATCAAGCGGTGTATATAAACACATTTATTTAAATTTTAGGCATTTTTTTAAATAAATTACTTAACTGAAAAATATAAATATAATTATAATCCATAATTTTATAACTTGTTATGATTAAATACAGAAATTATGATATTGAATTCTTATATACATATAATGTATATGTTGTGTGTTGCACAATTCATTATTTGTAAATCACATAAAATGAAACAAAAGTTGTTTGTACATACGTAGGTATGTATATATTATAAAAATTATAGGTTATGTTTCTTTCATAGTAACATTGATATTCATAAAAATTATTGAATCAATTATCATGACTTGTTTATTGAATATTTTTATAAAAGGTACTTAATTATCACTGTTACTTATAACTACAACTATTACTATTATTATCAGTACGTACCTATACCTAATAAACACTACTTATATGGAGCTAAATTGTCTTTTTATTTTACACGCAATATATTTCAGTCTTTTAATTATCACTACAAACACGTTTTAAGACACCTTATTAATAAAAAGCCACTATTTTTAATGCACAAAACGATTAAAAACACTGAACAAATACACAGTAACACATCCGATCAGTAGCATCGGCTAACACCAAAGGAGTGAAAATGGCGGATGAGAATACCCATATTTATAGCGCTCTATTAAGACCCGCTCCGGGCCGTGACGCCTAACGAGAAGAAATAATACACAACTATTATTTAAATGTCTAAGATATTTCAGTACTTTTACTAGTCTTGTAAATGGCTTTAGTTGTAGATCGTGTTATCTTATTTCTCGCGTTAAATGAAAAACACTGTCACTTACAGTCGGATATATGAGAGCAGAGACTATATCTCATCATCGGTGAAACTAAGTGATCACGTGAACTGTCCTCACATACTGCAACAAGATGGCAATCTGGACTTGTTGACTAGAGGAATGCATTGGCAGAGTATGGACAGCTCCGACGACCTGTACACTGAAGAGGTAAGTTGAACGCTATCAAAACAAGAGTATTGTACAGAACGAGACATTAATGTAGGCTCAAGATACGTTGAACTATTTAAACAAAATTGTTTATGCAAGTAAAGTGAAGAACATTCCTATCGTAAATTCCACTTCGTCAATGAGAAATTATATAAATTTTGAAATATATCCTTTAGTAGAACTGTAATATTCCTTGTGCTTGCAAATATGGCGGATGATCAAAGATGTTGCAACAGTACGAGGTCGAATTAATAAGTCTGGTGAAAACATAGTAAATAACAAAATATTTCTCAATGTAAGACCACCTCATTGGCCTAGTGTTTAGCGCTGCTGATTGCTGTGTCCCGGGTTCTATTCCTAGTGTGTATAGGAATTTTTCTAAGCTTAGGAGGTCTGGAATGGAGTCCACCCAGCTTCATGAGGACAATTGGAAAGCTGCCTGATGGTGGCGTTCTTTTGTCACGAAAACTGGGGCGCCGACATGTACAGTGTGGATATACACAGAGGTCTGGGCAGATCAGTGTTTTTTTCATTTAGGACGATACTTAGTGTCTAAACCGACATGCCTTTCAGCCGTAAACGATCTCGTCGCCCAAGAGCGCTAAGCGAACTTAGCTACCACCTCTCTTAATTCGGCGAAAATTTCTTCCCCCAAGCCAATTTTTGAGATTAGGAAAGAGGAAAAAAGTTACATGAAGCGCAATTTGTACATTTTTGCCATCGCAATGGCCGATATAGGAGGCATTTTCCAGTACATCTTTGAAGACTACCAGAAACGCTGGGAGTGGCCCATGCATTCAACAGGAACTACTTTGAGAAAATAGTCAAAATTACGAGAATGAGCAAAGGTATGTCGTCATAAAAATTATCGTTGTTTATTGAAGAGTCCTAGTAATTGGGACACCGTAATGATTAACATTAGACTAACATGGCTTGTTTACTTACTATTTTATTTTCACACTGTAGTAATTACATATTTATTATTTTAGTTTTTCAAAAAATTGAAAGTAATTATTTTAAATTTTGTTTCTCAAAACGTATTCAAATTTTTAATATGAAAAATAAACTTATCATGCAGATTACATTTGGCGTAACTGCATTTTAAAACAATTTTTGGAGAAACCTTCTTATTTTTGCCTCTATCAAGAAACAAAGTAAATGCTCAATCTTAAATACGCCATATTAACTGCAGATACCTCTAATATTTTAGAATTATGTTGTTCTTTCACGATTTACTTACATACCTCGCTGAGACGGAAACGTTTCTACTCGTTTTTATTCTTCTGAATGACTGTAACTAAGATAACATTTAGTGCATTGTCCAAATCAGTAAACACGCACAGTTTCAAATGTTTTTCACAGCAACGAACATAAACATGTCGGTGTATTTTGACTGTAACTAAGATAACATTTAGTGCATTGTCCAAATCAGTAAACACGCACAGTTTCAAATGTTTTTCACAGCAACGAACATAAACATGTCGGTGTATTTAATACGATGTTTAGTGGCAGAAAAATTAAAATTAAATTTAATTTATTTATTTCCCTCCTACTATTTTGACTGATGTGCATTTATGAGTCAGTTGCCATTTTTCTCTTAAAGCGAGATTCTGACGGTTATAATGAGTGAAACAAAAGACAGTATTATTATGTAGTGAGGTTATTTGAGTTTTCTGCCACCTAAACTCTTTCCCCATTATACAGCCGTCCTGTGATAGCTAAAAACTCAGATAACTTCACTGTCTTACTTTTAGAGACGAATGTAAACAATGTTTGTGTTTAGTTACAGAATTAAGCTTTGTCACGGGTAACATTTTGGAGAAAAAGCACGATGAAGGTTGTGGTAGAGTTTCGGCTCCACGCTTCCACGTATGTTTGTGAACATTTTCGCTAATATGATCCATTACGGCCAATTTGTACTAAACTATGTGGCAGTTCAAAGTTAATATTTACATTTAAAATTCGATGTACTCTACTCGTGTGCTTAAAAAATGGAACCACAACTCAAAGAACTGATAGGGAATTATGGTATCAAACCGCTAAACAGCCAAGTAAAGCCGTTGGGGTTTTTTTTTTTTTTTTTTTTTTTTTGAGTATTGTTTAACGCCCGTTTTTACTACCGAGGCACCACAGGCAGTGGACACTGATGATACATGAGATGAAATGATATGTTGGGAAAGGATATTTTTTTTAAGGAAGGAAACGTACCAGGCCAAGTTTAGGTACCTCCCCGGCATTTGCCAGTTATGAAGACTGAGGAAAACCTGGAAAAAACCCCAGTCAGGGAGGACGGCCCTGGCGGGATTCGAGCCGCAGACCTCCCGCTCACGAGTCCGTGCCTTAACGACCTCGGCCACCCGTGGTGGTAAAGCCGTTGGTCCCTTGTGTAGATTTACAGCACGTGAAAGAACCTCAAACCTGAAAGAAGAGGCCTCTGAGAAAAATTTATCGGCCGTTTCACGCCTTACATTGAAGGGGAAGCTGATGACCTGTTAAAGAGCGTCCGTAAATAAAGCAAATCAACAATTGCTATATGAAAAGTGGGGGGGGGGGGGAATTGAAGTTTCTTTTAAATAATAAAATATGTTTAAAATATATCATTTATTTGACTTTTTTTGAGGAAGTATAAAGAAAACGTGTAAATTTAAATTGTAAAACTTTATGAATTAAAAAATAATAAACACAATCCCACCGCTGAGGTCAATTCTGTATTTCTCAAACTTTCTCGTATTTACGGACAGCGAGTTTCCAAATCATGAGTATAAATGAACATTATTCCCCTATCCACAGCATGCCCTTACAGTCCTAAAACGTGTTGCTGATGTAGCATGTACAGTAACGGAAAAAAGAATATAGCCAGAAAATAAATACTGCTGTGGACAATCGTTTAAAGGCCAACTGTTGTAAATTTATTGCCCTTGTGAATGGGTAGGAGGAAAGAAAGAAGCACAAAGCGATAAAAACAAACTCAGAGATGCTTTTAGGAAAATACGAATTAACTTTATACTTATGTCTATAAGAAATTACACCTTATAAAGCCCTATTAGCTCCCCTTCTTAATACAACTGTTCTTTTAGCTTCATTTCCGCCATGAAATATATATGCATATATGTATGTGTGTGTGTTTGTTTGTGTCGCTCCCCGTGCAGTGCTGACCCAGTGCGGCAGAGCAGTTAAATTTTTTCGAATCCGGTTTTAACACGTTGCGCAGTAGTTTCGACGAGTCTGTCTCATTGAGTTAATGAAACCGGGGTGTCTGGGTAAGTTACGTTCATAGGCTTTACATGTACAATATTAGCTGTTAAAAGCATCACAGCATATCCCTGCAAAGCCAATTTCCAACTCGAGCAGATGAGAGGTCAGGAAGAAATAAATCGTATTATGACCCCGTGAGCCACAAGACACTTTAGAGTGTGCATATTTCTATAAAGACCCTTTCAAAGCTAGCAGGTATAAAAGCCGAACTTTTTGTCAAGAATCTGCTCAATATGTATGCCCAATAGACAGTCCTTTTCTGCTTCTAGGCAGTAGCAATTGCAGCAGCGATACAGAAAATGATGATTCAACAACGGCTAATATGTTCGGACTCCCAGGTGGAAGCATGCGGTGTACTGAAAGCAGATGGCACTTCTTTACAGGGCATAGCATATTGACCAGTCATTCTAAGTACCTATTGCAACCTCATTCCGCGCCACGCCCACCAGTTAGTGAGAGTGTCCCCTCTAAGGTAATCTACATTGCCAGTGGGAATGCGTCTGCTCTACCAACAGTACTGTATGAAGGAGCGGGCAAGTTAAGTATGTTGTTTTACGATTTTTAAGATAGCATTATATATATATATATATTCCATCTTAGTACAGCTTGCATGCTATACATATGAGTTACATCCTCTATCAGAATAAGGGATACCAATGCTAAAAACTAGTAAAAGGTTACCATCACAAAAAATTAACTATGGTACAAAGTTTTAAATTCTATATGGAGAAAACGTTCTCTAAATAAAGAGCTGCTTCTTTTAGCATATACGAATCGTAAATAAAAACTTTTTGTGGAACAGAATATTATGAGTTTTTTTATAATTTTGATCAAAAAAAAAAACACTTAACACATAAATAACAGTCCACTGCAGAGATCTTTGACTTGGGTACACTCTCTAACAATGAAAGACTCCCCTATCAAACTAATGTATTTAAACAAGTGTTGCCATGCGGTTATCCCTTCATTTGTACATCTGATTTAGTCCGATATCATGCTTAATGAAAATAAAATATGTACTTGTATTGGGTGACTCGCCAGCATATATAAATACAGTGAAAAATGTTCATATTAATCATCGTTCTGAACACTTGAGAAAGTAGAGTAAAGCATGCATGATATTTACAATGGCATTGTGTAGTAATGATCATTAAGAAACTATATTATAATTTGGTTTTGATCAACGTAGTAAAGTTACCAACTCATAAAAGCAGCATTACAGTGCATGAATGTGTTTCAGGTTACTCGTTACTTGTTCAAGAAGGCACCAGGAACATATGGAACTGACTTAAGAGTCCTCGATATTCAGCGAGGTCGTGACCATGGTCTAGCGTCGTACAACGATTTCCGCGTTTTCTGTGGTTTACCCCGAGCTAATCACTTCAGGGACTTTGAAGACGTTATGAGCATAGAGGTTTGTAGCATAGTCCTGTTTATCAAGTACCCTTTTCTTAGTGTCATTCAGAAAGTATAAACGGCACATAAAGTTATCGCTATAGTTGGCAAGCCATCATACAATTCTTCAGCTAACATGATTATTATCTTATTATATCACTCATTCGGCACAGCTTTGCTGCTTCCAAGAGTTTAACATTATTTGGTCATTTTCATTGGCCACTTTCCTTTCTCAGGTTTCCACGATGAAAGCGCTTAATTTTTAGAAAGTCAAAGTAAAAGTAAAGTCAAAGAATGGTCCCTTTTAATAATGGTTAGTTAATTGTTTCTACTGATATACTAGAATGAGGTACCAAAACTGCCAACTCAAATATCTTATGTACTATTATTAATATCAATGAGCTCTTTTCGCTAGATTTAAGGACACATAAAAGTCCATAAATCTACTTTATAGAGAATTCATTCTGATTAGGATAAATTGTTATTTTCAACACAAATGCATGATTCAATATACAAATAATCATAAAGTAGCACTAATTAAAGTAAATAAAATTAGAATAATAATGGCGTTTTCTAATTCAAATAATGTATAAGCAATCGATGTTCAAGTTTTATGTATTAAAAACAAGTGAATGGTAATATGGTAACTAAATGAGGGCTTATAGCTATTTCTCGGTCTTTTGTTTTCTTTCAAACGAGTTATTCGAAGCTGATCCGGTCCTCTGGTTTAACACCCTTTGATTCTTTCTATGAGAAAAATTGGAGGACATAGTCTACAAGAATATGTCGACTACATCACAAGATATACATCGTATAACAGTAGCCTTTGAAACGTTAAATAATGTGCAGCAAAGATTGCAAGCTTGTGTTGTAGCAAAAGATCGTATTTTGAACATCTATAAGCCAGACGTGTTTCTTAGCAAGGGTAAGATGACTTCATATATTTCATTTGAAAGAAAACAAAATACTGAGAAACAGCTGAAAATTCGTATGTAATTACATATCACTTACCATGTTTGCAAGTTGGACTCAAATCGATTTTAATACACTTTCCAGATTGAATTCGAACTCAGTACGATCCCCGTTTACATTTTTTTTTTTTCAATCTTCATTGAAAACTGTTACAAACTTCTGCATAAATGTACAGTTAATCTGATTTACTTTTATGTTGGATAATATACCGGATATCTTATTTAACAACAAATTAATTATTGATTCTAGTGTAAGATTTGGAAAGGTAAAACAGATGTAGAAAGTTAAATGGAATAAAACAAAAGCCATGCCTATTTTGTGGATATACATGAAATGAGATCAATTTTGTGTGATAAAAATGACTATGTTATTGCGCATGACCAAATTTAATTCGATTTCAGTACGACTGTCTTACACGCAACTGAGTCCGAATTGAATCCCAATCCAATCCGAGATTTTAGTAGGATCAAACTTGGCTCTTGATGATGATTTGATTTATTTAGTTTACATCACAGGTCATCAGCGTCCCATTCTATTCAGGGCGTGAAATGACAAATTTTGCTCAGAGGCCTCTTCATTCAGGTTTGAGGTTCTTTTACGTGCCGTAAATGAACCGGGAGTATTTGAAAGCTTTTCAACTTCAATGCTGAGAAGAGCGTAGTATTGCGTACAGATGCAAGGATGGCATTTTGATACCTCATTATTACCTCATTTTATCACAGTATCTAGTGTATGAAAAAAGAAAAATGCATTATTTTTACAAGCAATCAAGCCAGTGGCGTATTTTAATAATACATTCCTCAAACGGTTATTTTGACCCATTTTTACGGAAGCTTTTTGTTTCTACTATCTACTACTACTTTTCAACTTTCAGTTTGTACCACATTTATCAAACATTCTGTATACTTATTGTGATTGCTTCTCGGTGACGTCCGAAGTTCTTTGGAAGTTATCGCATATTCTCCTTTTAAAATTTTTCTCAGGCAGGATGAGCCCTCCGCTTTTGTAGTTGGTTTCCAATTACAGCTATTTTGCTGCTTACTTGTCTAAATCAACGTCGCTGGCTCAGTAAAATTTGTTGACAATTCCGTTGAGATCAAAACTCGAACACCGTAAAACCCTTTCCTATGTTTCTATACTCTATAAAGCAACAAGCGCTTATCTATTTAACTATTTAATTCTAACACGATGCTGAGAAAACTTTTGCAGGAAATGACTGCCCCTGCATTGTACATTTTGCAGGTAGCTATAAGCCTGATGAAGATTTATGCACATCCGGACGATGTTGAGCTAATGGTGGGCGGAATGTTAGAAGATGTAAGTAAAGGTGCTCAAGTCGGACCAACTTTCAGTTGCATTATTGCGGAACAATTCTACAGAACAAGAGTGGGCGACAGATTCTTCTATGAAAACGGATACGGACATAGTAAATTCTCCCCAGGTAAGTTTTCTCATTGCTTATTTTGTACACAGGTGGTGCTTAAGTCTGTACTCATCAGTAATTACATAGATACATCTTATTTCGTTGCATTTACCTTCTGTTTGTAGGACTTATATACCCTGGGACTTACACACTAGTGCCCGGGCCAGTTGTCTGTAGGGTAGTTAATTATTCTGAACGCACATACACAGAGGGGCTCCAGAATAGATGGTCGGTCCTATTTCAGGGCTGCCTCGATGACATCATAAACACAGATAACGCAGACACACAAAGATGAATTGGAAGGCGAATCTGTAGCAGAGAAATACTAACCCGACATTAGCGCTTTCTTAAGAACCACGAAAAAACCTCATTAACGTTAGTCAGCCGCAGGATTTGAACCTAGGACTTCCGAATTCCAATTTTTTCCGTCTGAGCCAATCAGCTGGGCAGGTACTATTATAATTTAATTACGTTATATATTTCATTTCTGAATGTAATATCGAGAAGTTTCTTTCTTTTTATTTGTAAATTTCCTCAATATTCGAAAAAAGTCTTGCTCAACTGAATTCCCAATAAACCGCAATATGGCCGTTCTGCGTCTCTTCTTTCTTGGTGTTTTACTTAGAGAAGGGTTATGCCACACTATTTTTGACATGTATAACGAGGAATATTGAATTTTAATTAATAACAGTGGCCTATAAGTAAACATTTGTCGTTTTAATTGAATCTTTGGAGATTTGTTAAGCCTAGTTCCTTCTTTTAGGTTATTTCTAATAGAATTGGTATATGATCTAGGCGCATTGGAAATATAGAAACTACAAAATGGCGACAATTGCACCTATACAAAGGCACAACAATGACATGTTTATTAATTTCGCATTACATTTTGGTTTTCATAATTCTGTCCAAACTTCTATTTAAATATTAAATAAAATCGAAATGTCCTTAATATAATTTATTTAATGTCGCTGTTTTTCTGTATTATATGGAAAAGCTACGTATAAAGGGTAATCGAGAAGTCGCTCCGTAGCCATTGTGTTGCCGAGATTTAACTAGGGAAGCGAATTTGGGTAGCAGCACTAACAATGCACCGAGCTTATAATTATTGCGTTAACCACCAAGGCAAGCACGCACTCCAAAGTCCAAACCTTAGCAATGGTGGGCGAATTACTTGTTAAAAACTGGTTCTAAGGAAGCAATGTCAGAAATATAGAAGTATTACTTTCTCCTATGCAGTGCATATCGCCAGAGCGCAAAGGAAATAATCGATGATCCTTTATTTGCAAGCACCAGTGTTTTGGAAAAATTAATATTATGATATAATTACATTCTAAGAAATATCACAAAATAGTCATGTTATACTTATATTTACCAAAAGCTCTTGTAGTATTATGATAAGCCGTGCTTAAATGTAAAACTATAACGCATAATATCCAGTAGTAGTAGTAGTAGTAGTAGTAGTAGTGGTGGTGGTGGCGGTGGTGGCGGCGGCGGCGGCGGCGGCGGCGGCAGCAGCAGCAGCAAATTTTAATGAAAAACTCTGAACCCTGAAATAAATTCCCGGTATTTCAATAGTAGTATGCTGAAATTTGTCAATTTGGCTCTATTTTTGCATTGAGATCTGTGAGAAGTAGTCAATATGTTTATTATTGGTATTTAAATTGTTTATTTTGAGCTGTGGATAAAGTTTCGAACAAATCCTTGTGGAATTCAAGACTTTAGAGCTCCAGAAAAGAATCGCTAGTCACAACAAACATTAATACTAGGAGCAATTTTCTCTATATGTTAGTTTCTATTTCCTGCATTCAAATAGGAGTATTAAGTTTCTAAACAAAATCTCCAAATTTATTTTGAATAGTCACAAAAATAAATAAATGCATTCAAACATACTAAGAGTTATATTTGTATTGCAGCTGAGCCCAGCGCTCGCAAACGAAGTTTATGCCAGTTGAATTGTTGAAATAAATGTTACTGTAGTGTATTGTGTTGAAAAGTTTTCACAGAAACAGAGAAAAATAAAGTATACAAAAATACAATACCCGTATACTGTAGAGAAAATTAATGTAAATATAATATAAGAAATTTAAATAATTTTGGGAGCAAAGCTCTTACGAGTGAATGCAAATTTCATTTAAAGGCATTAGTTTGTTACCTAAGACGGATAACCAGTGCATGCAGAAATGTGAGGGGAATTTCAATTGACTGGTACGATTTTGCTCCTGCAACCAAGCGCAGTTGCTCGGAAAGTAGCGCTGGACTCACAAGGTCTCTGGAAGATCTCCCGGGTTCAAATCCCTTGGGGTTAGTCATCCTGGCCTTGAGCTTGTTCCTGGTTTCCCCGGATCGCTTAGGTGAATTTTGGAATGGATCATTCCTTTCCATGAATTTTCCGCTCTTCCATTTATTTCCGATGGTTCAGTTTCAGGGTCGAAAGTAGCAGTGCGAGGTGGGCTGGTTCAGTGTGAGAGTGGCTTGCGCTTTGGAAAGTTTTCTGTCAGGAAGAGCCCCTTCTGAGGGTTTCAAACTCACTGGAGAGGTGGGGCTCCATCAGTGTCAGGATGGAAACATGTTATAGATCCCATCTAAATCCGGTTTCTTTCTCACCTCATCCCTCCCTCCTTGAGGCCCCCAAAAAGCCAAACAAGCCACTGCGTACTGGAATAAAAGGACGAGACCTCCGTACAAAAAAAAAAAAAAAGTAAAATGTTTGGCAACATAACGAAGTCTTGACACTTTGTAATGCATTTATTAGGGAGACAACAACTTTTATCTAGAAACATCTTATAAAACCAAATAATTGTAATCATCCTAACCGTTTTGTAACAGGTGATTAATCTATCTTATCATCCAACCCTTCATCTTATGATTACTTCACTAATGATCAAACTCTTGATAAAAATTGTTCCTTTATATCCGTGCCATACAACAATCTCACCCCTTAGCCAATGTTAGGACCATAACTAACCCTTTAAGATACATTTACGCCAAAACGCTTTGATAAACGAAAAAACCGCAAAGCGGACATCATTTCAATTATTCTTTGTCTATCCATTATTACAATCAGAATGTAAACTCGGTCGCATAAACGTAATGCAATACATGAAAAATATTACATAGCGGCAACACTAAAAATCTAATATGTACGATTGAAAGTGTATGAAAAAGTACTTTCGAATGAAGCTACCAGATGGTGTATGTGAGCAAGCCACTTGTCTTTTGCACGACTCGGTTTGTTGGTGAGCGACAGTGCTAGAAATTGATAGTGCGTGTGTGAAAATAGTTTTACTGCGCGGCAGGAATGCACAAGAATGACACACAAAGTTGTGGGAAGCAATGGGTGCGCGTGCCCTGCCCTATCAAACAGTGACGAGGTGGACAGAGGCCTTCCCATTGCTTGTAACGAACTGTTGATGTACTTGGAGACTATTTCAAAGGACTACCTGCGAGACCCGTCCTTGATGGATTTGCAACCGTATGTGAGTAGTTGAGTGTAAGTTTTGCTCATGCCGTAATAAACCAACGTTGTCTGGTTGCCTGTGTTTTGTTTCTTCCCTTCTAGGGCCGCCTTTGTTGGTGGCCCCTCTCTGCAGTAAATGCTATATACTTTCAATCGTACCTATATATTTTTCGTGTTGTCCCTTGTTCATGAGAAACACAGTACTTGTCATTAAACTTCGAAATTATCTATATATATATAGCCAGAGAAGCAGAAGCAGTAAAAGTATAACATACTTCAAAATTTACATATTTTTATTGCTTAGTCTCGACTTTCTTCAGTTCTTCTAAGGCAAGAAGACAAGTGAAGGTGTTAAAAATAAATATTGAATATCGAAGGTAACGTTATGCATGGAAATCGATTAAACAAGCAACAAGAGTGAGTGAGATAGAATATAAATTATTAATATGTAAGATTTATATCTTTTATATATATAATAAAAATAAAATAACACTATTAACAATGTAACATATTAACAGTAATAATAAAAGTAGATAAGGATAAAGACAGTCTAGTTTCTTGCCATAGAATAACTCCAGTAGTTCGAAATATAGCAATTTCAAGTGTGGCTTTATCTAAGTGTTTTATCCTTATCTACTTTTATTATTACTTTTAATTTGTTACATTACACACACACACACACACACACACACACACACACACACACTTTTTCAAGCAAAGGTGGCATGAAAGTAATTTTGATTTATTATTTATTACAAAATTTTCATCATAAAAATACGATTCTCCTTTGTAAACATTCTCAGATAGACTAAATGTGCATTAACCAATGTTAGAAATGTTTATTGATGACATTAAATGGTTGTTTTTATATGTATAAGGGTAAATCAAACATAAACCGAATTTTTGTAATTTAAAACTAATTAAATAAGAATGGTATCAGTAAATTTTATATAATTTTCTGATTTACAATCACATTTTTCACGGAGATTACGAGACTACCTAATCCGATTATCGAAAAAAGAGTGGGGTAGGGCTTCCAGCCAGTAGACCGCGAATGCTTCCACACTTTTTGTCGCTGTCAAATCGTGGACCTCCCAATGCTGCTTTTAACCTATTCCAGCACACGATAATCATAAGGCGGTAAGTGACTATAGAGAGGGTGTTCCAATGTTGTCTAGTAAATTTCATCGACTTTTTTCCCTTGTCAAAGTAGTTGGCCTTGTCTTGGAGGAGAAAAACTTCTCAAATTATTTGTTGATAATCGTTTTGCCTGGCAGTAATAAGTTGCAGTGACTGTTTGATATTCTTAAAAAATATAGTTAACATAATGTCTTAGAAGACCCAGAAAACTATCAAGAGAACTTTCCCAGCTGATAGACGGATTCCTCCACTTTTCCTCTACTCTATGCTCTCTTGATACGATTCAGGAGTATACCATGTTTCATCGCATTGTACACTTCGATGTAGCGACAGCTCTCCTTGATTCCATTATTAAGTCCAAAGCCTGTGATATACTACTACATGTGAACCTTTTTATCCTCAGTGGGAATTCAAGGGACCCAACTTTCGATAACTCAAGTCATCTGAGATGATAGTTTCCACATCCTCATAGCATATCCCAATCTCAGAAGTTACGAGCATTTCAGAAACCATCACACTCGGCAAGATCCCGAAAGGCCCGAATGTTTGTTTTCGTTACACTCGTCGAAGGTTGACATTGGTGACTCCTATTCATAGTTTCTGGTCCTTTTCTGAAAATTTTATGCCATCCATACACTTGTGTTTTAACCAGGGTCTTATCCCTAAATTATGTTCTTAATGTTTGTAAATTTTCGGTTGGTTTCACGCCATTTCATGCCAAATCCTTAATAATAATAATAATAATAATAATAATAATAATAATAATAATAATAATAATAATAATAATAATAATAATGCGTTGCGCAATCGACGAGTGTATCTCTTGCTCAGACATGGTGCTACTGACAAACGTAACAACTGTGGGAAGCTAACCGGTTCCTCATCCCCACTCCTGACATATCTCACTCTGTACTGCTCAAACGGTAGAATCAAATTTTCGCTTTATGTTTGATTCACCCTCGTACTAGTCAAACTGAACTGACACTGTACAAACAGTGCAAGAAACTAAAGCGTTTTTAAATTAGTGTTTCGTTTTCAATTTCACAGAACAGTTAAATGAGATTCGTAAGGCTAGCATTTCTCGCCTTGTGTGTGATAATGCAGACCACATTCTTCGCATGCAGAGGCGTGGATTTCTTAAAGCAAGACATAGGTAAGTGTAAGATAAGAGATAATGCATTCTGCTACTTATAATGTTAAACAAATCACGCATTATCACATAAGCTACTGGTATATAACGAGCAGATGGTGTAACCTTTATACTTGCAGCAACCCATCCCATTAAATATGAGACATTTTTGCCATGTTTTAATAGCGAACACCATCACGGGAGCAGTTCATTTTTAAAAATCTTGTGCATTCTCTATAGAATGCAGCAGATCTCACAGAAGGACAAAAAACATGAAATATAAAAACTATTTAGGCTTCCCAAATGCTACAGTAAGAAATATAGATAGGCTGTAAGAGTTATTGTGTGTGAATGTATTTAGTTTCCTGGGTAGCACTAGTAGCAGTTCATAAATTCTTTAAAATAGATCATTGAAAACATTTTTTTCAGAGATTTGGTGATGTGTTCAGAGCTCCCAAAGGTAAATCTTGAACCGTGGAGGGAAACCATTGAGCTTGAAGTAAATACCAACTCTCTAGGAGACGCAGAAGTACAGGAATAGGTAATAGAAGAAGAGGAAAAACAAGAAAACGAAAAAAATGCTGTATCTATGACTGATTCCTATATCACAAGCCTTTGTTAAAGGTTCTCACTTTGTTAAGTTTGTTAATCTTCCTTTTCTCGTTGAAAATAAATATTATGCTTTATAAGTAATTAGTTTATTACCAGAGATGGAATAATTCTTTGAAAACAAGATATCAGCATAAATCAAACATGGGCTGAGGTACATGACGTCAGATAGAGGGGGACTAGAAACTTGCTGTTGTTTACATCAGAACGCTAGGCAGAATACACGGTCAACTACATTGTATGGCTGATGCTAAGGCTAAGACTTTTACCTCATGAATACCGAATATCTGGCAGACCATAACAAGATAATAGTTTCCAAACGGGTTGCTTGATGCATGCGGTCAGTTTAAGAGTCATTCAGATAAAACATTGACTTATCCATAAACTTTGCAATAAATATCAATATTCTCTTGTTAGTGCTGCACAATTTTAACTCTTTACCATATATAACGAAAGAAGAAACTAACATCAATAAACTTATCAGCCAAACTGCACAGAGAGGCAATGCTTTAAACAAAAAAGAAGCATTGAAATAGTTATAATAATCAATTTTAAATTTAGTTGTACAGCTGATACAAATAAAATTGAATGACAATTAAAAAAAAACTTGGTACGAGTACCAATATATAAGAAAAGAAAACAAAAAAATTCCACTGATTATCCAATTTAATAAATAATTCCTTTTTTTACAAATTTAATGAATAATACCTAGATCTCTGACACAGTATGATAAGAAAGTAGACTTTTGTTAAACAAAAGAACGAAAGTTAGTGGTAAACACACCAGAGAGGCACCGTCCCGATGTTACGAATTAAAGTTATCACAAAGTATGGAACGGTGGCTCGCCCGGTCCCCAACCCTCAAATAAAATCTTACAAGGTTCAAAAAACTTATGCACATGATATCACTGTCATGGTTTCTCTTACCGAAGCGCCATATTGTGTATGGTAGAAACGTCATCCATGAATATATTATCGCCCACCTAAAAATCATTCTTTAACCATTACGGGGTCAAACTAGGGTCTTATTTACATCATTTATCCGTAATATCATGCTCATCTCTACTAAATCCGGGATAAAAGTAATGAAATGTAGAACGTAGGTAAACTATGTAAAATTAAACATTTCTAAACTTTAGACATTTCCTTTTATTGGCATAAAATATGGTTACTTGCATTATCGATCGTGATGACCTTAATGGAGCAGTGGGCAACACATCCATTCTCAAGTTCCAAAACTCGTCTCACAAAAAAGCCATGAAAAACGCCTTCCCTTCCCCTGCCCGCGTATACGCAGACTCTAGTTTTCCTCATATGCATGTCTCCAACCTCATTTCTAGACACTTTAAACAGTGAATATTAACCGTTATAATAGTACAACATCCTTACAATACTTACTGGTTCCCCCATCCTCAAGCCCTATATGCCACAATATTTTAACTTCGTCTGCAAATTTATAAGCTTATTTTTTTTTATTTCTAGAAAGTTAAATGAATATGAAATTAATATTTTGCAGATTGATTGCGCATGTTATTTCATTTTTTCCTTATTTTTAATACTCTTGAGATTTCTTATTAGTTACGTCAACGTAACAACCACTCACGGAAGACCCCAAGTCCAAATTCCTTGTGCTGCCTTTATGAACTTTTTTTTTTCATAGTTTCCCCATAGTTTCCCCATATCAGGTGAACTGCATGCGATGTGATGATGGCTTGCACTTTTGAAAGATTTCTGCCCTGGAATCTTTACACAAAATATCAGAAGTGGGCAGACATAATCACCTCGGCGAAGACCAGGATAGCATACACAGTAATAAAAACACACGCAATACCCCTTGAAAAATCACTATTACGCTTGTGCATGGCAGGCTGAGCCTTCGATTCATATTTATTAGTGTTCGACTATCTACACCACAGACAGCGCACTTGTTCAAGTAAGTAAATACAGGGTGCTCACAAATGATTGGAGTGGTTTCAAAACATTACTTTAGCTTTATTATTTGACGTATAATTACAAAACTGTATAGGCAGATAGAAAACTCAATTTTTGACAGGGTTTACAAGTGCTTAATATGTTCCCCACGAATGACTTTACGCACATCAATTCTGTAGTCAACTTTGTCTTACACTCGGTTTAGCATGCCCTGTCAATTCGACAAGTGCTGACATTGGAATGAGGCTTCTCAGTTCCCCAAATTCGTACATTCACTTTACCACTCAAATGGAATGTTTTCATCACTGAAAACAAGCTTATTACAGAACTCATCATCTTCCATATGCTTCTTGAGAAGTGTGCAAAACTCAAAGCGCCTCACTTTGTCCTCGGGCGACAATACTTGTAGTACCTGCAAACGGCAAGGGTGCAAACTTCAATCGTTTCCACAAGACTTTCCAAACGGTCGAAGCAGCCTGTTCAATTCACTGTTCGCTCGACAGTTGATTTTGCGGGCTACGTGTGAAACTGGCTCACACACGCTCAACTGTTTATTCAGACACACTCGGCCGACCAGTTGATTTTGCTATACACGGGCATCCCTTGGTTTTAAACTGGTGATACCATCGACAAATGGAGTTGGCATTGGGTGGATCTTTCCGGAATTTCGTTCTAAAGTTTCGCCGCACGGATGTCACAGATTGACTCAAGTGAAATTCAATAACATCGTAAGCTTTATCACTGTTCGTCGCCATCTTACAGCTGTTGAAGTAGGAGATACAACTGCAGTGCTCTCGAGGCCGTAGGAAGAAGTATTATGTCTGCCGGGGAATTCAAACGAAACTTTGAGGTATACTTATCTTATAGCATCAAACACAATCACCATATCTCTAATAATATGGTCATAAAAACAGCACGAAACTGCTCCAATCGTTTGTGTGTACCCTGCATTTCAACTTGTGAATAAAAATTAAAACAATTGGTCAACATATTAATTTTGGGTAGACTCAGCCTTAATAAACTCTTCGCCGCTGCAAGCTCACTAAAAGACAATTTATCAGTGAAAATAGGAAAGTGCAATCCGAAAAGTCTGTGTAGAAAGAAGATTCGTCTCATTAAATGTGGTAATACTTGAGGTATATATTTTTTTTATTTCTTATTTCGTCCCATACTTTAAACAATCACACTGTACATGCACTTGAGTACGTAAACACAACTTCTCTTTCCTGCGCTTGTTATGCTGTAAGTAGAAGCCTATGTGCCAAACTTAGCTCATAGACGCCACTGCTACATTAAATGGGAATAGATTCCAAAGCATCTTCGTAGACTAAGGTGTCATCTGATTCTTCATCTTTGTCACTTGTATAAGTGTGCAATTCTGGATCATTATCGCTTGTGAATTCTTCGACACTGCTACTTTTTGCTCTTTGAATTGTTACTTCATTGTGAGAAACTTCTGTTTGCAGTGTTTCGTGCAATTTTTTCCTTCGTTTATGTGCTGTTGCAGTTGTTTGCTGTTTTTGTGCCAAAATTGCATTTATTTCATTTTGACGATATTTTGAAAAATACAACTGTTTGCAAAGAAGTTCTGGTGATATTGCTATTAAATTGGAGTATACTTCTCGCCTATATAGGGGATTTTCAATCCGCTTTTTAATAAAAATTATATTGTTGCCGTCTGTTGCCTGAAATTCCAAAAATATCAAAGTTTTGCTCTCTAAAGAATCGCTTTTAAACTCAGGAATTTCATGGAGTGACCAGCCATCTTCTTCGGTTGCACTGCAATTTCTCCTCAAGAAAGGCAGTACTTGGTGTTTTTCATTAGCATTTAAAGTGCCAAGCTCTAATGCGTTAAGTGCTTTATCAGAGGTAAAATTAGCATTAAATTCATCAGTACGATGTTCTTGTATTTTTTGACCATCTTTGACTGTATCAGAGCTACAATCTGCTAATGTGGTGGCGTGTGCTATTGTAGTGCCATTGTTTTCACCTTCGGGTAGTATGTTACCTAAGACTGGGGTTTCTAAAACGCATTGCTCGGGAAACGAAACGTTGTCACTTGGTCTAAAGGAATCACAGGCCTCTGCTTCTTTATGTTCAATTTCTGAACAGTTTTCCAACGTATATTCCACATCTGTTGGAGGACTGTGTCTTTGTTCTAAACGATCGCCAGAATGAGTTATCGTTTCAGAAAGAGGTTTTTCTGGTGTTGGGCAAGAAGATTTCAATGCCTGCATATCGCAAGGTTTGATAGCCTCATCTGTGTTGTTTTCATGACAACTTCCAAATGTTTCAATCCAAAGCTTCTCAGTGTCAGATGTTTTCAAGTCACTCGTTACTGAATAACGATCATTTGCTGAATTCTTGTCGTTCCAGCTGTCTGTTTTATTTTCGATGCTATTCGTTGCAATATTAGAGACATTGTCATTTTCTGAAGTGTTTACTTCGTTCTGGGGTATCTGTTCATTAGGAGATGTAGGTTGTGAATCGAGTGCTTGCACGAAGAAATCACAACGCTTATTTTCAGTTTCCACTATTTGTGAGAATTCTGGTTTACTTTGAGTTTTGACATCGCGTTTCAGAATTTTCCGGTTATTGTTATTTCTTTTATTTTTGCAAGTTTTGCTGACGGATTCAAAACCCATAATATCTTTTTCATTATTAATGCCAGCTTCCGCCTGAGAAGGCTTGTTTTCCGCAACGTGACATATATAAAGTAGTTTCGTTCCAACATCTTTCACAGACTTGGTTGAATGGAAATGTGAATATTTTGTCATTAACAATGGTTCGTTGTTAGCTTGGAATACTTCAGAGGATGATCTGGCTGAAAACATTGATAATGATGTTGCGCTGCTGCCAGAATCACTATTATCTAGATTTTCTTTTGCTAGCTCGTATACATATTCATTATCTCTGTCTAAATGTTTTCTGCATGCCTCTGATTTGAGAAAAAATTCATTGTTTGGCGATTTGGCATCGCCTTTTTCTCTAGAATTTCTAGTAGCAGTATTGCATGAATTTTGATGATGTTTTTTCACTTCTCTTTTTTGGCAAGGTTTTACTGTGCCTGAGTTATTTGTACTGTACACTGACCTTTTTTGAGTATCTTGACGAGTTGTTGAAGAAATTTGGGCTATGTTTAATAGGCATTCGTAGGAGTTTTTCCTGCCCAGTAGTTTTGGTATGTGCTCCAAAGACTTGCCCGAAAAAGCATTCAACGCTTTTCCAGAATTCGATGCTTTACAATTCTCTTCTTGTGTTAGAGAATTTTTTTGTTTATCATATCTTAGAGTGCTGAGTGTTTTAACCCTGCGTATCTTGCAGGAATCATTGCTAGATCTGCCGGAAAGACCCTCTTTCATGTCTACTTGTTGTGCTATTTGTTTGCCTAGAGAATGCTTCACAGTGGGGCTTATACTTCTTATCCTTTTGGGTGGTAAGATGTCATTTAGTTTCTTTATGGAACAAGAACTAGTTCTTAATAACGATGTTGCTTCAAATTCGGCTTTTGCCTTATCAGTTACTTCTATTTTTGAATAGGAAAAGCCTCTTTCAAAGTACATCACAGCTCCAGTTGTTGTTATGAGCTCTTTGATCAGCCCCGTATGTTTCCATTTTGCAAGTTTTAGGCCCTTCCTTATTAAGTAATCTTTCAGGCCACTGAAAATAAATAACACATTTTTGAATGAAAAAATATAGCACATAAACATAAACGTATACACTTCCCTTGTTCATAATCAAGTTAGATCTTTGATCTATAGAGGCAAGTTCCTCAAGGCGATAAAATTTTGAAAGTAATGTGGCAGAATAGTTAAGCTTTAGTTTTTTTTAGATTAATTCAATTATTTTTGTAAAAAGTGCACTAAACTAGTGATTCGTGTTAAAATGCTTTCTGTTTAAAGCCGTCACTCTGTGTTATAAGACAGAAGGCAGTTACAAAAAAGGTATTGCCGACTTGATTACTTATTATATTTATTAGATATTTTCTTTTCTTGCCAAAAGTACATTTCGTACTTTACAGATTTAAAATCCAAGTTTTACGAATTTATGATGGTGTCTTAAATATTATATGAATCTGAACTATGGACGAAAACAAAAAAGTAAAATATAGACATTCGAAATTAAACTTTTAAGAAAAGTTATATATGTACATTATTAGAATATATAAAAACAAAATACCTGTATATGCAAAAAGTGTTAATAAACTTCACCAAAATAATTTCAGAGAGTGTAGAGATGTCGTATATAAGCAATTTGAGATAGGCAATGTATGATCCATAACTAAACATAATGCACATTTACATTTTGGCACTAGATGCTGATAGTCGGTGTTAAAGCCAGACCGGGTGAAGTATTGGTTTGGAATGTCTTTAAAACTGCCTTCTGAGCATAGAAATCGTTTTCAAGATTTAGTATCATAAAAATCCGCCAAATCTCGAACTAATTATTTGACAGTGCAACACTGAACATCTATTAGCTGCCTTCTTGCATTTTGTTGCCAAGACTGACTACTACTCGATGTAACCTGCTCTAAAGGGCGATCTTTAACTGCTTGCGTGACGTAATGCATGACTCAAAAGCTGATGTTCCGCAGGCCGCGGTTTCAATTCTTGTCATTCCGTTATTATTTTTTTATGTAATATGAAGTGCTGCGATGCGCACGATTCTGATTGGTAAGTACAATAACAACTACAAGCGTTGCAATTATATGAATTGATATGTTAAGATTTAAGTGTGGAAATTGAAAGCTGTATTATTAGACGCTAGTCAGAAAACAAAACAAAAACCTGACGAACGAGACACGAACTCGAAAACAAATGACCACCTCTTGCTCGAAATCTAATATGAACTTTTCTGAAACCTCCCTTCGTTACCGTGCGTTACGCTTTTGAGGGTGTCTTCATTAGCCAGTGGCGTACTGGCGCTTTAGAAACTTATAGTCATAGCTTCAAATTTTGAACAGATAGGCCATACGTTTTCTATCACAAATTATCTATGACACCTTCGCAGTCTGGGAAATTATTATTTAGGTGTAGTTCATTAACACTATGTATATAAGAGAAGCATTATAGATTGCCATTATAAATGACTAATTGAAATAAGGGTTATTTTATAAGTTCTCGGAAAGAAGCATAAAATGATGGCATAGCTTTATAAAAATATTCTTATTTTTCATCATAGTCTCTCTTGACACTAATGCACGTTGTCCAGCGATGTTCCAAAGTCTTTACTCCATTACAAATACATACTTCTCCAGGTCTGTAAAATACGTCTTAACTCTTCATCGAACGAAAATTTCTCAATTTAGAGAACAGGTGGAAGTCAATTAGCAGTACACCCTTGGTATCCCAGAGAACAGGCGCCATGATCTTGCCGGCCGATTCCATACTGCTGGCCTTTTTTGGTGGTGGAGAATAGTGATGCTTCCGTTGTTTAGACTGGTCTTTGTTTCAGTGTAATATTGCACTCAAGGCACTAGAAGGATGTCTTAGCAATAGAAAAGGTGAACTTTAGTGGGACACATTACTGCAATGGGGCTGTTAAGACGTCACTAAGAGTGCATTTATTTAATTCATTCTTAGACTTTTTCCTGAAACGTTGGGTGCCATAAGTGATGAGCAGGGACAATGTTTTCATTAGCACATAGTAACAATAGAAATACATTATCAAGGTCGTTGGGATCCTGCAATGTTGCGGAATTATTGCCGGTTTTGAAGAGGGACAGTAATTTGACTACAAGAGAAAGCCACAAGGCAGCGAGATATGTATTTTGTTATTTATAATTAATGTTTTAATCGGTTTATATAAATTAATTGCTATTTTAACTAACAAGTGCATTTCACTGCCCTAAAATTTTAATGTTTAATTCTGCAATTAAAAATTTGCATATTGTTTTCCATAATAAGATGTTTTCATTCTGGAGGTTTGATACAAAAACTGTTTTTCCCTAGTGTTATTTTCAAAACAGATTTTATCAAATTTTACATACCTACATTTAATTGCTTTTATGACTGGATAAAAGGCTTGTTTCTTTTAAAAAGCACAAGAAATGTTGAGAAATTTACGTAATAAAATCTTAAAGCTATACATCTTTATTTGCAACTAATCATGAAGTTTTTCCAGAGTCTTACAAAAGTTAAGTAAAGTTGTTACCTGTAGCCAGCGGCTTTACATCTCAGGTTGTTCTCATCGATTGGTAGCAACCATGCTTGGGCTGGATGCACTTTGTAAGTTGTTCCAAATGTATTTGTTGAGGGCACTGATTTAAGTGCTAATTTCGCTGTTAATGCCATGCTGTAGCCTATAAAACATATTTTACACCTTTAAACTTACACAAGGATAACTCTCTATCTAAGATTGTCTATCTACTATCAGGAGAAGTACATTACACCCATCGCCCGAATCTGTCAGTACGCAGAAATGAGTTCATTTTAAGGCCTTTCAATAGAACCAGAACTAGAAAGAGATGCACCATAACATGAAACGTACTCCGGTATTGAAGAATGAGGAATAGTGTGTTTTTTGTGAGGAAAAGTCTCAATTGCTCGGAGATTCGTCTTGAATTTTGGCAGCACACGCCCAGTCATTTTGAAGTGATTCCAGTAGTTTGAACAAGGCTGCACAAACGTGACTATGCTGGTCTGCACGGAAGGTCAACAACCTCAACAAGCATAGAAGAACATTGTGCTGCATGTTGAAGCAATAATTCTCAATAATCACATTTACTGTCGTAGATATTGCATGGGATTTGAATACCTCAACAGGCAATGCTTTTTCCACTGTCAGGTATCATCTGGAATATCGCAAATTGTGTTCACAATAGATGTTTCTCGTTCATTGTAACCCGAACAAAAAAAGCAAGATTTTTGGCTCCTCTGAATTTCTTCAACCGCATCATTGGCAATGAGACATGCATACATAATTTCATCCCGAACCGAAGAGAGCCTCTTTGAAATAGAAAGACACATTCTCGTTTGTGTAGAAAAAGTTTTAAGTTGCACCATCAGCAGCAATGGTCAAGGCTAAATCTTCTTTCACTGTGAAGAAGTTGTTTACACGGAGTTTAAGCAAAAGTGCACAACCATCAAAGCCAATTCTTACTACCAAACACTCAGGTCATTGCACAGAGTTTTGAGGAGTTAAGCAAAGACATTGTTCTTATTCTGGACAATGCAACGCCACACAAGTAGCGCGCAACACAAACTTTGCTTTAGAACTTTTGATTGGAAGCATGGAAACATCCGGCGTGTGTTCAACAACTGAAAGAACATCCACTTGGACAAAGAAGATTTGCCAACGATGAACAAATGAAAAATGTTTGTTCTACAAAGACTCCATGACACCAAGCAGAAGATTTCTCAGTCAAAGAGTCGAAAAATTACTGAAATATTCAGGCAAGTGTTTACCGAGACTGAGTAATTATGTTGAAAAATATTGTGGTATTTCTGTGTCATATTGTTTTGTAATGCCTCAAGTAATAAAAATTCTTCCCCTGGAACCCTCAGTGTAACTTACTTTATTAATTCCCTTCGTATGTTCCCTACTTCTAACTATGGTCCCACCCTGTGAGATAGATATACACAGCAAAAGCTTCAGCGACAATTAAACCTGTACCTAAACAAACCTAAAGTTAGTATAACAGACTAATGACACATTTCAGCATTACTAATTAATTTTTAGTGTCTGTTGAAACATTTACAATGCAAATAATTTAGTCCTTTAACTGCATTTTAACGAGAAAAGAAAGTATTTTCCTTCCTCTATGCCAGCAATTCTCAAGCTGTGGACCGCAAAGCATTATAGTACAGTTAACAATAGTTATTTACATATAAACAATGAATTACGAGAAAACGAAGGTTAATACAAATTGACCGTGTATTTATTGAGGTAAAGTAAATTAGAATCGAATTAAAGGCAATTATTTGTTCCGGAGGTAGTTTTCAAACTGGCAGGCTGTAAACGTGAGCCGGCAGAACAATCTGCTGCCATAGATTCGTTGGTAGCAATATGGTACAGGCGAGATTCAAATGTTCCCGGACTACCCAAAATACCATGAAAGTACTGATGTATTTGTAACAACTTGTTTATATGAAAAATAATTTTCCGCACTCAATTATCTAAAAACAAGCAAAGAAACTGTTTAGAATCGGAGCTCAGAATACAAAATTCTCCTATTAAGCCTCATATATGAAGGCTTGTTAGTGAAATGCAACGTAATTTCTGTCATTCAGGAACTAAAATGAAGAAGTAATGCTATAACATCATATATTGTAAATTATTTATATTAATGATTTATTCGTTTATATATAAGAAAAATAAAAATAAAGTAACACTATTAGCCATGTAACAAATTAACAGTAATAATAAAAGATTGAAAAGGATAAAAGCCACACTTGAAATCGCTATATTTCGAACTGGTAGAGCTCTTCTATGGCAAGAAGATTTGTTTGTTAATTTATTAAATATAGTTCGAAATATAGCGATTTCACGTGTGACTTCATCTTTGTGTTTTATCCTTTTAAATCTTCTATTATTACTGTTTTTTTTTTTTTTTGTTGTTGATTTATTTAAGGACGCTCTTTAACAGCTCAGGTCATCAGCGTCCCATTCAACTCAGGGCGTGAAACGGCCGACAAATTTTGCTCAGAGGCCTCTCTTTCAGGCCTCTCTTTCAGGCTTGAGGTTCTTTTTCGTGCCGCAAATGTACGGCACGGGACCCACGGCTTTACTTCCCTTCCGAAGGAAGCCATACTTAGGATTTTTACGCCCGAAAAAATCCATCGGTCCTGGCCGGGTTCGAACCCGCGTTTTGGGTATAGGAGGCAAGTATGGTAACCACTACACCACCAGGACCGACATTATTATTACTGTTAACTTGCTATACATACATATATATAATGTAAAATATTTGCACAAAAACTAAAATAATGAAATTCTAAACAAGAAATTATATTCAAAATACCGTTTCCTCATTTCGCTACGCAATCAAGGTTTGTATACACTAGTAAAAACCGGTTGGCCTTCAGTGAACGTGCAAGATTAGACCCAGGCAATTGAGCTTACTTAGTCGTATTTATCACGCCATCTGTTTCAGTTGCATTTCTGTCGGAAGTGCGTGTTATACTTTCTACTGAGCATATATGCACTGCGGGGTGTGCTAAGAGTGAGTTATACGCTAGAGTAAATAATATTTATTTATGATTACTATGTGCAAAAGAAGTTGCATAAATACTGTAGAAAGGAATTTCATGCTAAATTTCCAAAAGAAACATCTCCATCTGAAAGTTTAATTTTCAGACTGGTGAACAAAGTTCGGACCCAAGACGTTTTCATTGACAAGAAATCGAGACTAAATGAATGTAGTTTTAACAGAGGAGAAGCTTGATAAAATAGAATATCGCTTTGAAACTTCTTGAAATTCTTTATCACGGTTGCTTCAGCAAGTTGGTGTACAACTTCACACACAGCTAGAGAAACTACCCTTGCATTGCGTGGCGTATATTGTGAGGAAAATGGGAAGGCTGTAATCATTAGTCCGGATTTTTTACTCCCTAGATTCCCAGATTTAAATACGTGCGATTTCTATTTTGGCGAAAACCCAAAAACAAAAGTGTGAGCCAGCAATCCGTGTGATCTGGAGGCGATGAAAGAAAATGTTTGGGAAATGAATTGCCGCAAATGTGTGAAAATCTTTTCAAAAGGATTCAGGTATGACTCACAGCGGAGGGCAGGCACTGCGAGCATCGACTGTAATGGTGAGAGCAATATTAATTACCAATTACTACAAATAAATAACGAAAGAAACAAAAAATGTTCGCTATAAGTTTCCGACCACGCGACATAATTCCCTCGGCAGTGGAGAGGCCATTAAGCAATAGCTTCCAACCGTAAAATCAATTTCCTATTGCATAGCGGAACGAGGACTATGTACAAACCCTTAAGTAAGGTTTTAATGGGTGAAAGTCGGGTCTGTTTCTAATTCTCCTCATATGAAAAAAGGTTAAATTAAGTACGAGTGAGAATAGGTTTAGTTTCTTAATTGCAGTTAATTATTCTGATACATTTTATTATATAAACTGCTCAGTACCAAATTTTCATCAACAGTATACTAGTAATATCATTCAAACAACTGGTAATAAGATTCGTTTCCCCATTTCCGTGAAAATATCGTTTTTATAACATAACATTTTTTCAAAATTAAATGTACTAAAATACATATTACTAATTTCAATCAGAAAATAAACAAACAAATGAAACACGTGTAGCAAAAGGTTTGAAGAAAAAAAATAATAAAAGCTGAAACGTTTACCTAAATGTAGCCGTAGGTAGATAATCCCCTGATAATTGTTGGACAGTATTTCGAAACATTGGGGATAGAGAGAGAGAAAAGAACAAACAAACAAACTTCTTCTCCCTTTTAACCTAAGAAATTGAGGCATATAAAAGAGTTTACATAGTCGACTTAGTGATCTCTATTCTTACTGCTTAAACAATCGCCAGGACAAAATAAGTTCATATTTTGGTTATTAAAAGGTATTGATCTAGCACATTGTAGAAGTTACTCATTAAAATACAAATGCAGTTTATCAAGTAAGCTAAAAAACAGTGTCTCGACGTATTGTACTAGTATGCTGTTAACAAAAAGATATTTCAATATAGGCGATTTGTAAACACAGATTATAATGCAGTCAAGTATTACAAACTTTATATTTCCGTTGTTACGCACCATATAGTCCAGGAGTCTTTTGAATCACAGAACACGACAAAAATTTTGGATTTACAAGAAATTTATAACATTACATTCAAGTTCACAAACGCACAGTTATTCTCTTTTGTTTATTCATTATTAAACATAAAAGTGAAGAGCTCTATTTACTGTTTTCAAGCATTATTCCATTGTTTCAGAACTGTGGAATAGTTTTAAGTACTATGTATGAGTTATTTGGGACAATCTCTGTTTTAACTCATATTATTTTATGAAAATTAAACTATTCTTTAGAATAAAAAGTTAAATTGCCTGAAAAATGTAGATACTTACTGTGTATTGTTAGTGTTGTTTTGGTTAACTTATTTTCTAGAGGCGTTATTTAAACAAAAATAAGCATGAAAAATTTACCTTTTGTATTCTAAAGATTTTCATAATATAATAATTTCTCTTAGCACTCTATGGACAAAAAATACTAATGAAAACTAACACAACAAAGCGACTATTGATAAATGTTACCATTTCTGATAGACTATTCTTTAACTGCAGATGTACGTAAATAAAAAATTAGGAATTTTGAGTATTTAAAAGGGTAATTAAAATAAAAACGAGTCAAGGACATACTTTAATGCATCCTATAAAGCATGCCTGCAGGTGACAAAACCTTCATCCTGCTAACTGGATGTTTAATTCCGTGTATAGAAGGCAATAGGTTGTTAGCTGAATCATTCGCAAACAGCGTCCAAAGCCTCTTTGTCCGAGTGCAATATAATCCCGCAGGTATTTCTGTAACATCCTGAAAAATAACACAAGCACTAATCCGTGATATCTTCTTGAAGACTAGAGAGGTGGTGGTTTCCGGAAAATTCCATTGGATTAACTCTGCAACACCAAATGTGACTTAGTTAATAAAGCCTATTAGCATTTTGTTTATTACAACAATTTTTACTAATATTTGGTGATGTAAGTAAATTATTCTATCAAATAATTAAACGTAATAGATAAAGATAAATATAACAAAGTAGTATTACTTGTAATCAAATTAAACAATAAACTGTGGTAGTAGTGTAGAAGTTAAAACAATTGTAGAGAGTCGTGACTTTGTAGAAGGATGAAGTCGCGGATTTTTATATTTATATATAATCCTTGTTTTATGACAAATAAAGAGCATGTTGTATCTGAGTTTGAATAGGTAATCCTTAACGACTTTGTAGTTATTGTGTAAAGAGATGCATAAGGGGCAGCTTAGGTATTTCGAAGGATCGAATTCTGAGTGCGCATATCACTAAACTGGGTTTATTACCTGTGTTCTCCGCTAGATGGCTCTGCATAAATGAAAAGATTGCATAACTGGGAAAAAAATTGAGAACATTTATTAATACTTTTTTAATTAATTGAACAGGTGTCAAAAATGCGTATGTCTTTGAAACCATAAAACTAATCATTGTTGAATGAATTCAACCCGAAATATTTAAAGTTTAAGTCACAGGGTTGGTGATGGCTTGCAATTATGTTGACACTATGAATTAAAGACCGCGTATTATTTAAGTAACGACTTATAACGTGCAATCTAATGCTGCATAGTTTTCCTCTTGATAATTATGACAAAATTACCCCAGAAGTTCAAGTTCATACTTTTTCACTACTGGGAAATCTTGAAAACACTGAAAGGTCTTTAGCAAAATGATAATTAATACCAATATTAAACTCTAATAACAATCATATGAACTTTTTTATTTATTATTATTTTCTGGTTAAGCTAGGACATTCTTGTATGGTAAAATATTGCAAAAAAAAAAAAAAAAAATGAACGCGAGAAATGAGCTCAAGATCTTATTAGTGGAATGAGGTTTACTTTTTGGTTGATGGTTTGTATTATTGAGTCATTTTGCACATCACCACCCCCTTCCACGCTTTCAATTATCAGGTAATAGGCAACACATGGTAAAATTGCTGTAAAACCCAGAAAACACAAATGATATATGGTTTTCAAAGATCAGTCATTATAAAACTAACTACTCTTTCCAGCTACTTAACCTCACTTTTTTGTATTCCGGCAATATTCAGAAACCAGGACTTTCCCAGCTAAACGTAACGTATATATTTAGGATAAAATATAATAATAATAATAATAATAATAATAATAATAATAATAATAATAATGTGCAAAAATGCTTGACCACACATATGCCTCCAGATGAGAATGAGATATTTCGTGTGTTGTTATTATTATTATTTTATAAGCCCTGACAATCACGAACGCGATTTATCTAGGTAAATTCAAAAGATGCTGAACTTTTGTACCAAATAACCAGTATGGCTCACAATAAACAAAATCTCCTTTCCTAGAATAACAGCCATTCTCTTGTTATTTTTAACCCAGCTTTTATTAATTTTTAATACTAATTAATGGAGAAACTTCTATTATTTTGCTTAGGAGATCTTTCGGAAATGGACAATAGGTTAGCAAGGCTCATGCCGTATAAGAAATTCCTTTGTAACGTCATTTAAAATATCTGGAAAATTAGCACGATCAGCAGGAAATCCCTCTCTAGTACCAGTAGCATTATCAAAGAAGTACTTACATTGTGCTGTGCGCTATTACATCCATTCCCAATTTCAGTAGATAAATTAGGGTTCTTACAATTATCAAGATTCACACACGCTTTATCTTCACTACTAATATTCTTCACTGTACCACTGCTTGACTTTGCATTACTGTCATTTGTTCTTAGAGAAACAAATGACGTACTAGGACTTGGGCTATTACAGTTTTCATTTATTATTTCTGAATTAGTATTAAAGTAAGAATCTTATTTTCACTAATCTTCAAATTCATCTCTCAATAATTATCTCTCTCTCTCTCTATTTCTCTGTTTTTGCGCACATTCAAATTTTCATAACCAATTATAAGTTCCTTCATTTCGAAAAGAAAAGGGAAAAAACCACAAAAAGTGACTTTCTAGAACTAGGTTATATTGTAAGAAACACGAGACCAGAATCAAACACTATGTTTCACTTCTACCACCGCGTTAGACTTGATGTAACATCAAAGCCAAGCGATATCTACCTCTGCCTGAATAATGCTTAAGCAACGGAAAAATAAACCATTACGTTCACCGTTCATGAATGTGCACTGGGCGGCCCGCGGATCAGCGAAAGACAGGCTCCGGCTAATTTTCTATATTCAGTTTGCTCATTTGAACATGTATAAGTGTGTTCACCGAAAGTTGCGAAATTTTTTTCATTTACTCTTTGCATGTCTTTTTTTCCCCAGTTTGACAGTTTATTTACATTTCTTTTTATTTTCAAACTTTTCGTTTTTTTGCGAGAAGCGAGTCTCCATATGACCTCGGGCACCTCCCTTCCACAGCACCGCGGAGTCTGAGGGGTTCTCAGTTTACGTTCCTGACCTTCTTTCAGAAATCCACAGTAAAAAAAAAAAAAAAAAGAAAAAGAAAGAAAACGCGATTTATCCACTTTAATTAATGAGTTCTACGTAATTACCTCCTTCTTCAACGACACACACCAGAATTTCATATTTATTTTGAAAATAAAAAGTGAATTTCAAATACAGTTAACTTTTTAATTAATGAACCTGTAACTTCCACGTTTAACAGCTGTTTGCTAAACACATATATATTAACTGCGGCGATAGTAACGACATCAAATGAATGCATTGAGAACTAACTCCTTTCGGAGCGGATTTAGAATCCAACATCAAAATTACCGCCATAAGCTGTCTCTAACAGTACCTTCTTAAACTGTGCTTGCAGTTTTAGTGAGGGTGTTATCATGAAGAATTGCTCTTAAGTAAACAACCCAGGCCACTTGGGACTGGATGCATATGGAGATTTAAAGATTTTCTGCATATCAAATAGCATTTATGGTATTTCAAGGACCAAGAAAATCAACAGCTTGTTTTCATTTAAATGACTCGTATACATAATTTTCATTCTCTTTGCTTGAAGCTGATAGTAAAAAGTTAACAACATGGGAAGGAAATAAAATGCAGTGTCACAAAAGTGCAAAAACTTTTAATGAACATATCCATTTAACAGTTGCCTTAAAAGGAAAGTATACAAAATACAAAAATATTGAAACATTGTTTTAATACTATGCCGTTATTATATTGATTTTGTTTATGACATCCATTACAAATTTGAAGTACAAATTAGCAATACTAAACTGATGCAAAGTTGCATTATCAGAGCCTTGGTGACGGAAAAGGACTATTCAAACAGCAATTAGATAATTAAAAGGCTGCTAATTTTTATGTCCTAACTGACAAAATTTTAGTCTATATACATTGTTGTATCCCGTAGGCTTTTAACAGCCGTCCTCTGCAAAATTTAGGGTCTCTGAAAAAAAGAGATCCTATTATATTTTCCCCCCTTTTGTTACTTTTGTGATCTTTGATAGCAATAAAAATGAAAACTGCTAAATTAAGGATTACATTTGTCGTTTTTCTGTTGAACTTTGGAAGGACTGCTGGAAGTGTTTTGTCGCGTAGTCGTTTCGTTTGAACTTCTCTCTGAGGAACTTGAGGCACCATTACATCCTGGCAGTCTTGTTGCAGAGATTTCTGTTGGAATCCAACGTCCTCTAATGCCATCTGAAGGAAGTGGAGGTGGAACAGGAACTGAAGAGTTTCCGTTTCCCTCGGAGCATGGGGGTGGGCTTCTCTCAGGATGAACGTCTTCACTGTTCTGCGCAAGTCGGGTTGAAGGATATTCGGAATTCTGAGTATGAGTGGTTGATTCTGGTACAGGAGGCAGTGCAGTTATAGGCAGTCGTCTTCCACGAAGTTTACCTTGAGGAAGAGGAGGAGGGACGGGAATGCTATTGACTTCCTGTCCAGTAGCTGAGGGTGGAGGTGAACCGTAATGTTCGTGTAATTCTTCAAGTCTATTACAGAGAGCTACACTACGATGCGTGGTTTTAGTCACTTTTTTGTAAAGTTGTTGACACTGCTCTTCAAGTCTATTCAGTCTGGCTGCTCGAGCTTCTGCGATTTCTTCTGGTGTTCTTCTAGATATCTGCGATTCTTGTTGAGAGCTTGGTTCTGTGGAAGAACTCGCTTGATGTGTCACTTCAGTATTATTAGAAATGCGCGGAGCTGTAGCGGGGCTTTCGTTGGCCAGTCTTTCATCAGTCTTAGGCTTAATGACTTCCACACCTTGTGTCTTTTTATCTTGTAAATCAGAAGAACAAAGCCTATTAAATGAAGTATTTGTTTCTGAAGACAATTTGTACGCAGGATCATTTATGTTCTTTGTACTGGTTGCTAAAGATAAGTCTTCCGCTTGGCTTACAACCGAAGTCTCCACAATACTAAAGTCCGGATGTGATTCTGAGGTACTCTGGAGGTCTGTAGAAGTTGGGCTAACACATTTTGAAGAAGTTGCTCTAACTGAATCAAATGCACCATCATTGCCACAATAATACTGCATATCATTACAACTGCCTTTCAAAAACCCACTGCGAGTGATTGCTAAATATTCCGGAATTTGAATGGGAGGTAGGGCAAAAATAGACTCCAGAGCTACTAAATCATTGCTGGGTATGTCTTCTGATGTTTCAGATGTTATGTACTCCAAGTTTCTTGTGAAGAATGCAAGCTGTTGTTTTAAGAGGCTGATCATGGAAACTGTAGAACAGTTATCAACGTTAGACAAATCGGGTGAAGGAGAACTTTCCTGTTCCTGGTGCTGAAGAGAACTAAAGGAGTTCACATCTTCTGTTGGGGTATCTAAATCTTCGTCTTCCTCTAGCAGCAGCACTTCAGTATCTGGTGAAGTGCCAAGCAATTCAGAATGAGATGCTGTCATTTCATCGTTGACAAGTATATCATTTTTTGCAGCTAGAGGAGGTGTTTCTGCATGAATGTCTTCCTTGGCATCATCTGAAAAGCAGCCACTCTCGCCCGAGTTGTTAAGTGAATCCGGCGGTTGCTTCAATTTTCTTGAGGCAAACTCCATCCGAAGTTTCTTCCACTCAACTTCGGATTCAGAATTCTTTTGTCGAGCGCGCTCCCACTTCTCTCGACAGTACTCAAGTTCTTGTTTGAGCTCCGTAAGAAGTTTTCGTTTCTGTTGAAGCTCATAGCGCAGAATTTTTTCATGAGTATGGAGTTTCTGATGCTGAGTCTGCATCTGTTCCACCACTTCCCATGTCTTATGGAGTTCTGTGGACACCAGCGAAAGACGTCTCTCCTGTTCATGGAGTTTACTCTCCAGATGTCCGTTGAGGTGCTTCAGCCTTACCAATTCTTTTTGAAGAGATTTCTTTTCGAGGATAAGATCTTTCAAATGAAGGAAAGTTTTACTGACGCTCAGTACTAAACGAGGACCTGATGGTGTATCTACACGCTTGTAACAACTTTCATTTTCATCCGACATAGTATTCTCAGTGGGTGTTGCATGGTGACTTAAGAGTTCCATAAGAACTTTCCACACTTTTGGTAAATTAGATGCTATTTCTTGCACCGCAATGCCATTAATGCATTCTTCCTCTTCTTTAACACCCTCACTGCAGGCACTTTTGTCACTTTTAGTAGTGCTGTTGTCTGCCTGAGTGATTAGATCAAGGAGTAGTTTGGGTAAAGTAGCAGCTACTTCACTTGAACCCTCTTTACTAGTGATTTCGGCAATGAGGTCATGATTCTCTTCTAATAAGCGTGTAAGCTTGTCGAGATCCGTATCAGGGCCACCTACGAGCATTTGTGTAAATAGGTTATTGATTAAAGCCAACTCTTTAGTGAGTCGAAGATTTTCGTCGTGGGAGTCGTCCAGTCGTATTTTCAGGTCTTCTAGCTGCTCTTCTTGTTTTGACAATGTAGTTTGGATCTCTTCCAGGCGCTTTTCAGCCTCAAGTCTCTTGTTGACTTCTTCAGCAGCCTCACGAATAAATTTCTCCTTTTCTTCAGCAATTATGTTCATTCGCTCCTCATATAGGCAACGCAGGCTACGAATGTTTTCCATTTGAGTTCTATACTCAGCCCTAAGATCTGCCGAAGCTCTTTCGGAGGTCGTATTGTTCTCAATTTCATCAAGTTTGTTCTTTAACTGGAGCACTTGTCCTTCACGTATCATTAGCATTTGTTTGCAAATGGCAGCCACTTCCTTCAGTGCTTGCACTTGCTGCTGTGAGTGCTCTCTCTCTGATTCTATCTGCGCTTGAAAGGACGCCAGCTCATCTGTTTTTTCCGCCAGTATCTGCTGTCCATTTTCAATATCTGCTTGAAGTCTTTCATTTTCCGTGGACAAAATGCGTTGACGTTTGCGCTCGCTCTTCAGTTCCTGGCGTGCTTTTCTTAGTTGCTCAGAAACATCTTCGTTACCTCTTGCTTGATACTCCTCATTTCTCTGCTCTGCTTGTTGTCGCAATTCGCGCTCACTGTTTAATTCCAACCTCAGCCTTTCCATTTCTGACGAAACGGCGTGCATAGCGCGTTGCCTTGCTTCACGCCTGATGTTCATCTCAGTTTTAAAACGTTCCATCTCGGCTCTTGTTTCAGGACTTCGTATCACTGCAGCTTTGTCTTCAGTTAGCTGCATCTCAGAAGCATTGCTGCTAAATTCTGGAGCTTCTGCGGGCATTTCTTCCTTCCCCGCAGCAGTCGCTGATTGCTGAGATTCCTTTGTTGAAACTAGCAGCATTTTTACCATTTTCAGTTCTTTTTTCAGTCTTTCATTTTCTAACTGAATTTGTTCTCTGGCTTCCTTTTCAGCCGATGATGTTTCTTCTGCCGTTTTCCGTTCTACCTCCAGTCGTTCTAGTAACGTTTTTAATTCTCGGCGATTGTCATCTCTTTCTCTCTTGAGCTTATCAACTTCTGTCATTGAATGCTCTTTGGCCTCTCGCTCCTTGTCGAATACATCTCGAAGACGTTCCATTTCAGCAGTTATCATTTGTCGTTCTTCCCTCCCGAACTGTATCTGTGTTCTAAGTGCTTCGCAGATTTGCTGTTGTTTTTCCTGTTCATCTTGAGTACGCTGAACTTCCTCTAACTTCCTTTCTGCCTCCTGTCGAGCTATTGTTAATCTCATGTTTTCTTCAGCTAAGTGCTGAATGGTTCGCCCCAAGGACAGTTCCCGCTGCTGCCAAGATGAAGCATCCTGCCCAACGTCGGTCTCCGGTCTTCTTGCTTGCTGCAGCACCTGCAACCACAGAGCAATGCAACAATAAACTAACTTTGCACTAATGGGATGACATCCAAAGTTAACTGTTAGAGCTAGAGCTCTGCCTTTGGTCAGTTAAGTGTTCGACAATCATAGAACCTTCGCTTTGAATGGAGAACATGGTGAGTCAAAACAGTTGATGTTACAGTGAAGACATCTTTCCTCTACACCTGCAAGAGAACTACGAGGCTGTTCAATAAGGAATGATCATAACTTTTACAGGGATAATTTCCCGCGCTAAATTTTAACTTTAAATTTTGTTAACTGAATACAAATGTACAGGTGGTATTAGTTCCATTGGCCATTTTCAATTCCCAACTGTGAGAAGCGTGCAAATTGAAACATGTTCAGTTCCACCTACAGCACAATGTAAGTAACTTGCGATCAATAACATGCTGCTCGGAAATTCTACTTTGCATCAACAAATATTCACCTGAGATCTGTGCAACGTTACATTAGACATGTGGAGAGTTTGTTTTTCTCTATAGCACAGCTCGAAAATGGTTTAAAATGTTGTGCTCAAACGGAATAAAACAGTAATACTGCCATTGTGAGAGAGGATCGTCGAACAACGAACGTTAAGAACACCAAAAACTCTGAAAATTTCATTGAGTGCCATCCACACTTGGTAACTGAAAAGTTGCATATGAGACGTGTTTGTAGACGGTGGGTTCCATGACTGTTGATTCCCGAACAACAGAACGGTCGCATGTACGTTGCACGTAGTTGAAGATAATGTTACAGGAGATATTAAATGCAGAGTTCCTTTCAAAGGTAATCACAGTTTATGAAACTTGACTACATCATTTTGATCCTGAGAGGAAACAGCAACTATGAGTGGAGAGAGAGAGACGCGCGCGCACACACACACACACACACGCACGCACACACACACACACAAAGTAGTTGCTTCTACTTCGAACTAATATGATCATCTCATTAAATTTCTATGTTCAAGGAATGGTTTACCAACATGTTGTACATGCACACTCAATAACTGGGCATACTACAGATATATCCTGAAAATTTTTGCAAGACCATATCACAAGCAAAAGACCACATTTCCGGCAACAAGCTGGAGGCTACACCTTGATAATGCATGGCCGCACATCGCAAATGATGTTGCTGAATATCTCACAAATATCAGGGAAGTGTGTCCCTCATCCTCCCTATAGTCCAGATTTAGCCAGTATGACTTTTTCCTTTTGCCCAAATTGAAGAAATACCTATGTGGGAGGCATTTAGCTTCATCAGAAGCAGTGGTGAAGGCTACCGAGAAGATTCTGAAGAAGTTATTAAAAAATGGTCTCCAGCATGTCTGTGAAGGGAAAGATGAATTGCATCCAATGAGGACTACTTTAAGAAAGATTAACATCAAGAGAATGAGTAAAGGTATGCTGTATCAAAAAGTTATTATTATTATTATTATTATTATTTAATGAATTGCTTACAGGCTCTAATTATTGCTGGCAAAAGTGCATAACGAATAGTGATGACTAAGTGGAAAAATACCCGTATGTATCTAAAACCTTTCTCTATTGAACTGTGTAATTTATGCTCTCTGTAGCTTCCATAAAAATAAAAAGGAGGTATTACTTCCCGAACGATCATCATGCTTATGATTGATTAGCCAGTATTGTTTTTAAGACTTTTATGGGATTTCTCCTTTACTTTCTATGTTTTCAATCCTGGGGTTGTCTTATTAATATCAGACACATTTTCTATGTTCTTTATTCCTTTGGGCATCTCCAAACCATACTGTTCTAATTGTTTCATAGCTCTAGGCAACATTCCAAAATGATTCTTTATAAACTGAAAATGTTCAAGTTTTTAAAAGGGATTTTGTGGCTATAATGAAAGATGAATCTTCAGCATATAAAGTATTAATATTTTCTATAATTTTGTTGCAATGCAATGTGTAATACATGGCAACTTCTACGAAATACCCCATCTTTTAATTACTGGCATTGGTGGTAGAGAAATACCTGGTTCCATTTCTATGTTATAATTCTTGATGTGACTTTGGCAAATATGATCTTGTTGGTGGATATAAAATGTTCACAGCACAGACACTTTCGTCATTCGTAAACCCCATATGCAAGGCAGTTTACTCGTAAATATTTTTATAACACTCTTCTTTACATTTAGCTGCCTTAATCATATATGGAACAGATCACTGACAAAAGTAACTTACTACACAATTTAACTTCATCTGGTCATAAAAAACACATCGCTTTATGAAAAAGAATTTCATTGTTAATATGATCAACCTATCACTTCAGCATCATCATCATCATCATCATCATCATCAGACCAAAAATCCCAAGCTGAGAAATAAGTGCACTATTATTCAAATTAAAGTGATTGACAAAATCGTGTTAAGGGAAGTATTAAAAGCAAAAGGGAGGTCAATAAATCATATTTTTTGTTTTTTATATCATTTTAATATTTGGAGTTTTCTGTTTATTTTGATAATATTTTTATTATGTTTCTTGGTTATAAGTATTTTTAATAAAGTTTTAATTAAGTAACCACAGAAGCATTTTTTTAAAAAAAATATAATTTTGCAAGCACTTGTTCAGTTAGAATTTTATATCTAGGAAATATTTACTCTGAAAGGCTGTGGTTTGTCTTGAATGATAGAAAAAACAGGAATTTTATAAATTGGCAGGGTTTGTTTCCATGACATCATCCTCTATTGTTTTACAATGTTGGAGGGCTTTGCTGGTGTTTCCCTCAAAAAGTTGGTTTTCCTCCCTTCCTCCCTCCCTCCCTCCCTCCCTCCCTCCCTCCCTCCCTCCTTCCTTCCTTCCTTTTTCTTTTTTTTTTTTTAAGTAATACAAGAACTTGGGCCAGAGACTCCCTGAATGTTTCCCTTGCATGGACTGAATTTCTTCTCATTGTATGGCACAATGACTTTTCATCAGTCAGCAGCTTCTCCAAAAAAATCTGGATCTTCGTTATGCATTTCCACATGTTGACGAAAAATATGAATCCTTCTTCTGTGCCTGTGTCAAGTTCCGTGGAAACCAATGAGCGCATACCTTTTTCATACTCAAACCGTCGTGAATAATAGTGATCAGAATTGCGTAACTGAGACCTATTTGACATTCCATTTTATTAAAGGCTATGCGCCTATCAGCCATAATCAATTCAGACAAAACCTGAATGTTCCTGGGAGATCGGACATTGATGGATGTCCTTACATTCTTGTGTGCAGTTTCCTTGCTGCTGGCAAACCCATTCACCCATTGTAAACAGTCTTCTGTGCAGGAGCTTCTTGACCACATATCCCAGTTAAACAACTCTACAGTTTCAATGCCTTCCTCAAAAAACCATGCAGTTCATCTATGTTAATGATGGTCACCTTCCATCTTGTCCACGTCATTCTCTAATTGACAACAAATTGACATTATTCTTTTGCTTCACATCTGCTTACAACCACAATTTGTTGTTTGCATGGCATACATATCAATCTATTGCCCTAAAAATGATTGTATTCATTGATATACAATATTCATAACACACAGCTATTGTAAAAAAATTTCCAAATGCCCCTCATAATTGAAAAGATTACAATAAGAGATATTTGATTTGAAATGAGATGAAAAATATTAATGTTATAAATGGATTTCTTTTAACAAATAATATGATCTGAAGCACCACTAAAAGGCCACTAAGTGAGCAAAATTTAGAAGTTTTGTAGGCAAGAAAATCGAATGTACTTGTGATCATAACCATAACATCATAATCTTAACCTGTTGAAATGTTTTAGCATTTTAAAAGGGAAAAATACAATGCAAGAATCTGACAATATCAGAAATGATGAAGTTACCCTGGAAACATAGAAAAATCCTGTTTGAAAGTATGTATTTAATGTGTTTTAATGAAAATTAATATTTGATACTATGAAAGCACTATATACAGTTGGAAGAACAATTGCAAATGACTAAAATATAATTCCTAATACCCATTCGTGCTATTCTGCTTTTGGTTGTTTTCTGAAGAGATGATGTGAAAATTGTAAGCTTGACTATAATAATATGCTAAATTTCTAATACCTGCATGGTAGAAGAAGAAGATTTACCTAATAAATTGTCAATTTTATAAATAAATACATGGTTAAATCAAATTATCTTCAATCTCAATGTCAAGTATTTAAACTAAGATTTTTGTATCTACAGTAATCATTATTTTTAAACTTCTAATTACTACATGACCAAAAACGTCCTCTTGCTTTTCAGAGTACATGGCTTAGGATATAATTATGATGAAGATAAAATGAATAGAATTCATTTTCAGAGTTGGCACAAAGACTTACATTCACATAAAATAAAGATTAGTTTAAAGTCACAACTTACATTTTGTTCAGTATGCTGCTGTGTTTGATTTGTTTGCCACCAGGGATCTGGCTCTTCTCGATTAATGCTACTGGTATTCCCCATTTTCAAGTTTTGGTGCTTTCTGTCCTTCTCACAACATCAGCTAAACAAATCAGCTTCACTCTGGCTGCACAACTTTAAAGCACAAAAGAATAACAATGAGTCGTTTTCTTAATCTTGAGCATGAGCAGCTCCTCACAAAGTATTAAATGAAAAATGTGTTACAAAGGTTGACTCATGAGTTGGCAGAAAGTAGTTTCTTACTTACTGCAAGCCAACTTTTGTAAGGATGCTTTTAATGCTCACTGCTAAAAATACCACAATTTTACTACAAAGTGAAGGCAGTGGACTTTTTCTGCTTGTTTATCACAGTTCTTTTTTAATTAGTATGCCTAATTAATATTTTATAAACACACAAAAATGCGGAAATAAAATTAACCACAGAGAATAAAGAAACAAATGCCCTGTTTATGGTGTATTACAGTTACTTTAGGTTAATTTTAATAAATATTAAAAAAAATCAAGAAAGAAAAGGAAGATATTGATTAAAACTGTAAATAAATAAAACAGGAATAACTGCATTAGTTGGCTCATATAACTTCAGAAGTATGATTTGTGTTTTAATAATAATAATAATAATAATAATAATAATAATAATAATAATAATAATAATAATAACACTAATAATTATAGCCTTTAAATACAATGTACAATAGTCAAAGCACAAAAAGATTATATGTTCAATTAAAAGCCCAAATAGATTATACAAAGGGCTTTTTTTTAATAGTGGTAAACACCCATTTTTACTACTAAGGCATTGTAGACAAATACAAAGGACTATTACATAACCATGATTTAACATGTGATTTAAAACTCTTTTCATTTAATATCTTTATTTAATTTGGTAATTTATGATAAAGTAAAATACTCATTGTATAAAATATAGTGAACTTTCATAACAGTGGTGTCAAATATTAACATTTTTAAAAAATTGAGTCAAAATTATAACAGCTCCGGAAACTAGTCTTCCATTTTATTGAATTTTAGTGGTGTGTATGTTACAATTTCGACTCAATTTTTTAAAATGTTAAAATACTCATATTAAGGTTTTTAATCTTGTATATCTTGTATATGAATCTAATCTTGTATGTGAATTTAAAGTGCAGTAATATCATTTGTTAATACTGATTCATTAACATTTTTATGTACATATATTAAAAAAGATCCTATCGTTTTCTCTGTAGAAAGAGGTTTAAATTGTGCCCTAAAAGAAGTATTAGTTAAAATTTGATTTTTTAATTTATTTATTTTTTTTATTTCTTTCAAACAATAAGTAATGCACTGTAAACAGTTTTATTATAAATGTTACTAAACAAATACACTACTTTTCATAGCCTATTACATTTATTTTCTGTATGAGCATAGCAATTCAATTCAGAATCTAGAACATTACCAAACAGTGAGACATTGGAAAAGTAGAATCCACCAAATTTCTTGGCCTATGGGCTCAAAGTAATTTGAAATGGGATATCACACAAATCACATAAACAAAAAACTCAGTACGACATGCTATATGATAAAGGTACTAGCAGGATGTACAAGGACAGAAACTGTTAGAATGGCTTACTTTGCTTATGTCCACTCCTTGTTCAGGTATGGATTAATATTCTGGGGGGAATCAAGAGCAAGGTGTGCTTCATAATTAAAAAAAAAAAAAATAACAATAATTTGAACCATGATAGGAGCAGGTCCAACAACATGTAAACCACTTTTTAAAAAATTGGGCTAATTTATTTTCACAGTCACAACTAGGTTGTCTAGTTTTTCCTTATCTCAAACTCTCAAAAACCGTAAGATCAATAAGCATCAAAATGAGTGAGATGCTACAGGATTGCAACTACAGATCTAGAACCATCAATCAACAAGTCTTAAAGCAGAAGATTCAGGAAATCTATGAAATGAAAGCCAATTGTGTGGCAAAATATGAATACAGCTACAGGTTTTATGTGAAATGATATGAAAGCAATAATGAATACTCAAAAGTGTTCAGCAAAACCATGTTCCATTAACTAATTGAGGGTTTCAAAGAAAATATTTGATAGTTTATATTCCTTACCATTGCTGTTGCAGATGTACTGTTTAAAAAAATAATAAACTACATTTCAGACTATAGTTTTAGCTTGCTTTATTGTGAAATCTTGCACTAATTTTTCCATAACTAACTTTTATCACGTGATGTATTAAATTTAATGCAAATCATGCCCCTGCCCTGAGGTTTCAGAGAGTGTTTACATTATAGGAATTTCTTAATTTTATTTAAACAAATGTAGATGTCTCCAGTTCTCAGTTATGTACAAAAATTTAATATGTAAACTTTTAAACTATAATGCAGAATTTCTCCAAGTTTTCATTCAAGTTGACAATAATTTATGATATTTGTTGGATTACTGACACTGGAACTTCACTAATTCTATTATATCTTGAATATGTTTCAAATTCACTTGCACTCATCCAGCTACTTTTATCAACTACTGTTGTCTTGTTGCTACCTCGCTATCCCTCCAGCAGTTGTCTCATGAACTTCCTGATTTAGTCATCTTCAGGTGAGATTTAAATTCATTGTATGCTGTTTGTTTTAGCGTAAAAATCCTTTCCCAAATCCTTTCCTTTCCAGCTACTTTTTCACCAATTATTTTATATATCCCTGAGTTATACTTTGTTTCAATTTTATGTTTTTGTGATGTTTTTAATGACTTACTAAGACTAAGTTTTTCTGGAGAGTTAGGACAATGTTGCTTATATATTTTTCTGAATTTATTGTCTGCTAAAGGATGGGATGTATCGAGTATAAAGTATGTATAGAGTTTGTGAAGTTACAGTATCAAAAATCCAACCAAATATTGTAATTTAAAATAACTTCAATGTTAAAAAAAATCCTAAATAACAAATTCACAATGATTTGTTAATTTTTTTATGAAATTCATCAGCTAGAGAAGACAAAATCTTTCAGCACTAGTGCATTTAATACTAAATTATGGGTACTTATGATTATATGAAAGAACAATGGCTGATACCTAGCAGATTTCAGTTCAAGAATAACATAACTCTTTTCACTGCTTGAAGCTATGATCTATTCAGATATTAACTAACTAATTTATGTAATATCTCAAACACTGGGATCTGATATACAGTGCAGTATCAAAGGTAGCAGTTAACAAATAATAAATGTATTAGGTTACTTAATGCACATGGAGATGAAAGGTTCCAAATTTGCAATAAAATATACAAAAAAACTTAACAAAACTCTAACCTCTTCTGTGTAAAAAGCATTTGCCCCTTTATGACATTAGATCCAGAGTGGTTCATATTTCAACTTGATATCAACAGTTCAGTAAATATGCAATGAAATAAGAAAAGCTTATAAGCATGTTACCATAAATATTTTTCACTTTCATTATATTTATTTGTTTTAAATTCACAAGAGAAATTACACCTTTCTGTTTAGCACAGTATATGTATTCATTATCTTATCTGAGTAAGAGCTGCATTTGTCATTGAATATGATAAACATGTTTTGTTCCAAAATACTCTTATCCAAGCTCACATAATGGGCAATTAAATTTTTTGTTGTACATTTTCAGTTTTGTAATATTTAGTTATATGACATGTTAATTTTAAAATAATACATTAAAAGCTATTATTAATTTTGAAAGGGTTCAAAATGTAACAATGCTACCAGAGTAGTTTCAGCCAACAGAGCAAAAGTGCATTTTCAAAAATTAATAAAATACTTAGAGAGTAATTCAAATTATAGAAAATGAATGCCCAACATTTATACATGAAAACTGAGTAACTAAAAATTGTGAACTTAGTGGTGTGTAGGGTTCCACGGCCAGTGTCATATATGTCTTTAATTTCAGAGAAGTCTGTCTTGATTTGAGCATCTTCTTGTCATTTGTTTCAGAGATTTTGCCTATTGTCAATATTTTCAACAAACTTGTATGATTTTCCTTAGTTTTCTTTCATAGTGATAGCTATATTAGGCTGGTTTTCCCTTATCTCAAACTTTCAAATAACTATAGGATTAAAAAGCAACAATTTCCGGTATTCTAGTGATAACCATATTTGCCTGTAGAGCCAATGTTGCAGGTTCAAACCTGGCTCTTGTCAATGGATTTTTAGGGCATAAAAATCCTAAGCATGGATTCGTTCAGAAGTAAGGTAGCCATTGATCCTATGCCTTAGATTTACAACATGTAAAAGGACTTCAAGTCTAAAAGAAAAGGTCTCTGAGCAAACTTAATAATTGATTTCACATCATGTATTGAATGAGATTCTATGACCAGAGCTGTTAAATAGCACCCTTAAATAAACCAAATAATAATAATAATAATAATAATAATAATAATAATAATAATAATAATAATAATAATAATAATAAACAATGCAACAAAATTACTGAGGTGCTACAGGATCACAACTACACAGAAAAGTACAGAAAAGAAGAGCTCACAACATACTGGACAAAATATCAGTAACTGGCCACATCAAGACACAGCCTGCTCTGGAAGTTCAAGAAATCATGAACACAGTATCATTAACAATTTGACAATTTTTCAGTATAACTAAAGGAGAGTTGTTTTTTTATTTAATTTTAATTATTATTCACATTCATTCTGCAAATGTAACAATGCAGTATTTGTACCAACAGCTGTGATAATATACTACTCATATTTATTTTATATTTTCATAGATTTACATAATATGATTTCTGCAAAATCAGATCAGAATGCAATTTTATTTGTACATTTCATACACATGAAAATAAACTAACAAAAAGGGGAAAAAATGGAATCTGTGCACATGTAAATAGAATTATTCTGTCAAATTGTATGTGACCAATAAAGTTATCAACACTTTTTTTAACCACAATTGTTAATACAGAGTTCATAAATGGACATTGCAAATTTAAGGGTTACTAGCAAGAAGTTGTATGTAATCAGTAGTTAGTAATCTACAAATAATTTATGCATTTATTACATCAATATCATTATCCCTATCTTTAGATTATATAACTTAATAATCATTTAAACTATTATGGGAAAACTATTAGCTGAGTAGTGAAATTAATATTTCTCAAAAACTGTTATTCCCTCGCTAAGTATTTAATACATTGAAACTCTACCTGAAATTTAGTTATCTTTTTATTTATTACCTGCAACCCTAAGATACTGCACAATACATCAGGTCCCAGTACTTGGAATAATACATAAATTAATTAATTAACATCTAAATAGGTCATGCGACAAACTGTAAAAAGAGTTATGTTATCCTTGAACTGAAATCTGCTAGGTATCAGCCATTGTTCTTTCATATAATTGTATGCACCCATAAGTTAATATTAAATGAACTAGTGTTGAAAGCAGTTGAAAGCAACTCTAGCTAATGAATTTCTGAAAAAATTAACAAATCACTGTCAATTTGTTGCTCAGGAAGACTTTTAAAATTGAAGTTATTTTAAATTACAATATTCGGTTGGATTTTTTATTCTGGAACTTCATTAACTTTATACATACTTTATACTTGATACATCCCATCCTTAATAAATTCAAAAAATAATTCAAGCAATACAAAAAATAGGTCAGGAACATATTAAATAATTTGCAAGGAATGTAACAGGTATGAATATATTGGCCAGACAAAACAAACTTTAGGCATAAGTACCAAATAATATTTCAGAAACATAAGATACAAGGAAATTGAAAAATCTGCATTAGCCATAAACTTTTGGTCAATGAAATAGATACAAAAACAAAATTATTAAAAATAGCAAGAAATTGCACAGAACTAACCATTGGGAAAGGATTTTTACACTTAAAAACAAACAGCAAGCAACGAATTTTGAAATCCCATCTGAAGATGACCTAATCAGGAAATTCATCGATAACTGTGACAGGGAGAAGGAGATAGCTATAAGGCAACAGTAGTTGGAGAAAGTAGCAGGATGAATGCAAGTACATTTGACACATATCCAGGATATAAAAATGTTAGTGAACTTCCAGTGTCAGAAATGCAACCAAATATTATAATTATTGTCAACTTGGCTTATTGCTATTGATGTTGATCAACAAACTGACAATGACTAGACACAGTACATAGGTATCATGCTGTAAGAAAACAAAGAAAATTAGAGAGATTGTGCATTTTAGTTTAATTATGTGTATATTAAGATATTATGTGTGTTCTTTGAAATTAAAATTAATTTTAAATATTGTTAATTATTGGCTAAACATGAATGGAATATTATGATTAATAAAAGAACTGCATAAGAAGTTTTCTTTCGTGCTGCAGAAGCAAATTGTCAACTGCTTAAAATATCACCCTTTAAGTTTCATGATTAGCATACTTGGTTTTTAACAGTGCAGTCACATTGTCCTTTACAAATGGTATATGATAGTAATTATGAGTTTAAAAAATAACAGAAATATAAATAATTTTTATCTGCTTTAACTCATTCAAAACTATAAATTGAAAATCTTAATTAAATTTTTGCACCTCTTGATATCAATATTCAATATTAATTATTCACCAATGAAATGTTGTACTTTTCTTTTTCTCTCACGTGTATGATAATTTCAAATCTGTAGCAGTATTTATTTTATTAGACATTAAACTGTTGCTGTGAACTCACCTAGTGTAATTCAGCTTTTTGATGCAGTGTGCTCTCCTCTGAGGCCTATCTACTTCTGAGAAAGCTGTCCACATTGATGAGAGCAGTACTGCAGTCTCAGTTCAGCACGTGAGCTAATACGTCACTCTCTGCCCTCGTGCTGTTTTAGTTTGAGGTTGTTATAAGCTGTTCTCAACTCCCTGTCAGTACACTCACCTCTCCTTTCCTCAGTCTAAGAAGCTGTGGTAGTAAATATAAAAATAGACCTTCTTGCAACAAAAGGAAGGTTTCTTTGCATCTGCCATTCCACAATATCAGCTGTTGTTGGTAGATACTACTTTAATATTTGCTATCTAATGAGTTTAGGAATATATACAGTATACATAAAAATTATTTCTTTAAAATACTTAATATTATTAAACATTTTACTTCTTTTATGCATCTAATTTGTGCATAGGAAAACTCTAACTTTTAGAATTCTAAAAATAACATCTTAAGCTTAAAATAGATATTTCATAAGGAAAATATATGTTGGAAACAAAGTACTTATAAATTACCTCCCTCTCTCTCTTTCTTTAGAAACCATCAGTAAAAAAGGAAACTATCAAGCATGGCATTATTAATTTCAATGAAGTTTTCTACTTAAAAACTCACAAATAAATATAAAGAATGAACTGTACTATTCAGTTCTTCACTGCTTCCTTATTTGTTCCTTCATTTTACCTAATTCTCTTTCATTCATTGCAAATAGTTTACTTTTATTTACAGTATATGAAATAAAGGTGTGAAAAACTGTATTGCAAATCATGTGCACATATGCAATGAGTTGTATTTTGTGCTTGGTCTCTCTATCTTATTCTACCAGCCACCCCAGTTATTCTGGGAAGCTCTCAGTCAAACAACAGCTTCAGCTATTCTTAGCCTCCTGGCTTAGCTCCTACTGGAGAGGAAAGGGGAACTGAGGGCAATGAAGTTCTTCTATAGGTTCCCAACAAATTTCAAGATCTATCCTTATGTCATCTTTACATATCTCACTACTTCCTTGACACACTAACTTCCAGCTTAAGTATTATTTTAATAAGTAATGTGCACATAACCAAACATATGAACAAATTATTTAATACTCTTAAATAAATATTGATTGATTAATTTATTTACATTGAAGTGTATAATAACAGCATTTAAGCCACAAGAGAATTTTTGAAACAATTAATACTGTACAACAGCAAAAGGCACTATTAATTACTCCAAGAAGTGCTCTCTGTGTCAAAAAATAATTTTAAAACTACCGAAATACTGAACTATCTATAACATATATTAACATAATTTAAATCTATCAGATGGTAACAGCAGTCTAATTTCTCTCCTTTGATATGTTTATAAGTAGAACTTATTTTAAGCTTAAAGAGCTATATAGACACATTGAGTCTTTTAATCTAAATAATTTAATAGTAATTTTATTTGTACAATTGTTTAGAACCTAAATTTATTATATGAAAAATATAACTAATGAAGTAATTACTATAGTTTATTTATTTTCTAAGTAGACATCTTTGTATTCCATCATGTATAAACAGCAGTCTCAGAAGTGAGAAAAAAGCAAAACTTCAATGGATATCTTAATGGTAACTCTGTTTTCAAATGGCACAAATTAAGCCGTAAAATCTATATGATCATTATACCTATAATAATAATAATAATAATAATAATAATAATAATAATAATAATAATAATAATAATAATAATAATAATAATAATAAGTTCAGTGTCCAGATATTAAATATATTTACTCATTTTGTGTTGAAGAAAATATACATATACATAATTTGGCACAGATTGATGTGTGCTAAGTATTTTATTCAGAAATATACAACATAATATTGTAAAATTGATTACTCTTCTTCAGATTGATGAAAACAGATAATAGTTTCAATGTATATTTTAATTTTTAATAGACTCCCCAACAGTGCATACATGTATCAATGAAAATGTTTAAAACCAAAATGTTCCAAGAAAGCTTTACATTCACCTGAAAAATTCCAGGTGAGATCCATTACAGAGCTTGCACTTTAATTACTTTGGTGAGTATATTTTACTTTTGATTTTAAATTTTAGTTCTTTAGAATTTAAAATATACTAAGGTGTGGGTCCTATGTATGAAACACTATATAAGTTTTAACTTGATTTAAATATTTACATAAATTTTAGAATTTATATTAAATTCTATTAATATATTTAGACCCTAATATGTCATATACTGTATTATATACCTCATATTATAGAAGTACAATTAGGTTTAATTTTTTTCACGTAAGTGTAATTTTGAGCATGTATCAGAAATCTTACTATCCAAGCTCTAATGAAAATAAAGAATAGTTTACAGAGTGTAACAAAAAATACTTTTGAGGGTGAGTTGCCTCACAACAAAACAAGAAAAAAAAAGTCATATAAACATATGTCCAGAAAAGCTTTATTTGTAAGTTATTATTAAAAGATAGTGATTAATGCATTTAGAGGTAGAATTGAATGAATTAACTATGTTAAACTAATAATACATTTTTGTGACAATCAAGTAATGTTATCAATCCAAGTCAATCTGCTGATATACACATACTAGATGGCAATGTATTCCCATGCGGATTACTTTATATTTGTGTTAGTTAGTTTCTTACATTTGACTTGTGCTGCAGTTCAGTTACATTTGAGTGGCTAAATTTAAGACCAACTTTGTGTCAGAACTAATACAGCAACTTATGTATTCTTAATTAGCTGGCAAATTGATTTAATACTCTTGTGCTCCACTTACCATTAAATTATACACAATATATTAATATATTTCATAGGGCATTGCTTGTATCACCAGCTGTGAGTGGACTGATGATGCAGGCCTCTGAAATTTGTTTTTTGTAATTTAATGGTGAATGAGGTATAGAGTATTAAACCAGCTAATTAAGTATATATAAAAGCGATCATTGCAGTCATATGAAATATACCAATGCTAAGGCCAATTGTCTTATGCTGATAACTGGGTTTTCTTCAAAATCTTGCATAATGATCCCTTCCTGATCAGTCATATGGTCTTCTGTAATTCAGAGTGCTACAGATCTTGCTCAGCAAATAAAGTTAAACTGCAGGAAAAGTTTTGTGACTTGTCTGCCTTTGCCATATCAAACAGCCAAGCAGCCTTAACATGTGCAACTACAGATAAAAATCATATCTGCATGCTTATAATGTGAATATCCTGCCTTGGTTACCCACTCAAAAGTAACTCAACTGCAGCACAATTCAAACAAAAGGAACTGACTATAAAGTCTCCATGGGCTGCTTGACAGCTGCCTTATCAGTTAGTAGTACTACAGATTAACAAATGAGAAATGCTACCTGCTACACCTTCTGAACCAATTATAAAATAGCATTATCAGTCAGTCATGATGTGGAAGCAGCTGCTGGTTTTTTTTAATTTTTATGCAGCTGGTTTCTATCACTGGTTCCTTTTTTTATAGTTAGAAAATGTCCCAAAGAAGCCGTTTGCAGAGTGATTTACAAAGTGATACCTAATCCTTTGCAGCTATAAATAAATCTATAGAAAAATAATTCATTATTATGTACACTTAATGTGCATTTCCTGGACAAAATTAAACACTCCAATATCAGTCTTTAAGCAATAGTGGCTGTTGCAATATCATAACTGCAGCATAGCCAACTTTACATGAACTGACACTAACTATTAAGTGTATAGTTTCAGTGGCCTGGTATACATCAGCAGATTGACCTGTATCAATGACATCACTTAATTACCTCAAAAAGCTATTTAAACAAACTTAATTTGTTGGATTACATCTCAAAATCCATTGAATTTTATCTTTTAATAATAATTCATAAACCAATGTTTCCAAGCATATGTTTATATAACTATTTTCCCTTGTTTTAGTGTGAGAAACTTGTCCCCAAAAGTTTGTCTATTTTTGTTTCATTCTGTTTAATATGTATAAGAAAACTAAAACAAATTGAATAAAGAGTCTTCACTGTAGAAGATGTTATGCAGCTAATTAATGTGTGCTTCATTAAAAATTTTTGTACTTATGTAGTTAAGAAAAATTATCCTTTTCTCTCATACTCCTTAAAATTAAGTAAAATTTTAATGTATAAATAAATGAACAAATAATAGTATGTGATTGAATTCTTGTTAATCATTGTAAGTTCATTGGTTAGTTTAGGTCAAAATGTTTCTTCCTAATCTTTTCCTTGCACTAGTGCATGACAAAATGTTGAAAACAACCATTATAACAAGTTATTAATCTTATTTTTGCATTTAATCAATAAAATCACCTATTATAAATGTATTTGAAAACTGTAAATGAGTGCTAATGATATAAACAAATTTTCTATTGTACTCATCATGTATTTGATGACCTATAAAGTGATTGAGTCCCTGTCCAAACACACAGACCAATATGTCACATGCAAACTATTATTCAGAGTGTTGACTACATATAATGTAAATGTGAATTTCTCTGGAAAATGTTGATCTAGAAACATTAATATACAATCTTTCTAAAATTGAACTAAGAATGAGCTGAAAGACTTATGATAATTATGAGACAGGCTTCATACTTTGTCACAATTTAGTAATTCAAAGCAAGAAAAGCTTTTAAATATTCAGTAACAAATTTTACATTGAGCAGCAGTTTGTAGCCTTATAGAAGTCATCAATTTTATGAATTTTAAAATTTTTGCAGATGCAAAAGAAAGGCAATATTATTTGTGAAATTTGTATAGTTTTATACTTCACACATATATCTATTATCTAATATTCGTAGAGTATTTCAGATCATAAAGAGAGTAAAAGAATATTACAGTTTGTAAATTTTATATTCTCTTGTTCTACATTTATTACTTAAATGCTGATATTAATAAATTAAATAACCTTTAGAAGATTTTGGTCCATATAGCTTCTCGGACAAATATTTTATATTTAGATCAAACTCAAAAGTTTTATAATTTAAAATGCTTTAACTAAATCTATAGAATTAGAATTTTCACTTTAAGCAAATTTGTTCTATATTTCTTAGAATCTTCAAGTTTTGAACTAAGTTCTTTTGGAAGCTCTTGGCTCTAATATTTTTTGCTATTAGCCATGATCATGAATTTTTAAATTTAATTATTACTACCAAATCATTTAGATAATTGCATAGTTTTTGGGATTGTTACTGAAAATATTTTAAAGTGCATAAATTCATTCCTTGAAAATGTTTCATTTTTGCCCCTAAATTTGGGCAGCAAAATTTTTCTCAGACTTTTGCAAGATATTATATAACAATTTCTTTGATGATATGACACATAAGGATGATTTATATGACAAGTTTAGTGGTGCAAAGTTTTAATGTGGAAAAATAAAAAACACAGCCCATAGGTTTGTGGATATTTTCACTGAATCAAACATAAGAAATAAAAAGGGCCATAGTATAATAGTACAATACCAAATTCTGTTCTGGTTCAAATGTCAATGTTGAAATAAGCACTTGATTATGGTTTTTGTGTTATTTGGCACATTAAACAACTGAAAAAAATTATAGATAAAAATGCATTATAAATGTTACATAGTATATTGTTTAGTACTAATGATCCATGCATATGCATATCATTTCCGTAATACTGTTTATTATAACATTGTGATGCAATATACTATGCTTTAGACTAGCAGTTCCCAAACTTGGGTTAGGACTCCTACGGGGGGTCACTGAATTCTGTCTGGGGGGTCATGGTAGATATGGGGAAAGTACTGTTATTTAAGATTGTTATCCATTTTCAGGTTCATTCTTATTAATAATGTTTAACTAACTGTTGTATTATTATTATTTTGAACAGTTATACAGCAGAATAACAAAGGTTATTGTGATTGAATAGATGTCACATTATTCAAGCATGCGCATTAACTTGTAAAGTAATTATTATTAAGTAGCAAAGTGAATGGTAGGGTTTGCAATAATTTCATGTAAAAAGTTTGGGAACCACCACTTTAGACCCTGCTGCTCATTTCACTTACCACAATCACTTATGTTTTCTTGTCAACAACTACACTAGCAGTCCCAAGAGCAGTAGTAATATTAGCTGAAATGGATAATACTAGTATTATTGGAGAATGCTTACATTAAAACCTATGTATTAAGATGATTGTATTAATATTTCTAAATGCTTAGCTACCTTGCAATCCTTCTAAGCAATAACAGTTCATTTTTGCATTAGCAATGGCAAACTTTATTTGACAGAGAAAAAAAAATCTAAAATTATTGTACAATACTGCAGACACCCAAACAAAGCAGCAACTTAAATATTGAATATTTATTAATATAAAATATTAATTAAAGTTTTAGAAAGGGAGCAATACTAGTAAATGCATATATGAACCATGTGAGGAGTGAGTGAGTGAGTGAGTGAGTGAGTGAGTGAGTGAGTGAGAGCTTCCTGGCAGGATTTTGATACTGTACATCATTAAGTGAGTGCTCTTGAAAGCGTCTGACATATTTAGAATAGCTGGCAGACAACGATCCAGATCCTACAAATTAGACGCTTGGAAAAGCCATTATAAAACAGGAAGAGTTTAAACATGGAAAATCCAAAGAGAGAGTCCTCTGATTTGGCAATTAACCAGCTATTGGCTCATTATATAATGCATTGTTTTTTATTTGTTTTGTAGCAGGTAATAATATCAAAACTCAACATCTACTAAGTTGTACTTTCAGTTTACTGATTCATTTCCTTCATAAATTATATCAGAACTTTATGACTAGTGTACTCAGTTTATCATTTTACCAATAATACAGGCTAGTAGGCACTGACCAAGTAAAAAGGATAGTGCGTGAAAGGGGATGTGACATGAAATAGGCCTGGTAATTGTGTGCAACAACATTTTGAAATTGAAAACTTTTTAAATTTCAAGCCTCACTAAAATACACAGTAAACTAAAACAAAAGAAGTCAATGTGCCCAACTGATAAAGCTGAACCCCAGATTTCCAAATATTTGCAGCATAAAAAAATCTGCCTTACGGTTGCGGAGATATTGACCAAAATAAAATCGAAAATTAGTCCTTTTGGGTCTCTTTGGAGGGAGTCTCATTTTCGAAACTGCCCCATGTTTCAAATATGCATCGATTGCAATACAGTTATACTTTAAATAAAACCAGCGACCTTATATGGAGAAATGGCCACAAGAATCCAAAATTCTACATCGAGACTTCTGACCCCCAAAAATTAGCAATTCAATACAATGGTAATTTTGAAATTTCAAGTATCGCTAAAATATATAGTAAACTAAAACAAAAGATTGCAGTTTGCCATGCAGTTGGAGCTGGGCCCCGGGATTCCGAGTATGTGCAGAACATAATAATCTGCTTTACGATAGCGGTGATATTCACCAACGTAAATCCGAAATTGGATATTGGAAGAAGTAGTGGCTGGTTAAATATGGTTATGTAAAGATATAGAGACCTACTTAATTAAGTAAGCATGCAGTTAGTTTCTACAATAAATTTCAAAGGTACTCTTCTATTCGGATGCAGAATTCTGCTTAGAGGGTGAGACCTTCCAGAACATTAGGTAGCTTTGCTCACCATCGCTATGGTCGCATGCAGTCTTAGAATCACTTCTGGAGGCTGTAGACAGGCTCTCGGTAAACCAATTCTTACAGTGTCTACACCGAACAAAATGCAAAGGGTTTAAATACAGGGATCGTGCGGCCAGTGAACTGGTCTGTCTCTACCGATCTATCTACGGGGAAATATTCTATCCTTGCTAGCTGCAAGACTAGCTAGGAGGTGCTCCATCGTTCTAATAGAGGATATTATTTTCTGTTTGGCCTGAAAAATATCTTCAAAGAACTTGGAGACAACTTTCTAAAGGAAAGCTGATCACATAGAACCCTAGAGTTTATCCGGAAATAGGTAAGTATTCGTCCATTATACTGGTAAGCAGAATACCAGCCCGTGCATTGATATTCCATTAATACCTATGCTATCTCTCACATGAGGCATGTGGATTTTCACATCTCCATATGCGGCTATTATGGAAATTGAAAATCCCGTCACGCCAAGTTATGTTATCTAGCAGCTATATATAGTTTCTATCTGTAGCGCCACCGCTAACCAGTAGGGTAGGTATGTCCATGATAAAGGTAAAAAGCATATTTCACTTTTCAATATAGTTACCCTTTAGTGCAATGCACTTCTCACATTTTTAGATTAACATTTCAATACCCCCCCCCCCTCAAATAGTCAGAAGTCTTGTCTGCAAAATGGGTATAAACAGCACCCATCACTTCGACAGACTTAAATTTCCTTCCTCGAAGGTCTTTCTTGAGTTTTGAGAAGAGGAAATAGTCACTGGGAGCTAGATCTGGTAGGTAGGATGGATGGTCGATCTCCTTGAAGCCACACGTTAAGGCGCGTGCTCGTGAGATGGAGATCTGGGGTTCGAATCCCACCAGGACCGTCCTCACTAACTGGCGTTTTTTTCCGTTTTCCTCAGTCCTCACAAATGGAGGTACTCTAAACTTAGATCTGAAACGCTTCCTTCCTTTAAAAATATCCTTTCCCAATTTATCATTTCATTTCATGCATCATCAGTGTCCACCGTCTATGGTGCCTCAGTAGTAAAAACGGGCGTTAAACACTACTAAAAAAAAAACAGTCCCAAAAGATTGTGGCCATGATCTTCTTGGTTGACTGAGATACCTTGGCATTTAGAGTCGGTGCTTCGTCATGTTTACGCCACTCCATTGATTCTCTTTTCGACAAGGGATCATAGTAGAGGACCATAGTTTCATCTCCTGTACAATGGTTTTGAAGAACTTATCTCTCGTTGCCAGCATAGCTCCAAAAATGACTGACAACAGATGACTCGTTGCTGCTTTTGGACTGAGGAAATAAGTCTAGGCACCCATCTTGCACTAACCTTATTCATGTTTAAATGTTCATGAATAATTCGAAGGACTGTTGTTTCAGAAAGGCCCCACCTTGCTGCTATTTCTATAACTTTGAGCCACCGGTCTTCCATAATTTCTTCTTCCACAAGAGCGATGTTTTCAGGAGTGAGCACCTCCAAGGGCCGGCCTGCACGCTCTTCGTCTTTAATGTTTTCTCGACCCATTTGAAAAAGTTTGGCCCCTTCGTTTACGGTAGAATATGAGAGGGATGCTTTCACATATACACCGTCCAATCGTTGTTTAATTTCATGCGGAGTAAGCCCTGCTTTTGTGAAGAACTTTATAACAGCTCAACACTCAATTTGAACATGTCATTATCTTCTTCATATAGCCTTCTTTATGCAACTATAACTGAATAACTGAACACAGCGGAGCGGAAGTTACACCTGCAATTATTCACTTAATAGACAAGATATGACACCAGATAAAGCTTTTGTGAAGGCGATAATCCATATCGGCGAGGCCGGAAACTTATGAACCCCCCTTGTAAGTGCAAGCGTCTAGGGCGATCAGAGGGATAGATATTAGGTATGTGAAACTATATCGATAAAGATATAATACAAGGCTATGATGCACTCCCAAGCGTCGTGCAATAAGACGGGAATCAAGATTCTTCCTCAATGGATCCCTGCGTCCCCTCAAGTTGTGGAGCGCTTCGCAACGGAAATCAACCGGAATTGACTTTATCTGATCATCTTTGAAACACCTCATAAGTAGGGGTAGGGTGTCTTTTTGTGGATATCATGCAGCATACTCGTTAGTGGCTGCGCCTCGTATATGCCACAGTACTCGCGTAAAGTACACATCCATACTGCGTATCACACGAAGCAGCACGCTGGCTACTGACTATTTTTATACTTGCTATACATGGAGATTTGCCTGCAGTGCAATGTGTGTAAACAGTTGGGTTGTCAACGCGTCGAGCTTGATTCTTGTATACTCATTGCCAATTCGAAGCTGCCACTATTACGATTAAAAACAATGTTACTGATAGATAGGGAATTAATTGGAAGAGGAATGATTTAAACACAGAAATCTTCAAATGCACCGTTATAGACAGAATATAATCTGCTAACCTAATTGTACTTGCCTCATAGACCTAAAATTGCGGGTTTGAATCCAACTAGGGTGGATGAATTTTCTTCGGGCGTAAAATTTACAAGTATGGCTTCCTTTGGAAGGAAAGTAAAGTCGTTGATCCCGTGTCATAGGATTTACGGCCCGTAAAAGAAATTCAAGCCTGAAAGAAGATGCCTCTGAGCGAAATTTATTGGCCATTTCATGTCCTGTTTAGAATGGGACATTAATGACCAAAAATGTTAAAGTGGATCCAAAAATAAACTACACACCATCTATAATATGCTCCTTTTAGTGCAGGAGTTTAAATCCTGCTCAGTTTGGTCAGTTGATTCCAAACATCCTGTACATGTATGGATAACTTAAACTAATGCTTAAGGTGACATGTTATAAATGGTGTACCTTCAAATATTAAAACAATATTTATGTTTATTGTTCAATATCATAAATCTTTCTTATCCACTTCATTTCATATTAAATTATGGAAATAATTTATACTCTTAACTGCTGGTACTACTTTCACCACTGTGATCATAGTTGAAAATAATGCAATTTTTACAAATACTTTTATCTTTACAAAAGTCATAGATTTATACTATACATGCAAATAAAGATATTAAGATTAATCATAAATGTAAATATCATTGTATTAAAATTACTGATATTTACTGTAATGATTGTGTTATTTATGAAATATTTTCTGGTTTTTCTGTACCCCTTAATTAGCTAAGGAACCAATAACAGAATATGTTATGCTATCCTAAATGCTCACAGTGAATAGTTGTGGTTCACTTTTTTATCATCTTCAGACTGTAGGTAGTGATGCCAAATTTGTTTGGCTAACAGCAGCATTGTGAATACAGAAGTTGAACGCAGTAGGTTGGACATGCAAGGTCACTATACCTCACAACCTGCTTCTCTGTCACTAAATGAGAGATTATCACACACAGCTGTTCCTCGGTTTATATTTTCAGAGAAACACTTTTTGGAAATTAAGAAAGAATACATTATGCATGTATACCTCTCTACTTAAATAGGAACCATAATGCAACTTATTACTTAGTTACTTCTGAACTAATTTCTATATATCTAACTACATATAGTAAATAAATACATATTAAATTGGTATGTCCACATGAAAAAACACATATTAATGAAAATTATATCTAATCTGCTATCTAACACACTCTTATGCTTCACTTACTTTTGGGGATGTGAGTTTCAACAGAATTTTTTAAAAATGTCTTATTTTTCTAAAGTTCTTAAATGAACATATTAATGAGTTCATTGATATTAAATTACTTTTAAGAAAAAATTCACTTTAAACTTAATAACTGAAATACAGGCTCTTTAAATGGAAACTTCTGATAAAAACAAACATAAAACTTTCTATTTAAACATAATTTATATTTTAATATTGTACTTACAAAGCTGTTGACAATGGAGTGGCAATATAATTTCAACTTATGTATTCACTTTTTTACACTTTACTCCATTTACTTTTGTGTAAGTAAATGGAGTAAAGTGTAAAAAAGTGAATACATAAGTTGAAGTTATCAATTTAGATTTGACTGTTTTTTCTTACTATGTGTGTTTTTGTATCAGAGGATCACTAATTAATAAATCATAAACACAGAAATTATATTTATTTATAGTTATTTTCTTCAGTATTTGGAAAATATGGGTATAAATAATGCCACTAAGTTTTTACCTATTGACATACAAAAATCTATAACTCGCATTATGATATGTAAATACAATGCGATCAGCAATGCTTTCTTCAGTTACATGTGGTTTTTCCTATGAGCAAACTCCCACTCATTTGCTTAAGCTGTGGAGGGTAGCCAGCTTGTTTATTTTTTAACCTTACTGATTGTTGCAGCTGTTCCCAGGTATGTGTTATGTTGTTCACTTCTAAATTTTACATTATACATATAGTATATTATGCCTTATGTGTTTACATGGCACAGCATGTCTTTATGTATAATTCATATATGTTTACTCAGTGATGAAACAATATAGGACCAATTTTTTTCCAGCATACTTTGTTACTTATGTTATATGAATACCATACCAACCCATTTTTTGAGATAATTAACTGACAAAGAGTGTGACTGTGCATTTTTTCAACAAGAAGCTGCCACTGCTTGCACTGCCAATAATTCCATGACAGCAATTCACAATTTGCTTCCTCATGAGCTTGTAGCCCCTCCGTGGTCCCCCCCCCCTATTTAACAGCTTGTGACTATTATCTCTGGAGTAAACTAAAAAATGCTGTGCAAGATGAAGCTGCATACCATTCAACAAATCAAAGACAATATTTGTCAGGAAATTATTCAGATTTCTCAAAATGAACTACAGCCAGTGATGAATAATTTCCCAAAGAGATGCAAAAAATGTGGTGAGCAGTTTCAACACATCATTTAATAATTTGGTAAGTAATGAGCCTCTTAAATTGGTTTGTGTATTGTTTTATCCTTCCAACAATCACCAAAACCCAGTCGACCAGCTAACTGGCAACGAGTGGCAAACTCACCTATAGGCAAAACACTCCCAAGGAAAACAAAAAGATTTGGTCTGACATTGAAGAGTTCATTGCGATAAAAGAAAATTCATGTTGTATTACAGGATATCATTGGCACTTATGATGAACATTATCCCATTCTTCCTGAATATTCTTTAATCATACTTTGCTATTTTCATAATTGGCTTTATAATAAGAATAATGTAAAAAAATTATAATAGCTCAAACCTGTGATGAAGTCAGCTATGCCCAACATGAATGAAAATAGATTGTTAATACTAAATGCTATTGTCAGTATTTAAAAAAATAAGTCAAAATACTTGTTCTGGCTACTAAGCATAAAGGCATATAAATTATTTTACATGAGGGTTGATGCTTCACCCCATTTCTAGTTGATTTAAATTTTTTTATTTCAAGGCACAAGAAGGTTTGAAATATAAAGAAAGTAAAAGGAGGTTTCTTACAGTGAGACAACTACATGGTTAAAGAGATAGGAAACTGCATTTTGGAGGATGCTGCTAGGATCTAGAGTAAAAAAGAGTAGGTTAATAATGTATGTAAAGGTATAGTTGTTATTGTAAATTGAGAATATGTTGTTGTAACAATTGTAATGTTAGTTGTGGAATAAATTCAATTCAATTTAACCCTGTATAAGTCTGGCAGAGTTTCACAAACCCCAGAGCTTATGTTTTCTTTTGTTGTTCTTTAGTTTAGCAACACAGTATCTTGTCCTTCGGTGTACCTTTCAGTCACTTATCACTGACTGGGAAACTGCTGCTGTCATCATTCTTGAAACAGATATTGTGTTATTCATATGGAATTCTATCTGCTGGGATGTCACTTACAGGACCAGACTAGTGGTACTACAGATTTCCTGTGCTGACTAATCTTAGGTATGCATCTAAGTTGTACAATTACAGTATTATATTCTCACTGAATTAGTGTATAACACAAACTGAATTAGTGTATAGTGTATTAGTGTATATAGTGTATAGTGTATAACAGTTAAACTCGGCATTATTTTATAGATGGAGGCAGAAGAAGAGCATATTAAACAGTATTAGAAGAGGAAAGCAGTGAGAGTGGAAATGAAAGTGGTATCTGGTCAAATCATTAAAATGAAAGTGTACATTTGCTGAACAGGATGCTGATTTGGAAGGAAACTGAAAATGAACCTTGCATTTGGAATGGATGGTATAACTCAATGGTATAAAGCAGAATTGTCTAGGAATGTAAAAACCTGCAACATACAAAAGAGCATAAAATTTTCATCACTGTAAACAGTGGTTGCATCCAGTAGCAACCTGCCTAGGGAAATTCATTGTGAAATTGAAATGCCGATCTTCCATGTAGAAATAATTCCATCTCCAAAATGGTAAACCAGGGATGTTATACTACATGCCTCTGATCAAAAGAAGGAAAACTAAATATAAATGCAACAATTGTACAAATTTATCAGTCTGGAACATATAATTCCATTATAAGTCTGGAACATATAATTCCATTCTTTAAAAAAAATATTGTGCAAAATGAAGATAATGAAATTCCAGTGACTTCCATTAAGCAGAGAAATGTAAAACATTAATATTCCATATTTTATGTACATCAACAATGTATTATTATTAAAATATCTGTAACAAGGAAAAAATATTTTATAGCATAGTTTGATTTGAATTCTTAAAAAGTTTAAATTAACTTAAATTAATGCCTTTCTTTATTCAAACACATTTTATAACATACACTGTTTATCTTAAAGTTCATGTTTTATTAAATTATCACAGTGTATAATAATAAAAATATAATGGGGTATATTACACCCTACCAGATTAATGGTGTAATATTTTATCAGATGTAAGGTTAACACTGTTGTAAGTTTAAAAAAAGTATTGGTAAATATATCCTTAAGCACTATTCTTAGTTAGATTTTATTAACCCTTCTTCTGGCACAGGGTCTATTGTTTCACGATCAGGTGCAACGTATCTGAGAGATGTTGGCTACATTTATAGTTCTGTGCTGTCTGAAAATTCATTGCTACCAACCGTCAACACTACCACTGCAGCCATCACTGCTACTGTCATACTATAAAAAGGGGAAGAAAATTCCTTGGAATCTAAGAGGAAGCAACTTTCAAGATATTGCTGCAAGAAATGTGGAGTTTACTATTGTTAGAGCATGCAGAGAAGCTAAAAATTATTTCATTTCAAATGAATGAAAATTTTCAGCTAATTTTAATAACATTATATTCTCAGGTCTTTCTGCAAATCATTGGGGTCATTTAGATTGAATTCTTGTTGCTTCTGTGACATTGTATATAATGAAATATGGCTGGCAGCAACAAAAGATACAAAATACAATGAGAAACATGAGCAAGAGCAATGTTTTCATAATTTAATTAATATTGAAGCAAAAATAATAGGCAGCTTAACAATAATGAGCAAGGAAATGCTACAGTACATTTCCTAAAGTTAATTATGTTGGAGCTATTTTGCATTAACAGCTATCAGTACATTGAAAAAAGCAGGAAGGGTATATCTCTGACACATTGTGCCCAATGGGGGGTCAAAGTATGGAATAAACCTTAATAACCTCATCCCATCCCACCGGGTTCAAAACGTCTAGTGTTACCACATTCGTCTAAACAGTAACACACTGCAATTAGATACCTGCAAATTTCCAGCATTGTCACTGTTACTTTCATACATTAAAGATTGAGCAGAAACTTTTAATATTTTCTGTTTCTCATATTATTAAAAATATCTGAGAATGCCTCAATTAACAAATAAAGAATAAATGAATAAAGTATTTACTCTTGCTTTCATACCAAATCTCTATTAGCACTAAATACATTCTGAAAGAGATTGCAGAGACGTGACAACATTGTTTTCCTGAAAGAGCTCTAATTCACCTCATTCCTAATGTTTATCAAGTCAATTTAACTTTAACAAGCAGCTACATAACATTAATCCCAGTTCCATTAGAAAAGGCCATTAAGATTCATCCCATACTTTACCTTTTGCAAAAAATTGTTATGAATATTAAATGTAATACAAAGAACAAAATTTATTCCTGAAAAAGATGTATTTCACTTACAAACATTGGTAGAACTGAGAACATACGGAGTATATGTTACATTTAATTTAGTGAATATTTTACACACCAAGCAATTAATGTTAATACCTGATATGCACTTCAACTACATAACAGATTTAGTACTTATATACTGAATTGTTAAATGCATTAATTGTCATGCAATACTATAACAGTCAAATATCAAATATTTTGTCAAATATTTTATTCTTCAATAAATGCATTAAATCAATTCATAACCTTTTGAAACTTACCATGTGGGAAAGAAATAAAACAATATTATTATGGAATAAACTTTTACTAATTTTAACACTAGGGCTTTAAAGTTTTTATTATCTTTTCCTTTAAAGAACTCACATTACTATATGTCACAACAAGATAGATATTTGATAGAGAATTAGAAGAAGACTGTGAACTACTAAACAACAGTAAATCTCACACTTTCACCATTAATTACCACTGCTGTTGGCGATACAGGAGAAGTGACTATATCTGGTTTCTCAGGCTCTATTGGTATAGATTCTGTATCTATTTTGAGCAACATATCTGCATTAGGGGTGTTAACAACTTCTGTTCTGTTCTCAGAACCTAAAACTAGAAAGTTATTTGCTCCTTCACTATACTCTTTTGGTTCTGATTCAACAGTAGTTAAATCTACTTTTTGAATGCTACACTCTTCTGAAGTTGCCTCTTTTTCATTATACACAGAAGTTTGTGATTCATTATCACTAAGGCTGATTACATGAATATCACTTACACTAAATTCTTTTTCTTTGCTTTCATCTGAAATGCCAGGTGTATAAAACTCCATCTTTTTATGAACAACTGTAAATAAAGGTTCTACCTCATGTGAAGTGCTCTGTTCTTCTTGATCTGGTTTATTATCTTTTGAAGATTCATTCTCCTAATAAGAAAAATAAAATAGATTGACAACATTTCTCACATTTTTTAAATATTCAATTTTCCTGAATATTGCTCTGTATTAATTCTTTCCTTTCTCTAAGAGATGACATTCAGAATTTTAATTTTATTTATATAATATTATGATTAAGAAATGGAATGCATAAAACATGTTTTATTACATCTGAAGGGCATCAATAATGGAAATTCAAGATCATTATTCTGCCATATTGCATAAGAGCAATAATTTATTCACTAAAATATTTGCTAGCATCTTTATTTTCTCATCATTACTCCTTAGATGTATTTCAGTTTTCATGAAATGTTTAAAGTGATTGATCATTATCAATAACAATTTCTACAAAAGTAATAACTGTATAGAAACAATTTAAAAATTTAAGTATATTGAAACAAAATAATTTTTAAAAATTTAAAAGAAGTCAATGCAACTTTAACAACAATTATTCAAATTTAGAATCCAATGATATCTTCATAGTAATATACCTCATTTTGGTTTCAACTAATTTATTTATTTAAATAATTAATCATAATTGATTACCTTCTAAAAAGTGTGGAGAAAAAATTAATAAGCAGAGAGAGATTATATAATAGGTATTTTAATGATGAAACAGTTTATAGTATATAACATTTGCACTAGTATTTATATTACAGGACTTTTGTATATAATGTTAAGAGTTTCAGAAAATGACTTGCTGGAATTTAATGGAAACATATTCTTATTTCTGATAGGTTACTACATTTAAAGAGTTCCTTCAGAGTTTTACCAAAGCTCAATATTTTCTCCTCTTAAGGGATCTATCCAATACTGGAATTTCTGCTACAAGGCACAACTTTATTATCATTTGAACTATCGTGGTTGTGTATGTTATTATGTTTTCATAAAATGTTTGTAATATTTTTGATTCCAGAAATTATGAGAATGGATGCCATTCATTCCTAAAAGAATGCTGTATAATAGTTTCTTTGAAATACATCTTTCATTATATTATTGTTTTTAAATACTCCTAGTAGTCAGTGATGCTTTTTCCCATGGAGTGGGGATTTTCCTATGAGACTGCTTGCTTACTTGTTGATCCTACTGACTGTACCAGTTGTAGCGCAGTTATTCCTATGTTGTGTTGTTCGTTTCTTAATTCAACAGTTGTATTATACCATGCGTGTTTACAATGGCACAGCATGTTCTTATGTACCATTCATATATGTTAACTCAGTAGTGAAAGAATTATGGGATCATTTTTTTGAGCATAGAGTTCATTCACTTACTTATATGAATACCAAACCTACCCCTTTTTAAAGAAAATTAACCAAGAGGGAGCATAATCATGCATTTGTTTCAACAGGACTTTGCCACTGTTCCCACTTGAATAATTCCATGAGAACAATTTGCAATGTATTTCCACAAGACAAGAGTTATAAATACAGATTTGTGGCTCCCTCGTCCCCTGATTTAACAGCCTATGATTATTATCTCTGGCATAAATAAAAATGCTGTGTATAAGATCAACCCACACACTATAAGAGAACTGAAAGATAATATTCGTTAAGAAATTGTTCAGATTTCTAAAAATGAGCTATAGCTAGTGATGAATAATTTTCTAAAGAGATCTCCAGTAGATAAAATATTTTAAAATGCTAAAAATATTACTGTGGCTTCACTTCCAATGAACATGGAAGCAGTCTGAGTTAAAAAAATTTAAAATATTGATATAATGATAAAACACTTTTAACGTTTCACTCTCAAAATTAAAAAATTCAGGACATTTTTCTTGAGACCTTTGCTCACATTACCAACTGTTAAATGACTTATGCACGGTGGATCATGTTAGGTTTGAAAAGGTAGGCAATTGTGGTGAATCTGGTGGTCTGTTGATGAACTTTCCTAACAGATGCCAAAAAATGTGTTGAGAATGTAGCAGGGCAGTTTCAACACCTCATTTGCTAATTTTGTAAGTAATGAGCCTCTTAAATTGGTTTGTGTGTTGTTATATGGCCAGTTTGTTTTATTGTTTTATGCTCCCATTAATCATCGAGACATAGCTGAATGGCTAACTGGCTAATGATTGGAGTGCTCACCCATAGGCAAAATACTCTGGGAGGGGAAAACGAAACTGATCACATGGCATTAGTAAATACAATGTGAAAAAATTAAAATGTAATTGCATGACCTAAGCCCAAGGGAAGCAATGACAAAGTACAGCCATGGCAACTTGCCTATGCTTATAAACTTTTGAATTCTGTTTCTTTCCCCATTTATTATCATTTTACTGTCAATATAAAACAATAAATTTTGCAAGCATTAGAAAAAGAGTAGTTATAATTGGGAAAAAAATTAGTGCCATATTCTACAGAGAATCTAGGGAATCAAAGATTAATCATATGCTTATGACTACACACTGTGATATATCATTGTATACTCAATTAAATGTACTTACCAAGCTGTTGACAATGGAGTGGGATATATATATATATATAAACAATGTAATACATTTTTTTTCACACTAACTCCATTCACTTACATAAGTAAGTGTAATATGTAAGTGAATGGAGTTAGTGTGAAAAAAACTGTATTACATTGTTTATATATATCATTGTATGTCTATTCATTTTTTTTTTTTAATTTATCCCAGTTTTCGGATTCTCTTAATGTCATTTGTTTGCTTTGCTAGGACCTAAATTTGCTACCTGCCAAACAGTGCAGTTCATCTTACCCGGCTGGAGACTCTTTCTGGCATATATGTATATGTAGAGCATATGCTACAAACCCAAGATCGCGGGTTGAAAACCAACCAGGATCGATGGATTTTTTCGGGGCATAAAAATCCTAAGTATGGCTTCCTTTGGAAAGGAAGTAAAGTGTGGGTCCCATGTCATACATTTATGGCATGATAAAGAACCTCAAGCATGAAAAAAGAGGCCTCTGAGCAAAATTTGTTGGCCGTTTCATGCCCTGAATTGAATGGGATGCTGATGACCTGAGATATTAAAGAGCGTCCATAAATAAACCAAATAAACAAAACAAAACATGTGCTATAAAGTCTCCCCCCATTTCCCATTCTCATCATTCTATCATGAAGGTATATTCATCTCTGTCAGAAGAGATTATAGCAGAAAAAGAATGTTGAAAATATTATGATAACCATACTATTGTGTGAACATTTAAAGGCTTAAAATACTGCTTTTTGGAGCTTTAAGTGTTCAATTGAAGACATAAATAAAACACTTTTGGGGAACAGAGACTATCCAGAAAAGTTTTTAATTATTAATAAAAATGGCCACAGCCACAATTAAAATTTCTTCTAAATATAAGAATGAAAATTGTGAGTATACAGGACATTTCTCTGTAACTGATTATGCTGTACTGTATAAAATAAAGTATCCTTTGAGCATGTTTGTTTTCAGTACAGAAAAATCTATATAGTGTGATGCTGGATTTTGTGACTCAAACGATTTCTGTTAAGTAATTGGTAAACATCATATCATTGCTTTTACAAGTTACGGGTTTTTGGTGATTTCAAGAAGAGAACTGATCTCCAACAAGATAAACAGTAATCCTTGGAAGTTGTACAACATAATGAAAAAGTTAAGAAAAACCAATATATTTTGTCATAATTAATGAAGCTTGTTTCTTAGCTAAGCAAGAATTACTTGACCTAGAAATGCTTTGTACAGCAGAGTTAAATCATATAATTAAGACCACTGTATGATTTAGTGGAACTGCACACTCTTATTTGCTCCACTTGCTTGTTTAAATGTAGTATATATTTCACAAACCCTTGCTTGCAACTTCAGCTATCCGCCGACTGCTGGAGAATTCATTGTGCCAAGGAGATGTGTATTCTGCTCTGGTGGAGGTGTGATGAACTTGAAATTTTATGTTTCATCCCCAGAAGTGTCTCAGTTCATTAATCTGCCTCTTTATTTGTAAATGTAGATTTTTCTCCCATGTCGCTAACTCTGACTGTATGACATAGTCAATAAAGCAAAATTATTAAAATCTGTACAAGGACCTATAGAGCTAGCAACATGGAAGAAAATCTGCATCTACAAATTCAGAGCCAGATAAATGAACTTCAACACTTCTGGGGATGAAAACAAACTTTAAGTTCATCACAACTCCATCAGAGCCAAATACACATCCCCATTGCATAACGAATTATCCAGCAGTTAATGGGTAGCTGAGGCTGTGAACGATTTGTGAAACATGTATACATTTAAACAAATAAGTGGAGCCAATTAGAGTGTATAGTTCGATTCAATCATACAATGATCCTAAGTATAGGAATTACATTTCTGAAGTGATGATGAGGGAATTGATTCTTTGAATGAAGGAAAATATGTGCAACTTCTGAAACACACCACTCTATATGATACTAAGCTACAGAATCATTTAAATACTTCAAAAGCTTTTTGAGACACATCAACTCAAATTTAGAATGATTTTGATTACAGGTAGCTATTCAGGTGAAGATAGTGAAATGACACTTCACTTGCTTTTCATTGCTATTTTAATTGCTTAATAGCATTGTATTAATTTTCTTCAGACTTATTTTGCACTGTTCTCATCCATTCACAGTCCTGTGTTCCACCTGCCTACAATCACTGGGTAAGTAATTTTTTTTTGATTTGTTTATTTAAGGATGCTCTTTTAACATTTCAGGTCATCAGCGTCCCATTCTATTTAGGGCTTGAAATGGCCGACAAATTTTGCTCAGAGGCCTCTTTTTTCAGGATTGAGGTTCCTTATCATACCGTAGATGTACCACATGGGACCCACAGCTTTACTTCCCTTGCGAAGGATTTTTACGCCCGAAAAAATCCATTGATTCTGGCTGGGTTCGAACCTGCGACCTTAGGTTTAGAGGGCAAATATGGTTACCACTACACCACCAGGACCTACAGGAGGAGTTGAGAATGCAGGAGGCAGTAGCATAATGGAGAAAAGTTGGGCCCCCTGCAAAGTTTAATTTGGGACCCCAACAAAAAGATTCATGTTCAATCATATAGGTTCAGTAGCACGTCCTTGATCACAGAAAATATGAAATTTGATAGGCTGACAGGACCTTGGAGGAGGGTGGTGGTGGTGGTGGTGGTGATGGTGGTGGCGGTGGCGGTGGTGGTGGTGGTGGTGTAAGAAATTAGGAAATAAAGTACTATTATTTGCTAGATGCTAGCTATATAGTGTACCACTTACCTCCAAAATCTACATAGGCACACTATAATATGTAGGATCCTTAGGGATCATTAGAAGCATTGAAGACATCTAATATTCTTTGAGGCAAAAGCTCTCTACTTTACTCATATCATTTTTTGTGTTCTCTCATACTCAACACTTAACCAAGCTTGTGACTTGGAGCTTTGTAAATATGTTTTTATTAGTTTAAATTTTGAAAAAAAATCGCTCAGTTGACGCAACAGTTACAGGTAGAAAAAGAAATAAAAATTGACTAATGAGATACACTTTTCATCCATTGAATTTAGAATTTCAGATTCCAATGACATAGCAGTATGGTCTTCCATCTCTTATAATCCTAAAAGTTTTCATTTATTTTTATTTCACAAGGCTTTCCATAAAGAATCCTTAACTATGTGAATATATATGAAAATTTTATTTTAATTGATCTTTTTTGTTCACATCTAATGTAGTATCCAAAATTATAGAAAAAAATTGTGCACACTTGATTTAATTTTCTACTTTCTGTGATAACAGCTGAATTAATTAATTTTGGATTTTTGGACTTAGGTATTTTTCAGGTGCTTCCAGTCCATGTACATGCTGCTGTAATACCAGTTCATATTTAGACAGTAAGTCCACAATAGCTAAAAATTTCCACAGTGAGCTTTTCCTAATTCTTCTCTATGACCTTGTAAAGCTAGATTAGATACTTGTAATGTTATAATTATGCTAACTATGCAATCAAGAATTTGCTTCCATATGTTAATTTCTTCCTTTAATGCACATTCCAGATTACAATCTATCATTATTTTTTCTTTTCCAGACATTATAAACAGCACATGCCTCCAGATGGGAATTAGACATTTCATGTGTTAAAATGTTTTTTGATAAGCGCTGCCAATCATGAACATCCTTTATCCAGGAAAATTGAAAAGATGCTGAACTACTGTAGCAAATAGCTCATTATGAACAGATTCTCCTTTTCTAGAATAAAAAGAGTCATTCTTTTGTCATTTTTAGCCCAGATTTTGATACTTTTCCATATTAATTGATGGGAAAATGTCTAAATTTTGCTTAGGATCTTTCAGAAACTGACCTTGGGATTTGCAATGTTTATGCCATATAATAAACTCTTTTGTGTCATCATTTAAGATATCAGGATATTAGCACGATCAGTAGGAAATTTCCCTCTAGTACCCTTAGTATTATCAAAGAAGTACCTACATTCTGCTGTGAGCTATTACTTTCATTCTCAATTTCAGTAGAAATATCAGGCTTCTTACCAGTATCAAGATTCATATATCTTCATCTTCATCACTAATATCCTTCACTATACCATTGCTTGAATTTGCTTTACTGTCAGTTGATCTTAGAGAAACAGATAACCTACTAGAACATGAATTATATTTTCATTTATTATTTCTGAGTTATTATTAAAGAAAGAATCTATTTTCACTAATTTTGAAACTGATCTTTCAATCTCTCTCTCTCTCCTTTTTTTGTACCAATCAAATGTTCATAACTATTTAAGTGGCTTTATTTCCAAAATAAAGGGGGTGGGGACAAGATTAGACAAAAAAACATATAATGCCAAAATTGAATTGCTGGTACTAGGCTATTTTTAGTCTAATATTGAGACCAGAATCAAACACTATGTTTCACTTCTACCACAGTACTAGACTTGATTAAAGTGGCTTATATATATCTATAATCATGACAACAAATAGAAAATCATGCTTGCAGGAAGGATCTTTGTGAGGTCATGATGCCACCATCATCTGCATGACCATTTAGAGCTTCAACATTAAAACCACTCTCTATCAGCACCCTTGTAGCCTTTCAAACAGGATCAGTAATATTTTTAATGAAATTAAGAGATCTGGAGTGATATTCTCTTTCATTCTTTGCTTCAGTCTGTAAAAAAACTAAGTTATTGAAGAAGAAATCATTGTCAACGACATGCAGTAATCTTCCAGCAGAAATAGTTGGGAAGATAATGAAGTTAAGTATGAAGAAAAAATATAAAGAAATAGGAAATTATATAGGCACGATGAGAAAGAAATGGTTGAGGGCCAATAAACAAGGGGATATGTTCTTCATTGTTTATAAAATATAAAATTTAATTTAAAACAATATAAATCAATCCAACAAACTATAATTATATTTACCAATTATATTTACCAAAACATGTAGTTTATAATATAAAATTATTTTAATATTAAATGATTATATAATTTGATGCTACAACTACTTCACTCAAGTAAATGAAATATTTGTATTGAATAAATATTAGTTTATTCTTAATTAACTTGGAATTGAATTAATACTCTTAAGCTCCACTAACCATTGAATTATACAGAACATGTTTCACAGGCTTTTGTCCACATAATCCATACAGTCGACTGCCGAATTTGTTGTTGATTGGATAGACTTGGTGTAACTGTCGTAGACATTTTATGAACTTTTGGATCAATTTGTCTTCTATTGGGATCTCAAAGTTCACAACCTTATCTTCATATTGTTTTATAAAATTTTTTTCCCATATTCCCAGCTCCCAGGGTCTATCAATAATTTGATTTCCATTTCTACATCATGTTTATCTCTCCAAAAGTGATGTGCAATGGCTGATTTATCTATCTGATTATATCTGATGTTTTTTCCAGTGTTCCTTTAGCCTAATTACAATGCTTCTTTTTGTTTTACCAATATATGCAAAAGTTGATTTTATATATTTCTGGCTTCTTCTCATCAGGTATTCTATCATTATCACTGAAGTTGAGCAGATAATTTAGACTGAATTTGTTCACTGGGGACAAAGTAATCCCAAAGTCTCAGAGTATTTTCTGGAATTTTTTGTTGGGCCAAGTAAGTAAATTTCTTGTGTTTCTTTTTTTGCTGGCAATGTTGTGAACTGTTTTGGTCTCTTCTCTTATTTGAATTTCTTGATTTTCTTGTCTATAATTTCTTGGCCATATCCAAGGTTTTTGTTGCTTGTATTATGTGAGAGTACTCTTCATCGTATTCAAACTCATTCATGGGTATGTTAATGAGTCTATGTGCTAAACTGTGAGAATTGCATGTTTATGTGCTGTGGGATTGAAGCCAATGGCTTTTATGTATTTTTAGTTGGTATACTTGTATATTGTATAATTCAAATTATTGCTTATTCTTATAATCTTTAAGTCAAGGAAAGGAATCATGTTGTCTTGTTCTGTTTCAGAAGGTTTAGCAATTTCAAAGCATCATTCAAGTGTTTCTTATTGGCATAAGAGTATTAAATTGACTCACTGGCTAATTAAGAATAAATTAATTGCTTTACTATATTAGTCCTGACATGAAATTAAATTTAAAATTAAATTATTTATTCAACAGAATGGTTTTGCAGTCATATAAAGAGAATGGGCTTTTGTACAACTAGGTAGATGTAAAATAATAGTTCTATGACAGAGTAGACCAAATAGAAAAGGGAGGAGGAAAAAATGGTAAGATATTACCTATATTTCAAAATTATTTTATTCCACTGGAAGAAATATATAAATTTCAAAGATTGTATCTTATCAACTTGTACGAATGAATGTAACAAGATAAACATAAAAGCAGCTTCCTGCCCAATCAAGATTAATATTTGTGGCAATAAAATACCATAACAATACTATCAAGTCTGAATGAAAGAAAGCTCCAAAAAAGAGGGTAGTGTATTACACAAATATTTAACTGTGTTCTACAGTACAAATGACAAAATGCTGACTTGAAATAATAAATAAATTTATATCTCACAAAGTTGGAATTTTAAAGGTAACTTCAGCTTTGCTGCACAAATTTTAAATAAAATGTCACACCTCTTCCATTCTTAATGCACAAACTTATTTAACATTAAGCTTGCCAATTACATGTTGAGAATGATTGTTAGATAGCCAATTTATCTAAAACTATAATATTTTAATATAAAGTTGAGGCAAAATTCAAAATAATGAGGTCATATGCATATTAACATGTCTCATACACACTTGATTATTATTAATAAAATACTACATAGTTTACATTGTGGCATGATATTCATAGCAGTTATGTTCTCCAGTATATCTTAATATTTACTTAACTAAATGCATATATTTTATCTTCATGGATATTCTAAGTTGGAGAGACTGCAAAAAAATTAGCTAGAATAGCAGTAAACAAAATTAAAAAATACAACTCTTTCGCATTTTATAAAACTAATATTTCAGTAAAGTGTAGAGAATGAAACGGAGTTCATTAGAGTGTCCATTATATGTAAAGCTTATATACCCAAGAACAAAGTCAAAAAAGTTGAGATTTTTGTCTCCTGCCAGGCAAATTATAAAGTTAAACATTGAATGGTGAAAGCTCTATAATTCTACTTGCTGACTAGAATTGGGACTAAAATCTTTGCATCCCACAATCTCTCCATATTGCAGGAAAAGTCAAAAGGAGCTGTACCAGCAAAGATGTGCCAGCTGTATGTAATACAACAAAATTGCTAAAAGGGCAGCTGAGTCATGGCATTTTACAGAATAAAGAAATTGCAAAATATATTTAACAAATTCATCTTAAATATTACAGCTTAAGGCTTGAATTGGAAGACAAGAATCACAGACAGAGTAGCTGATGGAGAGTAAAGAAAAAGCAGTAAAACAAATATTTCCTGGTTTTCTAAGAAACATTTCCACTAAATTATTTTCGCTACTTGTGTGTGGTAAAACAACTAGCATGCTTAAATTAGATTCCTGGATTTCCTTATCTTGAAAAAGACAAATACCAGATGATGGTAGTTGCCCATAGATTTCTAATCCAATTATGCAATCATTAATAGATTTCATTCAAAATCTTATACAGTTTTCAGGAAATATTGCAAAAATATTACAAGCTACTCTCCACTGTTTGATGATGGTGGTGGTGGCGGTGGCGGTGGCGGCAGAAGAACAAAAATGGGAATGGGAAGCTAGTTCAGAAGATCTGTGAGCATATGCTGGGAATATTTTGGTCAAAGGACAACAGGGATGGGGAGCATTAACTCTTCAGTGTATTCAGGAAATAAATATGTGAAAATTAGGTGTTTTATGATACCTTAAATTAATACATTTGTAAAAAATATATTAAAAGTAGTTGTATTTTTTGGAACTTTAAAAGAAACTTAGTACTGTACATCTAAGAGGCACTTTTAAACTTGCTAACTTTACACCTAAATATTATTTGTAAAACTTGCTTTTTTACATTTTATTTAATTACATTTCTTCAAGAACATTATTTTTTAGTTTGGAAAAATTTGCATGAAATGAAAAGATATTTGAGGAAAGAGTGAAGAAGGGGGCGGAGGGGAGAGAATATGTATTTTGAGTACTTATGAGATTTTACTTATTTCATAGACAAAAACTAATATGCTGCTATTTTTGTTTTGTTGGTATAATGGTTCTCACACCCAAATATAAAAGGACTGGATTAAAATAAAATTAAGTAACATAATGCTATTATATCGCTGTATTAGAGTCTAGAAGCTGGCTTAACAGTTCACAAATGATTGGACAACATAACCATTGTAAGGTTATCTGGTTCCCACCATTACAAAATATATGATCTTTCATTTCTGATAAACAGCGTCTAACTCTTTTGGAGCATCATTATTTTTAGCTATTAATATGTTATATTTTTATTTACAGTATTTGTACTTTTAAAATTTTACAATATATTTCCAAATTATGCAATGGAGTATGTTCTTGTATGCACACACACATATTTGCACTTTACTTAAAAATTAGTAGTAAAATAATACATGTTAATTTTAGCACGTGTTTGAAGCATGTTTTTAGTGAAGAATGCTTAGTAAATGGTATTCATAGAGATTGGAAATTAAATACTCTGAAGGAAGTATTGAAATTCATATTTAATTACTTCATTATTGAATCATTATGTTCTTAGAATTACATGAAATGTTTCATATATGAATTGCTCTTTCACCACCGTAAGATATCGTAAGTATGGCTTCCTTTGGAAGGGAAGTAAAGACATGGGTTCCGTGTTGTATATTTACGGCATGATAAAGAACCTCAAGCCTGAAAGAAGAGGCCTATGAGCAAAATTTGTTGGCCGTTTCACACCCTGAATAGAATGGAAGGATGATGACCTGTGATGTTAAAGAGTGTCCTTAAATAAATAAATAAAAAAAAAACCCTGTAAGAATGTAATTAATAAGAAATGCTAATTGGAAGTTCAATCACACTATGATTTCAATTATAAGAATGTAATTATTTATTATGTAAATAGACAAACTTGTACAAAACTCTTAGGTTAAGTTAATAGCAAATTATATGGAACTATCAGCATATCCTAAAACAGATTATGCTGTTCAACAAAGATTAATTGAAAATAAATAATTTTTTCTCATCGTGTGTGTTCATTTTATTGACTATTATTATATCAGGTTTTGCATATATCTATGGAGTTCCAGGCATAAGGCATCTGCAAGTTGCATATCTTGTATGAGTATGAGTGTATTTAAATATTGTACTTCAGAAGCTGTTGACAATAGTCAACAAGTCAATAGGAGTGGCAATATAACTTCAACTTAGGTTCATTTTTTACACTAAACTCCATTCACTTACACAAAAGTAAGATGCATTTTGGGATATTCTCTCCCATCTTCAGTTGCTCACTGAACTGCCATTACTCAAAACTATGGCTGGACAAACGGATGTTCCAGTTTGTAAGACGAAACGTGTCTTACTTTTCTGCAAGTGAATGGTGTTAAGTGTACAAAATGAATGCCTAAGTTGATGTTATGAGTGTATTTACTTTTTTTTTAATTATATTTATCTAATTTGACTTTGTATCTATTAATTAATGACTATTATACCTATAATTGTAATTGATCAGGTAATCTATTATAATATTCTGATCAGATATTACAGCTTTATTCATCTTTCTATTTCCTTACTGTGACTTATTTTTCTCTCCTGATCTTTGTATTTCTTACAATGATATTCATCTATATATTTTGAATAAATAAATATTAATTTTAGCATTAATCAATAAACAAATTATGTGGATAGCAGATAAAACACATGTAGGAGATATATTAAAATGCCTACACTGTTTCAAAACCTTATTAAGAAGCTGGAAGTTGGATGATATTTAGGTATTCCAATTACTTAAGCTTACTATGTATGATCTCAGCAAAGGAAGAAAGTGCTATATACCTTTGCACGACAAGCAAGACATTGTTGTAATTGCTGAATAGTTTGCTCCTGAAAACCAATAACAGCCTTAAGTCTCCGTTCTCTAGGGGTTTCTTTTATTGTGTTAGGTTGATGAGCAGATACTTGGTCATCTGTAGGTGCTTCATTTTCATTTTGCACACATTTCACCAGCATCTGTTATGAAAAGCAGTAACAGTTCTTTATTCAGAGAAACCAGAACAACTTTTTTCATTATAACAATTAGAAACAGGGCTATAAAGCAGAAGAAATTGAAAGAGAAGTATAGAATAATAAGTGTTTTAAAGATGTCAGTGCATAATGCATATATAAATTGTTAATCACCTCAGTGCCCTGTCCATCAATAACCCGTACAACCTTTTTCTTTGAGAGTGCATCCAACAAATCACTCACAAAATTCTGATATGTTACTTTTTCACGTTTTGATTGCTGAGCTGCAAGTTTGAATATCTTCTGGGATACCTTACTCTTTTCCAATAAATTCTCCAATTCCTTTATCTTGTTTTGTAAGCTAAGAATCTCTTCAGCTGCACTTTTAACCTGTACATTTGCAAAACAAACTTTATTATATCTGAAACATCTATTTTTTAAATTTAACTTTATCCTGCTTCATATGAGAAGTACAAGCACATTTATAAATACTCTGCAAATAAAGTGAGAGCAATTTAACAATCCTGCAATTAGACTAACCGCCCACCAATTACTGAGATTTCCCATGAGATACCATTCAGTCTTCCAGTCAGTTGTGAGTGGGATTTCAACAGAGTGGAACAATTGTTTGTGCAGTTAAGAATAAGATTTCATTAAATAGTGCAGCAGTGTTGTGCAATGATCAGATATTTACTGCATATATTCATCTTCAAGGTATATATCAGATACAGATGATCATGTGGCAGAATGACACAGGCAATTAGATGCAAATTTACTGGAAGCCCAATTAAAAATAAATAAATAAAATATTAAAGTTGATACAGAAGTGTAACGAAAAAGGTTCTGTAACTGATTGGAAGAAAATTGAAGATGATGTGCTCAAAATAGAACAATTTGATGAAATAAAAGCTTCTATTAAATCCCTCCTCATTCCATGGCAGTTATGATTTTTAACTTTGGGGGACATTCAGATAAAGATATTTAACTAACTGTCACACACTGGAGGAACTTAAAACAAAAATTTTAAATAAAATTAGGTCCAGTAGTGATGGGGAACTAATGAATCAGTGTTAAATTCCTAAGAAGATATGAATTATATATAAAGGAAATTAGTTTTTGTGAATAATGTTTAACACTCATTTTAACTGCTGAGGTATCACAGGCAGGACTCTTATAATACATGAGATGAATAAATTGGGAAAGGATTTTTTTAAGGAAGGAAGTGTTCCTATGATGATGAAGTGAAAACAGGCATTAAACATTGTTAAACAAACCATTATAAAAGCTAGATTAAGATCAAGGAGTCTTTCTTGCACATTAGTGATGATGATGTACTTAATATTACCACCTGTAATTGATTTATCAAATAATGTGTATTGCTGTTCATCCACAATAGACAAATGAAGTTTGAAGAGAGAAAAATGGCCATTTACATTGACAGCCAGTTCAACTAAAAATAAAACTCTAACCACAATAACATAATTAATCTAATACAAAAAAACATCAAAAGCCCCAAAAAACCAGAACTGGATGATTCATTTTGGATGGGTCAAGGCCCATTTGGGAATAGGCAGAAATGAAGTAGAAGACTAAACAGTAAAAGAGGCAGCAGCAAAGATTACCTCAGACAAGAAACAAGAAATCTAAATGCACAGTTATTACAGAAATTAAAGGATTTACCAAATGGGGAAATGATTGGAAAAACACAACTAAATGAGGTGTGTGCAAGAAGTTTTTCTTGTGTGTATGACAGAAAATAAAGCAAAAAACTTTGGTGGCTGCAGACTTTATAGGAAATACATAGAAAACATGATAGATAGCCAATGTCACATGAAAAACTACTAGGAATTAAAATATGTTATTCAATTAAAAGACTTTACAGCATGTAAATATAGTAAACAGTGAAAATGTTAATTAAGTTAAACTGTGTTACAATATTTAAGTTTCAAGTTTTAGTGTTGTTAGTAATAAATACATACAATATTGCATTTCTGCAATGAGAGAGGAAAAGAAAAAGGGTAGTCTATAGTGGCCTTGGGAGTTAATTTTCCAAATGTTTATAATATCCTCCATCAACACTTAGTATCTACATAAACTTTTTCTCAATGGACATTGCTGATGTTCTCTAAAGATGATAAGGTGAAATGATTCAGAGAAATATTAAAAAGAGGAAGGGCAAAATATGAGCAATAGAGACTCTTAGTAGTTTCCAGTCCTAATCTTCTCTTGAGCAAGAATCTAAGACTTTCACTTCTGAGGGTGGATGCACATAGCCAGAGAAAAAAACTTATCAAATAGACAGACAAAACATTTGCATCTTCAGTCTCCAAGTTACAGCTTCACAGAGGCCCATGATATAATACAGAATTTTCATTTGAATGCATGGCCAGCTTAATGGAAATTTGCCTGCCCTAACCGATTCTGTTCCCCCCTCCCCTTTTGGCCTCTCCATTTGCTGAAACAAAATTTTGTGCCGTACAGGAGTTAAATGTCATGAGATGACATGTTTCGGTGTTATATTATGTTAGTGCTGTTATGATGTCAAAAAAGTTTGAATAGTTCAGGATACAGAATCTTTATGCATGATTCCTATGTGATAAAAAACTGAAGTAGAGATGTGAGATGGCAATTTATAGACAGATTTCCTACTGTTCCTGCACCTCGCAGAGAAATGATTCATGATTTTGTGAATAAACTTAGGGAAACAGCATCTTGTTAAGAAACCAAAAGTAAAATATAGAGGAAAAAATCAAAGACATCAGAGAAAAGTTAAAACAAAATACAAAAAAATCTCTGAGAAAGGAATCGAGAATTTTGCAAACCTCAGCTTGAATACCACTAAAATTTTAAATTTAAAACTGTATAAGATGATTGTAATTCAAGAATTGCAACCACGAGATAATGTGAATAAAGTCAATTTCTGCAATTAGGTGTTCCATAATCTTATTGCCCTATTGACACTGATTTGATTTTTTTTAGAGATGTTTTAATGGTGTTTAACACCTGTTTTTACTACTGAGGCACCATAGCCATTTTTACAGAGGAAGCATGGTTTTATTTACATGGCCATATAGCAACACCAAACATAAATACTGCAAAAAAAAAAACAAAAAAAAAAAAACAATATTGCTCATGAAATGCCATTATATGAACCAAAAAATTGGTGTTTTTGTGGTGCTGTAGAAATCTATGCATTTGAATTTAAGGGGCTCTGCCAGCAAACAGCATGCATCCCGGTGCCAAGCATCTCCCCATTAAGCTGGCCACACATCCAAATGAGGGCTCTCTAGATTCTGAATGTAAGTGTACAAATTCATTTTTTTAATTCTTTCTTTGGTTTCCTTAAGGAGCAATGAATCTTCAGAAACATACTTTACAGAGTGGTAGGGAAGTATGACTTTCCTATTATAAGATGATTGTTCAAGATGAATGAAACAAAAAGTCTTTGGCCATTCAATAGTTTTCAAGAAAATGCAGCTAATGGTAGCTTCAATGTTTTTCTTTATTATTTTATTTGTGTGAAATGTGGCATCATATGATAACGTTTATATCCAAGAATTAAGTTAGTTGTGTGTGTGAATTTTGAAAAGCTCTTCAACTTCTATTATACTGTGTATGTTTTAATAGCTAATTTAAATTGTCTGTCTATAACTGAATATGAAAAAATGACATCAGTCTACAAGATGGTACAGTTTAGTAATCCAGAGTATCTTGAGATGCTATTCATTTACAGTAAAACACATATAAACATACATTTGAATAGTATGGGATTTTCACAGTGAAATATAGTATCATATAAACATGTCTGAAGCAGCATGAATCTACTCAGAAAGATTTCCATAAATAAGATCCCCACCAGGGCTTTCATTAGCCTTTTTCAGCAGGTTTTGGTCAGAGAAACAGCACAGAAGGAGAATAAATACTATAGCTAATGAAGAAAACCCTGGAAGCAGTCACATTATAACATACACTGTAAAGGTGTCCCAATCTGAGAATGCTAAGAGAAGAACTGCTGTGGTCTTACCACATCCAAAGGAGCTCTGCATCTCTCTGAAGCAGATATGTTCCAAGTGTTGCATTTTGCAAGTGATTTCTGCAACAGGGTGCAAATATTCAACCTCTGATATTGGTAGTGGATCAAGCAACCTTCACCGGAAATGGAAAATCATTCATTTCCATAATATACATATGTGGCATGCAAAATTCCATACACATGTATTGTTAACAAAACTTCCAACACAGATTTTCAATAATGTTTTGGCAGAAATTATGTGTCTATAGATTATAGACAACATGTTAACCAGCCCATGAATTATAGACAACTTGTTAACCATTTCATGGATTATAGACAACATGTTAACCAATCCATCGATTATAGACTTGTTAACCAGCCCATGTATTATAGACATGTTAATCATTACATGGATTATAGGCAACATGTTAACCAGCTCATGGATTATAGACAACATGTTAACTAGTGAATGAATATGTTTACAGAGTGTCGGAATCCACACAGTGAAACTATTGTTAATCTTATTTTGATTTAAAGTAAAACCACTAAAAATCATGTCATCACATTAAAACTCTCTTAAAGTTTCACAAACACATTTATAAAAGTAATTTTTGGACATGTTTTGTGAAGTAAATTCCTCACAGTGTCAACCAATCGATGACTGACGAGTCAATTTCGGTGAGGTATGTGTGTGGCTATGTTTGGCTCTGGTGGTCTGTTAATGAACTTAAACAATATGTTGTCTGCTTCTGGCATATCAAAATTCATAAATTAGTATTCATATTTTTTATGTAGATTTTTTCCCATACATTAAGTTCTTTCTGATGTTGAATTGCTTTAAGTAATATTACTATATTACTAATGTTGGAATAAAAATCATGAAATAGAGAAGGACATAATATTACTAAAAACAATTCAACATCCGAAAGAACTTAATATATGGGAAAAAATCCACATAAAAATATGAATACAAACATGAATTTTGATATACTCGAAGCAGACAATATATTGTTTAAGTTCATTAACAGACCACCAGAGCGAACATAGCCACACACATACCTTACCGAAATTGGCTCGTCAGTCATTGATTGGTTGACAATATGAGGAATTTACCTCATGAAACATGTCCCAAAACTACTTGTATAAGTGTGTTTGTGAAACTTTAAGAGAGTTTTAATGTGATGACATGATTTTTAGTGGTTTTACTTTAAATCAAAATAAGATTAGTCAATGGATTATAGACAACATTTTAACTAACCCATGGATTATAGACAACAAATTAACCAGTCCATGAATTATAGACATATTAACCAGTTCATGGATTCTTGTGCATCATTAACACAGGAGTGTTTTATTTAGTTATATCAAGAAACTCCCAATTCTACTTGAGGACATTACTCTTTCAAGGAGTTGGATAATGTAGATTTTGCATAATTGAGGCCCTCTGTGCTTAAATAGAGTTGGTTATGCTCATTTACATAAAATCTACTCCGGACATGGATTACTGGAAATAGATCAATAATGGCCAACAAGATTCCATAACCTAAATCCCATAATTTCTTCCTTTGGGGTTAAAAGAAAACTATGGCATGCTCCATTTAAGTAAGTAATACTGAAACTTTGCAAGAAAGAATTCTTCAGGAAGCAGAAGGAATAAAAAACAATATTAAATGTTCATGGCAGAGTTCAATAAAGTTAAAGAATATGATGTAAAGCATGTGTGATGGAAGGGTGCACACTTTGAGCACTTGATTTAGTTTAGTAGCATTTATTCACACATTAAAATTTGTTATGCTTTCATTCACAGAGTACTGCTTTATTATTTTTGAACACAAGGAATTATTAATAAATTTCATAGTGAATTATTATTATTATTATTATTATTACATTCTCAAAATTCTTATATAATAATTTCATGCAATTATTCTACTATATTTTTACTATGCAAACTTTCAGTTAGTTTTTAGGTTATTATTTATATTTATATAAGTAATTGTGAATAGTTTCATCAAAGAATTTGGTTTCTAGCTTTTTATATTCATAACAAGTCTTATTTTCACACTAAAATAATTATTTACTTTTCATCTTATGCTGACAGATCCTGTTAATTACCTTAACAAGTGCTTTTGGACATTATTATGGCAGCTGTGGAATCCAAGTAATTAATGGCATGTAGTTTTTCAGGTGCTTAAGTTAAGCATTAACAGGAAGTAGGTGAATTCCTTCATTACAAGATTGTGCAAAATAAAATGTTGATTATCTTAGGAATAAACAACACTATGGCAAAAGTTATTTAAACAAAATTGCTCAAAATAACATGAGCTTTCTCTGATTAAGCGGAAAATTATAAGTTCTCTTCCATTCTGTATAAAACTTTTCTTAAAAAACAATGAGGTCTGAAAGCATATAAATAAAAGCCCTTCATACAAGAGCTGCAAACTTAACAAATTGCTCAGCAAGTCAAATTTGTGAAGGGTATTTCAGAGCGCTAGAGCAAAGAAATTGAGCTACTAGAGTGCTTTTTAAATTTCAGTGTTCAGGTATATCTCTAGGTATGAGCCTCGATTTTACCAATTTTCAGAAACTATTTTTCATATTTTATTTAAACAGCACATACCAAGTTTTAATGCGAAAAAACTACAATTGTAGCTGCTAGAGGGATTTTTAAATGTTTGCTTTAGGCTAACCCCAATTCTTTAAATTTTGGTTTTCACATATACCCCTACTCTTAATGATCCAATTTCCCTGATTTTTGGAAACCATTATTTTTTATTTAATTTAAATGGTGTTTCATTGCATAAAAATAAATAATGGTGCTGCTAGAGTGATTTTTAAAATTTGGGTTTGAAGTAAACTCCCAATTGTAATAGTTTGATTTTGCTGATTTTTGGAAATCTATTTTCTTATTTTATTTCACTGGCATACACCAAGTTTTGTTGAGAAAAATACAAAAATTGTGGCAGCTACAGCCATTTCTACATTTTTGCTTTAGGTTAATCCCCACTTCTAATGGTCAATTTTGTTGGTTTTAGAACTCCATGATTTTTAATTGATCATTATATGCTAAGTTTCATTGAGATAAAACAAAAATGTTGGCCACCATAGCGTTAACAGATAATTATATAAAAAGGCATGTCAAAACTTTGGGGAAACATTCCTCATATATACAGGATTAAAAAAAATCTGTATAAACTATGCAAATTCTTCACCGGGTTGAATAACTTTAAATATGAATATAAAATCAAATTAGGTCTTATTAATTAATGGAATGAAATAGGTTATGACATTACTGTGAAGTATTAGGGGAACAAAATTAGTATTCTTGTAACCTATAAGTATTACAAAAGAGAAAATTCATCATCATCATCATCATTGTTGTTGTTGAAATTAAACCACAAAAATTATTAGTATACTATAAATTAAATTAAATGTATGACCACTGATAGACAAACTATACTGTATGAGTATTTTTAAACATTTTTAAATGTAACCATGTCTATGGACTGGGCCCTTGGTATTATCTTTACATTGCATATTTAAGAAGAAGATGTTCATATGTTTCAATAATACAAAAACATGTTTTAATTTTCAAAAATAATTACAATGTACAAAGCAAATAATAACAATCAAAAACTACATCAATTTTCATTGGCTTTGAAATTTAATTTAATTGTTATTGTAGTAAAACATGTAACGCAGATGGTTTTTTTTTTTTTTTTTTTTTTAAAGGTTATTACAGAGTGCTCTTACATACAAATATAATTGTCACAAACACATATTAGATTAATATTTCACATTTGCTATCTTCATGATGATGCTTTTGTTAAATATAAAACATAAGCATCATTATTAATACAGTCTATATGCGGAATTAATTTCTCCTTTCATTTTTAAAATAATACAGAGAAAATGAAAAGCAAGAGGGTTTTTAAAATTTCTGTTTTCAAGTACTACCTACTCCTAATGGTCGAATTTCCTAATATTCAGCAACTATTTTTCTTATTTTATTTTAATGGTACATCTTGAATTTTGTTATGAAGAAACAAATATTAGAGCCACTAGAGCGATTTTAAAATATTGGATTTTAGGTAAACTTCCAGTATTATTTCAGAAACTATTAATCTTGTTTTATTTAAATGTCATATACACAGTTCCATTGCAAAAAAAAAAAAAAAAAAAAAAAAAAAAAAAAAAAAAAAAAAAAATTTAATGTGGCTAGAGTGATTTTTTAAATTTTGGGCAACCCCCCGCCCCCAGCTAATATCCGATTTCACCGATTTTCAGAAACTATTTTTTTTATTTTATTTTAATGGCATATATCGAGCTTCCTTTAAAAAATTTAATATTGCTACCGTTAGCGCGAATTTTTAATTTCGCTTTAACTCCCCACTCGTTTTTTCAGCTAAATCCCCACTCGTTTTTCAGATAAACCCCACTCCCAATAATTCGATGATGTTCAGAAACTAAAATCTTATTTTATTTAATGCTATAAATGGATATTCGTTGCGAAAAAACAAATATTAATGCCACTAAAGCGATTTTTAAATTTGGGGTATCAGGTAGTCCCCCGTCCTAATGGGGATTAAACTGATTTTCAGAAATTATTTTTCTTATTTTATTTCAATGTCATATCCCTAGTTTCCTTAAAATAATAATAATAATAATAATAATAATAATAATAATAATAATAATAATAATAATAATAATAATAATAATAATAATAATAATAATAATAATAATAATAATAATAATAATAAAAATGGGTCGCTAGAGCGATTTTGGAATCGGTTTAACCCCCACTCGTTTTTTCAGATAAATCCCTATTCCTAATAATCTGATTTCCTGGTTTTCAAAAACTAGTTTTCTTATTTTAATTAAACGGCATATGACCAATTTTGTTATGAAAAGCAAATATTGATGCTGCTAGAGCAATTTTTAAATTTGGGGTTTCGGGTAAACCCCCACTCCTAATTGCCCTATTTCCCTGATATTCAGAAACTATTTTCTTATTTTATTTAAATTTTATATGTGGAGTTTCATTGTGCAAAAACAAATATTAATGCTGCTAGAGCGATTTTTAACCCTCCCCCCTCTTCTAATAGTCCAATTTCACTGATTTTCAGAGACAAATTTTCTTAATTTATTTCGTATATAACGTATATCTAGTTTACTTTAAAGCAGTTTAAACTGCGGCCGTTAGAGCGATTTTTAAAATTTCGCTTTAACCCTCCACTTCCTTTTCAGGTAAACCCCCACTCCTAATAATAAGATTTCTGATTTTTCAGAAACTATTTTTCTTATTTGATTTAAATGGTATGTGCCGAGTTTTGTTATGAAAAAAATATTGGTGCTGCTAGAGCGATTTCTAAATTTTAGATATCAGGTAACCCTTTACTCCCAACGACCCGATTTCCTTGATTTTCAGAAACTATATTTTTTATTTTGTATTTAAATGAGTTTCGTTGCGAAAAATCAAATATTAATGCCGCTAGAGCGATTTTTAAATTTTGGCTTTCAGGTAAACTCCCCTCCTAATAGTCCGATTTCACTCATTTTCGTAAAATATTTTTCTTATTTTATTTTAATAGTATATTGAGATTCTTTTAAAATTTTTTGTAAATTGCGGCCGCTAGAGCGATTTTAAAATTTCGCTTTAACCCCACTCGTTTTTCAGATATACCCCCACTCATATTCCGTTTGTCATGATTTTCCAAAAAATACTTTTATCAATTTATTTTAAAGATATATCCTGAGTTTTCGTTGAGAACAAATAAAAATTGCGGCCGCTAGAGCGATTTTTCAATTTTTCAAAACATTTTCACTTTATTGTTAATCCCCATCACCAATGGTCTAATTTTGCTGTTTAATAAACTCGACGATCGTTTGTTAACTGATGGCGAATTTCGTTGAGAAAAAATAGCTTATTGAAGCGTTAAATAGCGTTATTGAAGAACTCAAGTTCAAAGTATTGCGACTATCTGTGAATACTGTTTTATCCTTTTTCTGCTTGTTATATTGCTCATTACACACACACACACATGAATATTTTAGATACTTTTTTTTTTTACATTTTTATTATTTTTTTAATTGTAGGTTTATAGTTGCTACAATCAAGCAGATTTGGGTAGATTATTAAAAAATCTTTCCAAGGATATGATGCAATAGCTTGCATTCCTGCAGAATTCACTAAAAAATAAACACATTTTTCAGGGGTATGGCCACAATAGCTTTATTCCTATGAAATTGGATAATATAATATGAACATGGGATCAGAATTGTTTTATTTCTTTTTCTATACCTGCACTATATAGTAGAACATTCAAAAATAAACTGTGGGGAAATAAAAAATCATATGAAATTTTCAAATTTTCCTCCATTAGCATGAATATATCCATCAATCTGGCATCACATGAATTCTCTGATGCACAAATGTATCCAAGGAGTATACTGTATTGTCTGACAACCTTGCAGAGTATGAAAACTCTCTATATTTCAGCTAGTTCATAGATCATTTACTACATTTGAACACCTCCTTTTACTGTACCTGGAATGTGGTCCGTAAACACACAGAACAGACATTACATGCTCGGTGCTACATCAAGCATGAAGTGAGTAGCAAAACAAACTCACTGCCTGGTACAGAATGACCACAATAATGATGAACCTAGGAATTAAGAATAGTTATAATGCCCCATGCAATTTAACCAGAGGTAAATGTGAATGTTTACTGTGCTGGCATTCTAGCTTGCATATCACACCATGAAAGAAGAGTTGTAGACAAAGGGCTATAACAAGGAAAGAAAGTATTTCTGGACTCATGTTCGTATAACATAATTATTTAAAACCTCTATTTGCAAGGAATGTTTTTCCCAAGTTTTGACATCTTTTTGTTAGACCCTGTATAAATATATGCATTGCTTTAGGTTAATCCCTTAAACTCCTAATGGTTTTATTTTGCTGGTTTTTTAACTCGATGAATTGTTTGTTAATTTATCATTATATGCAGAGAAAATACAAAAATTGCGGCCACCAGAGTGTTAACACACACATACATATATAACTTTTTTCATTATCATTTTGGTGCCTAGTATGTAGAATCAATGGAAATTTGAAGAAAAATGTTTTTAAAAATATTTCCATGGGTACAACTGCAATAGCTACATTCCTTTGGAATTCCTAAAATAAGGCTGTCTCTTTAAGAATTATTTCTGCATAATATATAGAAAATAAAAATAACCTTTTTTTTGTCTCGTCACTGATGTACAAAATATTTTACATTTCAATTACTAGAGACTATTATGCTTATGTAGTTACTAAATGGCCATGTTTCTAACATAAATATACATTTAGGTAATCTTAAATAATGGATACCTTTTTATAAACATTTTCATATGCATGATCAGACTCCTCCTTGTTATCTGCTTGGCAGAGAGCTTCTGAATATGCATTTTGTTTAGAGTTTTGCAGGGTTGAATGATTCACAACAGTCTGAGAGCTATAAGAAGTACCACTGCAGTTATTTAGCTGCATCAAGGATTGTTGAAGTATGCTGAAGGACTTCTGGGGTTTGCAATTTATGTCAGTTGGTGCTTTGCATGTCCTTATAGGTAATTTGTTTATATCTGATAGCTGCAACAAAGAAACATATACACATATTATTTATACAGACATTGCACTGTCAATATGAAGGCTGTTCATAAAGAATGATCGTAATATTTTAGAGGCATAATATTTTGCACAAAATTTTTACTTTACAATATTTTTTTAGCTTATTGCTCAATATATACGTGATACCTAGTTTCATTGTTGTTATATCTGATTCCCACCTATGAGAGGTGTGCAAGATGAGATATATTTAGTTCTACCCACAGTAAAATGGAGGTGACATGCAAGAATAATATGCCACTTATGAAAATATGCTTTTGTCTGAACAAATCTTCAGCTGAGGCTTATGCAATGTTATGGCCTAAGAAAAGTTTGATCTTCCCTATAGCATAGCTGGCAATGGTATATCATGTTTAAAGAGGAGAGGAATCAATTCAAAGGAAGGTGGACCAGACTCTAGTTTATGCTCTAACAGAAGAAAACATCAACACTGCTGCTGATATTGTAAAAGAAAATTGTCAAATAACATTAAGAACACTTTCAGAAATTCTGAAAATTTTACTGGGTGCCACCCATATATTGATAACCAAAAATTACACATAAGGCATGTTTGTGCACAGTGTTCCAAGGCTGCTAATTGCTGAACAAAAGAACATTTGCATTCAGTTGAAGATGATTTTACAGAATGATACTAAGTTTATTTAAAAAATAATCAGTGCTGATAAAACTTGGTTATATCATTTGATTCTGAGAGAAAACAGCAAAGCTCTGTGTGAAAATCTCCATCATCACCAACACACAAAAAACAAACAAACAAAAGTTGCTGCTTCTGCTGGGAGCTTCAATATTCAAGGAATGGTTTACCAACACAAAATGGCTGCACACACAAACATAACTGGGCAATACTACAGATATATACTGAAAACTCTACAAGGCCATATCCCATGCAAAAGGCTACATTTCCGTGCAAGAGATTGGATGTTGCACCATGATAATGCACAACCCCATATTGCAAATGTTGTTGCTGAATATCTAACAAAATGCATTATGAAGTGTGTCCCTCATCCTGCCTATAGTTCAGATTTGACCTTGTGTGACGTGACATTTTCCCAAATGGAGGAAACACGTTTCTGGAAGGCTTCCATAATCAGAAGCATTGATTAAGGCCGTGCAGGCAATGCTAAAGGATCTGTCAACAAAAGGTTTCCAGCATGTCCTTAAAGACTGATAGAAATGCTGGAGAGGTGCATTGCATTCAATGGGGACTGCTTCAAGAAATATCGTAAAAATTATGAGTTAAGTAAAAGTATGTAGTCAGAAAAAAAGTATCACCATTGCACAAACTTTGTCATAAGCTCATAAGGAAAAATTACTGTATAATTACTAGGGCCTGGATTTATATGTAATAACATGATATGAAATATGTACATATTAATACAATAAAAACAGGCAAAATATGCAATATCAGAAAATTATGCAATATTGATCAAAGATCAAAACTTTGTAGTTGATATCAGCTTATTGACTTCAGGAAAATAATCTTGCATTTCCTTGGCAATATATTGCAGTTTCTATTGTACTTCAACCATGAAACATTGGCATGATTTACAAATGCTGATCTTAAAATGCTACAGCTCAAGAGGAAAAGAATTGTTAGTGAGCTGCAAATGTGAAATGGACCTAAAATGCAGAAGCAGCTTTCAGGCCCTTTTTGTATATTTAAAGTAATAAGCAATTGAAAATATTTATGTGAGGTTAATCTTGGAGAATTTAAAATATAAAGTAAAACTAACATGCCTACGTTATGTTAAGCAAAATTACTCTTCTTTCATTATTTTGATGTGCAGAGAAGTATCAGAATCCCCTCCTTGGTCTAGTGGTTAGCGTTGCTATAGATGAACTTAAATTTGGCATCTATATAAAGGACACACATACAGACAACTATATCAAAGCCCATGGTTTCAATCCAAAATCACATAAGGAAGCAGCATTAAACAGCATGATATACAGACTAATAAATGTACCACTGAGCAAAGAAGAATACAAGAACAAATATCTACACATAATAGAAGCAGCTAAATCCAACATGTTCAACAAACAGATGATTAACCAAAAAATCAAAAGATTCCAGAAACAAAAAAAAAATTAAACAAATAACAACTTTAGGTGATTTATTAAGGGGAAAAAAATTCAATAGTTCACTTATAACCCATCAGCCATCCATCAACCCATAAGAAATTTCAAAAAAGTTTCAAGAAGTACATCATCTTAGCACCTCAAAACCGATTCAATGTTAAACATTTATTGAAGTTAAACAAAACAGATTCCAGCCCCAAAGAGAAAAAATCTGGTGTTTACCAGATTAATTCTAAGGATTGTGAAAAAATCTATGCAGGGAAGACAAAGAGAAATATAGGCATTAGGTTGAAGGAACATTGGAAAAACATCTGTTACAAACAAATAGAACAATAAGCTGTGCAGCATATTTTTGGAATAAAAACCATGAAATAAAAAAAGGCATCAAGTTATTAAAAACTAAAAGAACCTAACATATGGGAAAGATTTATATACAAAAAACATGAGCATAACCTTATGAATTTTGACATCCCAAAAGCAGATAGCACTTTATTTATCTGCTTATTAGCACTTATGTATCTAGAGGCTGAAGAACATTGTGCTACTTTTGATAGTTGCATTGATTAATATTTTTAAAAGCTCTGAATTAAGTAAAGAAACAGCTTAAAACATTATGCAGACCACGTAAGATTGCTGTGTATACACATGCATATGTAAGAGTTGCTGTACTATTTTTACATACACACACATATATAGCTTGACACTTGACATATGTAGCTTGACACTTACATGAGGTGTGATTGACTTCAGTAATTTATACACACCAGGGGCTCGCTTCAATCCATTTTGTTGTGAATGAAGCATTGAGATATCACTTTTAACTACACTTGAAAAAGGCATAGCTGGTAAGAATCCAAAATATGTAGAAGATCCAAGAACCTATAAAATGAAAATTAATGACTGTGCATTTTCGACTAAGTATGTTATAAATTTCATCATTCTCTTTTGATTTTTCATTTGTTGATTCTTAAATAATAAATAATTTCTATGCATATGTTTATGGTATAAGGGTAATATGTGATCATTTTAGATGTATTTGAAATGAAGATTTTTAAAGTAATAAGCAATACAGTTTTACCGTAGTATTATTGCTGTGGTAATTAATTATATAATAACAGATTGCTGTAGGAGTTTTGTGGTAATTTTATTATATTCTTTTTCACCCTTTAATGTCCACTACAATAATATAAGGTAATAGTAAACAATTCATTTTATTTTTCATTAATTTCGATGCATTTAGCTTATATAATCCTGTAATGCTATTTTCAAAAGAATATACCTCGTCCATTAATAACATTGCATTTAAATATAATATAATAATTTCTATTCTTGTTGAGAATAGCAAGAGTTTGTTCAGCAAAAAGTCCTGGCTTACACTTATGGGAAATAATTGGAATATATTTTTAAGAAGCTATGTACAATATTTTCAATGGCTTTGCACTGGCCTATAACAGGTTTGTGGATATCTTAATCCATTTATGCCTGCTGAATCATTAATGACTCCTTTGATTAATAATTTAAAAATATACTTTTTCATGCATTTTTACTTTTTTTCTAATGTAACAATAATGAGGGCCACCTTTCAATTCTGCTAAGTCAGTCCATTAAATATCAATAACATCCCAAAATATATCCTCCAGGTTTTGAAAGGCAAGAATATTTCCTTTTGCTCGGTACATTTTGAGTGATTCAGACTTTCTCACATCAGCAGCAATGGACCGTTCTGAAACCACACTATCGGTAATAGGCAGTCTTCAAACTATAACAGCAACAAAAGACATCCTGAAACAATGTCACCCATAATAGATCATCTGGAAACAATTACCCAGCAGCAACTAACAGCCCCCAAACTGCAATACCGAAAGACTATCCTGAAAATAGAACTTTTACACAAAATTCTAACAGGAAAATGATTACTGAGAACAGTGGAAATATTGAAAGTTTTTTTACAAAGAGTTTCAGTAAAATTCAGAAGCTACCTAAAAGCTGGTGAATGGAAAAATAAGAGACTGGGAGGAGGAAAGGGAAGTTGCATTGCCACAGGCAGTCCCCCATGAATGCAGCTTTAAAAGAAAGGGTATCATACTAAAACCAAATGGTGAGGAAAATCATAACTAACATATAATTTAGAGACAACATAGATCAGGTGCCAGTTCCAGATTCTTTTGATTTTGAGGAATTAGACAGGGAACCTCAAGAAGGAGATTATGATTGGTTCATTTCTAGCAGAAGGCCAATATTTTCATGTAGGAAAAATTAATACTGCAAAAGACAATGATGGAGATTATGAAATCATTTTTCTGTGAAGTATGAAAATGCATAATAAATTTGTATAACCATTTGTGCTAGATATAGCATAGATATTAAACTTATTTTAACACTGCCATTGAAATGGAAAGGTTCAAAATGACCTCACCAGTTTGAAGCCAAATTTGATAATATTGATATGAAATACACATCAAGATCTCAAAATATTTTCATTTTGAGTGAATAGTTGACGTTTAAATTAAAAATTAATGTATTACATTAGTATTCTTGAGCATATCATTGTACACCAGTGATGTTTGATAATGTCCCTGAGTGGGGCAAAATAACACTTTCCTGCTCTAAAATTAATTATTTATGTATAAAAAATATCTTCTTAATAATTACAAGTTCACAATGAAGGGAAAGTACAAATTATTTGTATTGCAAAGAAGAAGAAGAAGGAGGAGGAGGAGGAGGCGGAGGAGGGGGAGGGGGAGGGGAAGAAGAAGAAGAAGAAGAAGAAGAAGAAGAAGAAGAAGAAGAAGAAGAAGAAGAAGAAGAAGAAGAAGAAGAAGAAGAAGAAGAAGAAGAAGAAGAAGAAGAAGAAGAAGAAGAAGAAGAAGAAGAAGAAGAAATATTTTATTTGATATTCAGGTAATGTTTAAAGACTCAGAATTTTAATTATTACTCCTTAAATCAAAATCTATGTATCGCATTTCTATTGCAACTAAGCTAAACTAAAATCATACAAGGGCGGATTGATAGGGTATATTTCAACGAAATGGCGGGAAATTTTATTAATCGGCGTGACTGTTGGTAGGCATGATTCTTGTAACGGTTTTGTTCAAATTTTCAAACAGATGCAATGCGCAATTCTTTGTTGGTATCAAAGTATAGATCACTTATCTTAAGTGATCGGCATAAGAAGTTTCGCAGAAAATGATAAAGACGACTTTCGTGCACTGATAAAACATTTTTATTTTAAAAAATTGAATCGCGACCCAGATAGAATCTGAGCTCAAAGAAGTTCAGGGGTCTCTGCACCAGCACTCAAGGCCGTTTATTACTGGAAAATGGATTTAAACATGACCGCACGAGCACTGCAAATGCTACACGTTCCGGATGAGCGATTGAGGCTTCTTTTGAAGAAATGGTTGATAAAGTTCATGGCATCGTGATAGAAGACCGTCGCACTAAGATTCGTGAAATTGCTGGGATGTTACGCATCTCAAGAGAACGGATACGTAATATCCTTTATGAGGTTCTGCATATGAGCTGAATGCACGATGGATGCCACGATTGTTGATTCCAGACCAAAAACGCTCAAGAAAGGACATTTCAAAATCGTATTTGGAAAAATTGCAGTGTAACCAGAATGATTTTTGGGGTCGTTTTGCGACTGCAGACGAAATTTGAATCCACCACTATAACCCGAAGACAAAATGTCATTCAAAATAATGGATTGGCGAAGGCGAAAGTGCACAGTAAAAAGCTGCGGGAAAATATGACAATTTTTTCGGGGGGGGGGGGCTTACAGAGTATCGTCATGATTAACTATTTTAAAAAGAGTAAAACGGTGACTGGCTGTTATTACATAACGTTATTGCTCCGTTTGTATAGTGAGCAGAAGTACCAAAGTTGATGCGTAAAAAAGTACTCCACCAGAACAATGCGCCTGCTTACATATCAGCGTAGCGATGTCAAAAGTGCACGAGCTGTATTTCAAAATAGTTTCCCGCCCCCATTTTTGGCTTCTTGTGACTTTTCTTTCTTAACCTCAAAAGCCCTAGCTTGGGGGGGGGGAGAAATTTTCGTCGAATTAAGAGGTTTTCTATTAGTAAAGGAATATCGTGCACAGTATAGAAGATTTTTTTTTCTAAGGGACTTAAAAAAAAAAAAGCGGAATTTTGCTGGACCAAATGTATTGAGCTCAAAGAAGATTATGTTGATAAATAAATGTTTTTGCACAAAAAAACTGTTTTTTATCAATCCATCTTCGTACATGAAAATGGTGTATCACCCATAGAGATACTTGCCTTCATGTTCTTTGTAACATATAAAAACTGGTATTCTTTGTCAGTTTCTACAGCTTCTGAATAATAACTGTGTTTAAATATTTCGATTCGGTGTGCTAACATTTCATCACAAGGACGACAAATAGCCCATTCAAATGTAATATATTGTTGTAAATTGCTCCATCCACGTGGGTATAACCCTATCCAATCTCTGGGCCACTGATGAACCTGAAAAATAAATAAATAAATTGTTTCTTACCTTCACCTAAGTCCTTAAATTCTAACAATTTATGTTTTTTTAATTAAAATAATATATGAATGTAGGGCTTCATAAATCTTTATAGAAATATATTTCTTCGGAAGAACTCTGTCGGTCATTACTTGCCTTCTAAACCCAAGATCACGGGTTCAAACCCGGCCGGGATTGATGGATTTTTTTTCGGGCGTAAAAATCCTAAATATGACTACCTTCGGAAGAGAAGTAAAGCCGTTGTCCCGTGTCGTACAATTACGGCACGAAAAAGAACCTCAAGCTTCAAAGAAAAGGTCTCTGAACAAAATTTATCGGCCGTTTCACACCCTGAATTGAATGGAACGCTGATGACCTGAGATGTTAAAGAGTGTCCCTAAATAAACCAAAAATCAAATAGGAAGAACTGAATTCTCAAGAAGAATTCTCAATATACAATATAACAAAAAATGTTTAGAGCTATTAAAGTAATGTCCGCTTTCCATAATATTCAACTCTTTATGTATGGTAAAAGTAGCAGGCACTTATATGCAAAGCTTTGCCTTCCAACAGCTATTCTATAACTGAATTCATAACATTAAGTTGAATGTGCTACATGGGATGTGCTGCCATATATCTGAAAACAGTCATAATGCTTCTATATTCTTCTTTTTACAAAAATAGAAAAATATGACATTTACGCCATAGTCAACCATCATGTGCATTTGTTAATATTGCAACTCAGCTTTCGTTAGATAGAGATTAAGTAATTTAGTCCAATAGATAGCATTGTTGTAATGAATATCATATTCATTTAAAAGGTAGACTGATAAGTTCAAATTGAGAACATAAAAGTATAAAGAAATGGCATGTGATATGACTAAATGGGCCTTATTTTTGGATTCAGTACATGCAATTCACTACAGGAAGATATGAAGATCTGAAAGAGTAACCCATCTACTACTTAAAGAGCATTACCTGAATTGATTATTTCAAGCATATGTGACAAGGATGTCATTTTCAGAAACTTAGGGGAAAAAAAAAAAGAAAAAAAAATTATTACAACATCATTGTTTTTACAAGGACAGAAAACTATATATATGTTAAATGAAGTATTTTCTGTTCATTCTGACACATTGTTTTAATTCACAACTCATTTTTGAGCTTCGAAATATATAAGTAAATTTCACATATTTCTGCATAAATTGATTTTTCATAAACTGAACAGTTTGATTTTATTCTTTTTCCTAATGAAATAATACACAATAAAATACTCATTATAAAATCAAACACATAATAAGCAAATTTGAATAGTTTGGGATTTTCACAGTGAAATATAGTATCATATAACAAATTATTTATGAGGAAGTCACTCAAATTTCACTAATTTTATTCCACTTACTTGGACATGTTTCAAAGGCAAATTTCCTTCATTATCAGCACGGTTCCACTGTCAGCTTTCCAGCGTGGTATTAAGATGTCGCTCTTTGGATTTTACAAACTTTTTGATGAGGTTGCTGTTGTTTAGAAGATCAAAATTAATTAAATTTTCTTTGTTTTCGTTCAAGAATATATTTTCCCACACCAATAATTCTATGGGTTTTTGAAGAGCTTTTGGTTCATTTTGGAACTCATGGTTTTTTTTTGCCAGAAATGGTATGCTACTGCTGATTTTTCTGTGTGTTTATATTTTGCGCTTCTGATGTGTTCCTTAAACTGTATGGTAATGTTCCTTTTTGTTTTACCTATATATTTATTATTGCAGTCTTTGCTACTGATTTCATAAATGCCTGATTGTTTTTCCTGGTATTTTGTCCTTTGTGTTAGTTTTTAGGAGGTTTTTCAAACTGCATTTGAAAAATGGCTACACAACAGATCTGGTCAAGAAAAATATAGAAAAATTCAAAAAACAAAAACAAATAAAAGAAATCACCACACTGAAAGGTTACAAAGGAAAGCAGATATTAAAAAAATTTACATTCCATCTATGGACACACCAAAAATTTCAAAACATTTTTAAAGAGGCCAACATTATTTTGTCTTCAGTGAATAAATGCAGTTTGAAAAACCTCCTGAAAATCAACACAACACAAAGGACAAAATCCCGCCAGGAAAACAATCAGGCATTTATGAAATCAGTTGCAAAGACTGCAATAATAAATATATAGGTAAAACAAAAAGGAACATTACCATATGGTTTAAGAAACACATGAGAAATCTAAAATATAAATATATGGAAAAATCAGCAGTAGCATGCGATTTCTGGCAAAGTTGAGTTATTTACAGATGCTCTTTAACATCTCAGGCTATCAGCATAATATTTCTGGCAAAAAACCATGACTTCCAAAATGAATCAATACTCTTAAAAGCTCTTCAAAAACCCATAGCATTGTCAGTGTGAGAAAATATATTCTTGAACAAAAACAAAGAAAATTTAGTTAATTTTGATCTTCCAAACAACAACAACAACCTCATCAAAAAGTTTGTAAAATGCAAAGAGCGACATCTTAATACATGCTGGAAAGCTGACAGTGGAACCGTGCTGACAATGAAGGAAATTTGTCTTTGAAACATGTCCAAGTAAGTGGAATAAAACTAGTGAAATTTGAGTGACTTCCTCATAAATAATTTGTTACATAGTAAGCATTTACAGGCTTGGTACAGAAAACATTTACAGCAGTTTAAGTCACATTTAATCTCCATCTTCAACATCAGAGGAAATAGTACCCACCATGTCATTGCTAGTTGCTGTAGAACAATACAGAGCCAATAGTGTATATTTCCAGTTTTTTCAAGTATTCTATCTTGTTCATTTTGATAGAGGTTTTCCCTTCTGCATAGGCTTCTACACAAGGGAGAGAAGGAATACCATTTGTCATTGCAAGGCTGAAGGTATTCCCAAGCATTGCATTAATGAATGATCTTTCCTTTCTTCTGACTGCTGAGGGAAAATTCCTTGTACCTAGAAATTTTGAAAGTAACTCTGTCCTTAGAAATTCCTCAACTAGAAGAAGAGACTGCCAAGGGTTCTCATAAATGGCAAATGCTGGGGAGGTACCTTAAGCTTAGGCCTGGAATGTTTCCTTCCTTAAAAATAAATCCTTTCCCAATATATATAATTTCATCTCATGTATCATCAGTGTCCGTCGCCTGTGGTGCCTCAGTAGCAAAAATGGACATTAAACACTATTCATTTGCTTAGAAAACTCATCAGAAATTGCAGTCTTCTTGTAGAATGGTAGCCACTAATCTTTGAATAGAGCATGTTGTCAGTCATTACTTCGTGAATGATGAATCTGCCTGTAAGACTTGCTCATGTGGTGAGTTCACCATACTGTTCAGGAGTATAGATGATATTCACATGTTGAAGGATGGTGCTGAACAGAGAAGATGTGGTTTATTCACTGAAATCTACCATGTCACACAAACATAACAAAGATCTTACAACTGTATTATTTTTATTTTAGTCTGCAGTTCCACCACTGAACAGCAAGAGTTTCTTTACTGTAGGAGTACATTTTCAAGGTAGTTCAATAAAAAGGTATAAAATGTATTAGGAGATTTACGAGCTTGTCTCTCATGGTATATATAAAACTTTGCAGTATTAGTATTAGTTTTCACAAATAGTGAATACAGTCCCAAAATTACCATAGGTAAAACACTTCTTGTACAGAAATCAGTAGCAGAGGTTGGTTTTACCCATAGTCAAAATTTAGTGGCATAGTATCATTGTCCTTATTTTGAGAAGCTGCTTTCAAGGTAGTGTAGAACTTCTTGGCATGCCTCCAATTATAATCATTTCTTTAGGGTAGTATCTGGCATCTTTGCTTTAAAATTTTCACATTAGCTAAATGCATCTACTTGTGGTCTACCGAAATTGTAATGAAAGTTTTCTAGAAAGTGATAAAACCTGTACCTTATACACATATTTGAGGTGATCTTTCAGGAACATCTCTGAATTATCTTCACATTGAGCCATGCATCTAAATAATGCTTTGGTCTCCCTCTGACAATCTGATCATGAATTCTCACACAAATCTTAACAGAAATAGCATTACCTCTGGCTTAACCCTCTTACATCTTGAGGACTTTTTCAAACCACAAGAAGATTACAAAGTCTGCGTACTCTATTAGCAGTGATTCCATGTAATTTTATAAAGGTTGTTTTACAAACTTGCTATATTCTTCTATTTACTTTTAAGTTGTAAGTATAGAAATGTTTCTTTACCTTGCTTTTAGTGTCTATAGTTGGTTTACTGGGATGTTCTTTAATTTCTTTGTTTTTTTATTTCTTGATTTTTCTGTGATTTTGATTACTTACGTCTTTGTTTACACTCTCTTCTCAATTAGACTTTGTAAATATGTATTTTGTATATTTTTACTTTCCATGAAATAAAAGTAAGTTCACTGGTTAGTACTAGCTTCTTCTGAAACATTCGAATAACATTTATCTGCACACTTCCATGAGTAAGTATCTTGAACTTCACAGGGAACAGTTTTGCCTCAATAGGACTTGTATTCAATGCCTTTTATTCTGGCATTTTAATAATATTCCTCTGATACTTTTTTGATTAACCACACCCTTCCATATTTTTATAGGAACTTCTGAGTTAGAATCAGTGGAAGTTGAACATTTTTAACACACCAAGAATAAACCTGCACTCCATAAGTAGCTCAAACAACTAATAAAGCTTGCAAACAAGTCTGACGTTTCTTTTCAACAATGTATTAAAAGTAAAGATACCAATTGTTAATTTGTAGGTGATAAAGATAACAGTTGGCCATAGGGCAGGATAACCAACAAGGAAAAATGATTTCCATTTACTGCAGAAACATATGTTTCACATATGTTGTATCTGCAATAAACAGAATCTTCAAACCTCATAAAAACAGATTAACAGATGGAATAAATGAGTGATTTCTGTACCAAATGATGCACCCTGGCATACTCTCTACCATAAATGTCTAACTCAAAACTGCTAAAATGTCACAGTTGTAGTTTCTGAAATGACCAATTTAATTATTATTCTAATACATTTGTAATAAACTCCTTTTTGATAACAATAACTTTGCACTGGGCATATGCATAATGTTTCTGCTATGTATTTGAATATTTGTAATAATTTTAATGCATACGTTCATTAGAGAAAGTATATATTTACAAGGAAATGTTGAAATGTTAAGTTTTCAAAATAGATCTTTATATGATTTGTATTACTTGTACCATATATTATTTACATTGCTTTCTTTTGAGATATTAAAATATGTTGGTTTTCAAAAGGTTCTCCCCAGAATGTTTCATTATATTTCATAATAAGCTATTTTGAAGATAGTTGTGGAACTTGTAAGATACAATGAGTGAAGTGCATACTTGTATATTATGTGGGACTATGTGAACTATATTTATGAAATTTATGATGTGTTTTATCCCCGTTGTTAGTAGGGATTTGTAGTCCCCTCGGCACCCCAATTTAACAGCCTGCCATTTATCTCATTGGTAAATATAAAATGCTATGTACAAGATAAACCTGCACACAATACAAGAACTCACAGATAATGTTTGTCAGGAAATTGTCCAAAGTTTTCAAAATGAACTACAGCAAGTGATGAATCATTTCCTAAAAAGATACCAAAATGATTGAGGATGAAACTGGGAAGTTTCAACATATCATTTATGAAGCAATGGCTGCACTAAGAAAATGCCTTTGCGAACATCATTGGTGGAGAATAATTTTCAAGAGCGGAAAATGCTGTAGCATCACATGAAGAGCAGCTTAGTAGCTACCAATGAGGACAATGGTTGGCAAGTGTGCTTCCAATCTTAGTTCCGAAGGATGGCTAGATATATAGATGCTTAGGGGGGATACTTTAAGAAAATATAGTGATAAGTTTTGAACTATTAATATCTGGTTTGTGTTCCTCTTACTACCAGTTGATCGAACACTACTTTCAAAGAGTTCTCATGAGATGAAATGATAAAACTGGGAAAGGATTGTTTTTAAGATACAAAGAGTTCCAGACCAAATTTTAGGTTGATTCTTCTTAAGGTTAAATCACTGATATTAGGTGCCGAAAGAGGTTCAAGTCATATTTTACTATTTCTAAAGAAATAGAAAATTTTCTAGTCTCAGTTACAAAACCACTAGGGAAAATATGTCACGATCTTATTAGGTTCCCGGGCACTTTAAGGTCTTGCCAGAGGCGGGTGTCATGGTATTGTTTTCGCTCCTGGATAGATTAAACGTAAAAGCATAGAACACCAATCCATTATCTGAAGTATACCTACTGGAGAAGTTTTGGAGTGAATAGCAGTAAGAAGGTACCTATCCAAGGAACTATGAAACACCAGAAAAAAATAAATAACAGAAGAGAGAATCGTGGTCCAGATTTTATGCCTGTTTTGCACGCGACGTAATGCAGTTAGGTTTAGTTTGATCAAAGATCATTAGCGTCCCATTCTATTAAGGACACGAAACTGCCAATAATTTTTGTTCAGAAGTCTCTTTATTTCAGGCTTTTTTTTTTATTTTAACGTGCAAATGTACGACATGGGACTGACAGACTTACTTCCCTTTCGGAGGAAGCCATACTTAGGAATTTTTACGCCCTAAATAAACTCATCAGGCCTGGCCGGGTTTGAGTCCGCGATGAAACGACGCACGCCAAAAACACGTCTATTATAGACAAAGAAACCTCATGTTCATGTTTCATTGATGTCATATTAGATGACATTTACAAGCTTATGCAACAATACAACAGTGTCAAAGAGCACGTAATCGTTATTGATATATTTCTTCGGTATAGGTCAAAGTTCGTTTAAAGGTACGATGCAGTTTGTGTTTTTTGTTGTGTATATTATGTAGCAATTCCTAACATCTTACACCTTATAAGTTTATGTACATATACCACAGTATCAAAGAGCGCTTTATCATCACTACTCTGTTTCTTTCAGATTATATTAAGAATAGAAATGAAAAGATAAAATAATTTGTTTGATCATAAAATATTTCATAGGTCAAAGTGATCCCTCGTTTACAGGCTTGTAGTCATCATCATCATCATCATCATCAGTATTTCCTAACCCTTACACTTCTATATTTTTCTCGTTTGCAGCAATTTTAGCTTTTAATTCAAATAGCAGCTCTGATGCAATGTTGGTACCGCAAACAAATCACTAAGTTGCAGCTTTCCATGACGCATGCGTCATAAGGCTTGTAGAGTGCACACAAGAAAGGCACAAGTACGAAACCACAATCATTCCCCATTCTTGTCTATGATATATTTGGAAATGTTAATCTGTGAAAAGTTGTGTTGATAACACGCAATGTTGAACCGAGATAATAAAATTGGCTATAATTTCCCTTTCACAAAAAGCGTTTATTTTATGTGAATATGTAATTTATCACAGGAATATTATTTTGTGCATAAAATATGTTTATTCCTTTAATTATTATTATCCTGTTTAAATTAATATTTATAATTTTGAAATTCCTATTATAAGAAAGTTTGATTAGTAGGCAAAGCAAAAATTCCTCTATAACGCCAGCTAAAATGCCTCAAAGGGTAATCAGATGACGTGATAAAGCCTTAGTTAATTTACCGCGGCACTAGAATAGTGCAAGTGGTAAGGATTTTTTTTTTTTTTGTATATTCTACGCGTTGTAACCTTAAAAGATAATTTGTATGCAAGAAAACTCCCGGTACTAGTTCAAATTCCAAGTGAGCCAGTACTGTGAGGATTATGGCAAAGCAAAAATTCCTCTATAATGCCAGCTAAAATGCCTCTAAGTGTAATTAGATGACGTGATAAAGCCTTAGTTAATTTATCGCGGCACTAGAATAGGGCAAGGATTGGTAAGGATTTTTTTTGTATATTCTACGTGTTGTAACCTTAAAAGATACTTTGTATGAAAGAAAACTCCCGGTACTAGTTCAAATTCCAAGTGAGCCAGTACTGTGAGGATTATGGCAAAGCAAAAATTCCTCTAAAATGCCTCTAAGGGTAATCACATGACGTGATAAAGCCTTAGTTAATTTACCGCGGCACTAGAATAGTGCAAGGATGTGGTAAGGCTTTTTTTTTGGGGGGGGGGGTATATTCTACGTGTTGTAACCTTAAAATGTACTTTGTATGAAAGAAAACTCCAGGTTCTAGTTCTCCAAGTGAGCCAGTACTGCGAGGAAAATGCGTATTTGTTTCTATTTTAGGCAATCACTACGATATTTTAAAAGAATAAATAACTGAATCCGCATTTAGAAACAATTTACAGTTGGCGTCATGATTTTCTCTCTTGGTATCGAACAGAAAGCACAACAATTAGTAACCTATGAACCCAGCTGATGTCTTCAATAGCATGTTCTGAAATTAAAGAAAATATACAGATGGTTTACCTGAGGATCCAAAATGTATTCCACTTTAATATCTTCATTTTTAAAATATTTCAGTTTTAGTTTTTGAAATTTTACCAAATCTGAGAGTTTAACTTTATGTTTGCTTATAGAATGCGCGTCCATAACTATATTATGGAATTGGTTAATGGAAATTTACACGAACTTTCTAAACGTATGCACATTAAACATCATATCTGTAACCGAGGGAACGTGCCGTCCTTATAATCAGTGATAATTAATACGAACTTGCAATGTTAAAATGCACATTAATTTCGCACACAATACATTTTAAGAGACGAGACCCTACTGGCAAATTGTCAAGGTTGCCAGCAGTACAATAACAACATAGTGTGACAATAACACAAATGCCATTACAATCACACTTTTTTTTCTCTCTCTTGCAAGCATACAACCTGAAATAGCAGTTATTCATAAGATTATTTCTTCGATTGTATAATGAGTTCCAAGCTTAGATGTGTGTGCCTCAGGTAAAGTATAAAATTAATACTCTTAAGTTTGCTAGAAGTATATGGCGTGATATAGCGTCATCCGATCAGTTGCAGCATAGACAACATAAAAATAAAGTTTCAGCTTAGCATATATAGAAGAGAGCATAGATAACACCCAAGAGAGTGTGCTGACTCACATATTATGCTTGGAATCGCTGCGGTTTAGCGCTAGTGTCTCTTAACTGAGCTGTCTACTACTGTACTGCTATGTAGTTGCATGTCATGTAATCATTTTAGATCGAGTGTGAATAAAATTGTTCATTATCAAATTAATTCTAAAAAACACTCTTGCACATGCTCTCTGCATAAGGAAAGAGACGGTTAAATACTTCATTGATAATATCCAACATCATTTACATGACGATATATATAAATTAAAAATACAGACACTAGGAGAGGAGGCAAGGGAGATGCAGCTGCTTCCTGGATTATGGTAGTATTAAAATAAATAAAAAGACTAAAGAAAAAAAAACTATTATATGAGAAATTACTATACTCGTAGTGTAAGCCACGCACCGTGTAACTGTACTTCAATTGAAAAATTAGATACAATTCTAATACGGTTAGTAATTTAATATTCATGGTTCCTTCATTGGATGTGTTGGTATTTCAGATGAGTATTTTGACATGGATCGTGTTAAAGATATATAACAGTGCTGTAATTAAATGTTGGCAAAGCAAAAATGTTATTAACATTTGGTCCAAAAATAATCTTGCTCCATTTATATAAAACCTGCCGACGCTACATGACAAAATATAAACTGAGGTGCCCAATAGTTCAAATGTTTATAAACCACAGTATTTAAAAAAAAAATAAATTGTATACTCATCAGGCTAGGTGGATGAAACTATGAAGAGTTTACTTTGCGAGACTTAATCGTTGTTGTAAAATATTTCGGCAAGTTACGAAAATATTTGAGGTACTGCTTCTATTTCAACTTCCAATACAACGTGAGTATTACCACCATTTTACCTTCCACTATGAAATAATCTGTTTTTATGATTAACGCTTCGCTAAAGGGTAAACCACATACTCTACTTTTATCTTAACGTTGACCCTCTTTCTGAGGAACCACCTTAGCCCACTTTAAAAATTCATGTTTGTCATTAGATGTTCTTAAAAAAACGATTGTTATTGATGTTTCGTGAGGTTAGACATTTTATGAAAGGTATCTATTATTTTGATATCTTACAAGTAAATCTATCACTATTCTATGATTACACACTTGAATCGAAGAATGTTCTTTTAAAAAATCAGTTTTCACAATAATTTAATGCGCGTCCTAAGGAAAGTAGAGACCAATCCAAAACTATTTATCGCCTTAGCACTAGAAGCCAGTCTCATTTCTAGAGTATAGTACGATCATCGCCACATAGTATTTGAAAGTCCACCGATAATGGGAATCTGCAGAGGTCGGCACACATTTTTCTTCTATGTCATATAGCTTTGGTTTCAGCTTGTTCGGATCCTCTAGAAATCTGTAAGATTCAAACAGAAAAGACAAAAGCACTAGTAGCATTATTTCACCAGTCGCAATCTTAAGGGGAGTTAGCTGCTTATTTTTAAATATATAATAGCATGGAATTTATTATACCAATGTCATCTTTGATACAGATACTTTAATTGGCCGGACCACGACCACTGCCTGTGTGGTCTAGTGGTAGCGTTTTCAACTACTAATGCTGAGATCATGGTGATCCTGCTTAGGTCAAGTTATTTGAGTAAGGCATTTTTAGAATTTTTTCTTTGCCCTAAGAATGTAATTTTAAGACGCCAAGGACCCCGATCTCGTTTGTGTCATAATTAATTCATTTCATTCCATTCATGACACACCTATAATATTCATAACATAAATGTCGCGGAAAAACCAATGCAGTTAAAGCGATTATAATTTCACATTATATACGTATATAAGCTACCAATGTATGCAGAAGGAATTTAAGAATCATTTCATTGCTCAAATGTCATATTAAACTAAAGACACCATCTTTATATGGAGCTCACAACAGAAAGAAAGAGGGAATATACTACTACTAATGCTAATAATCGACAAGGAAATTGTGTTGATAGGAATGCTCATGTTTTATGCAAAACCACAATAGCTTTTGATTTCACAGTTTTTGCAGTTTATGTTGTAACTGTCATAGCATTTGATCAAATAAGCAGAAACTAGTTTAAGGTCGCTAACGAATCTTTCGTTGGGCGGTAAAACTTCTCTTTATTACATATTCGTTTTTTTCCAATCAGGAGCATCAAGCAACATTAAAGATATTTTTACGATTATAAATTCGCTGTGATAAATGATAAATAATAAATGCTTCAGATTATGCAGCAATCGATGATTGGTTTCTTAGTTTTTTTTACATGCACCAATAGAATATAAATAATACTTTCGGTTATAAAGTTCACAGATAGTTTCCATACGGTTTTTGGTATTACTTAGATTAAACAAAAAAACAAACAAAAAAAAAAAAACGAAAATTTTAATCAGTAATGAAGACAAAATTTTACATTTAAATAAGCAATTTAGTATTGAAATATAACTTTTGTACTGTTTAATTTTTCCACACTGCACAGACAAAATGTGTTGCGAATCGTTTTATAACTCTGTTAACTATTGTATGGCATCCGGCATTTTGAGGTAATGTGCATGTCATAAGCATATTTTGCATCTTTGAACTCATTGTGTCCTTGAAACAGCGCGCTACTCCGGCCTTTTTCGAATTGGTCGATAACTTTAACCACTAGATGGCAGTAACATTCATTTCTTATTACCAACATGAATAGTTTGCTCTGTTGTAATTCCGTTTGCAATGGAGGAACAAGCTTGTTTACAATGACTAAAGGAATCGCAAAGTAAATGCTAGAGAGGATTTCTTTACGCTTCAATTAGCTTAATATGAACATTTAATGGTTTGTTTTATGATAGTGTAGATGTTTGTTATTGCTATTTCTTAATGTAATGTAGGATTGCTAGCCGTTTTATGAAGTGAGTTGGGAAGCTCAATGGGTGTTGGTAAACGCACGAGTGATACGTTTTCGCTTATCTGAAATGTGCTAATAACTTGCAAGTAAGTCTCAAACTGCTAACCTTTAGTTCTTTCTCCGATGTCGCAAGGATGAAAAGCTATTTTGCGGTATATTATATTAACATTCTTAATGATGATAGGTCTATAGATTGAAGCATGGATATACCATTGCCAGAAGAATCCCAACCACCGTGTATACGGGAGGAACTACCACTGCCACCGCCGCCACCACCTCCACCACAGGCAGTACTTTCAACGCCTTGTGATAACATTCCTCTACCAGGATGTGCACAGCAGTTCGCACCAGGGTTCATGCCTCCGTTCCCTCAACCAGCACAACCAATTTCGGCTCCAATTTTACCTGCAGAAGCACCACCTTTGCCACAGCTACCACCTCCGGTACCATTAGAATCGATGTTGGATCAAGCTGATGACCCTAACAGGTGAGCTTTATAAAAAAATACCATATAGTTAGTATATAAATAAATATATATAAGCCCTTTCAAGTTTGAAAACAGGTCACTTTATCAATTCATTACCTTTTCTTTTGTTGACGTTGCTTTAGGGATGCGCTAGTCCCAAGTGGGTTTGCATGGGTAAAATCGTTGGAGTCAAATTATAGTTCTTTTTCATATTGCAAATCAAAAAATCACTCAAACACATAACCTCTGATATTGAATAACCTGATATTGTTACTCATTTGTGATACATTTAGCGACTCCTAAATGAGTTGTTGAAGCCATAGTTGTGTTGGGTAATATTGCAAGTGGTGCATAAAAACTCATTTCTAACACCCTGTTGAAATCACATATCGTAGAAATTGGAGCAAATTGATGATCTCGTTCCTGGGTATTTAATGGGGAACAATTCTTGGATTCTTGTGTCACATGTTGGTAAGAAGAGCCCAATTCTTTCCTGTTTTGCTGGGTAATCTTGTATTCCTTCCATGGTGGAGAATAACATTATAACTTGTAAATAATAAAATTAAAGAAAACCCATATTTAATAACACAAAGACCATCTAGAAAAGTTTACATGTAAACATTCCATGTAATTTACCCTTAACACATATGAAAGTGCTTTAAAATAATGAAATCATCTTCTTGCACCAACAGTTTAGAAAGATAATCATTGGAGAGTATGGAAAATCTTACAACTTCCTGCATTCCTGCAGATTGCTATTGCTGTTACATGAAATTGTTTTGACTCTGGTGTTTTTCCTTATGCAACTTGTGCATTTCAAGATAACAAAACAAAAACAAATGATTAAAGTACCTATTTTCTAACATTACCACCATTCTTTTGAGAGCAACTGAATTGTGAGCTTTGTTCATCTAAGTTTGACTGGACAAAATAAATTTAATGTCTGGAACATTTTGAACAGAACCATAAAGGAGGATGTTAACCCATCCAGTGAAAAGGAGTATACTATATAAATTATTTGGATTGTCATCAGATATACATAGGGAGAACAATAAAACATTTAGATACAAGGACAAAAACACTAGAAATATAAGTATAAACAGGTAGAGAAATCAGCAGTTGCAGATCATTTTTTGACAAACAACCATAACATCACAAATGAAACCAAATTGTTGAAAGCTATCAATCCCTAGAAATTTGCAATATAGGAAAGATTTTCATTTGAAAAAATAAGCATCATGTTATGAACTTTGACTCCTGCCAATGGACTTCTTGACTTTATATTAGAACAACCAGAGGTTACATTGTCACCTGCCAGCTTTAGTCAGTTCTCAGCTGAGGATGAGAGTGAAAGTTCTTGAAATATGTTCTGATGAATTAATCGCCTAGTGAAGTATAATGTCACCTAGTACCAACTTCTTTGTGTGTATTTATAGGGGTTAATTTATATATTTATATATGGAAATTGTTCTTTCACAGTAGCCTTGTATAGGACATTAGTGGTTAAACTAGAAGCCTGGGTCAAAAGTACTCGTAGCATTAAGAGTTGCTTCTTAAGAAATAAATCTCTCAAAGTAGAATAAATGTTAGTGAGGTCTCTGGGGTGCATAAAATCAGATGAGAGTGGTTTGTTGCTTGGAGGAGGATATGGTAGCTCAGTTGGTTAGAGCATCAGCACGGAAGGCTGAAGATCCATGTTTCAAATCCTGGCTGTGGTGTGAATTTTTTGTCATTCTTTCTTTACACTGTACTTTCTAGCTTAACAAATTTTTTACTTGGAATACTATTTCCGTAATTATTTGCTGATTTCTCCAACTTAAATGAAACTCAATCTAATCTAACTTAACCTCATTATTACAAGGAAGTTCAACTTAAATCTTATCTAGAGGATAAAGGTTACAGGGTTATAAATCCTAGGTTAGGTTTAAGATAATACTTTGCATTATTGAAATCATTAGAACTATCTGACAACATATATAGAACATTAATAATGTATTTCTGTTAGTTGTCATAGATATGTTGGCCAACTATTTTCTACATTTGCTTACAGGATACTGATGAAGTTCCTGTGACTGTATTGAATGCATCTAAGAGCATCTTAGTTGTAATATAGAATGTGTTTCACTTTTAACTGTTTTTGAACATTGAAACTTATTGCAAATATAAATGATTACCCAATACAGTCGTCTCATATACTCCATTGCTTTACTTACTTTTAAAATATGGTGTATGAGACGACAGTATTGGATAATCATTTATATTTTATCTGGCTTCACTGCATTGGTTCCAACAGAATTTTAAAAATTATTGCATATTTTAAGCAATGTTATAGAATTGTAGTGCAATATTAATGGCTCCCTTGAATGTAGTGTTTTTTTTTTTTTTTTTTTTTTTGAGTAGTGTTTAACGCCCGTTTTCACTACTGAGGCACCACAGGCGGTTTGAATGTAGTGTGGTGCAACAAGAAAGATAAAGTGCAAATAGGCCTTTGCTATTATTTATAATAGTTTTTTTACTTTTTGTCTGATTTTATAAAAGATAGCAAATAAACAGCAAGTGAGGTTGTTATGGGCACTATATTGAACCATTTGCAAAAGTGTGTATACCAATATGGTGGCCTCAAAGAGCACTTAATTGTTATCACTGCATTGCTTTGGGATAGGTCAAATGTTATCAGTTATTTGGAGCAGTGAGTACACTGTGTTTATATGTTTGAACATATAACACTTCTGTATTTCCCTCAATTAGAGTCACGTAAATTGATCATGAGGCTTTTGCATGGTGCATACAAGGTCACAATACAGGACTGCAATATCTATCATTAAACATCACAGTAAACAATTGAATTGTTGTGTGGCAGTCCAATCTATCAATACCACTTATCCAGAACCTCTATGAGTGTTGCTACCTCTAGCCCAATAGGTGTGATTTAGTCAGTATGAGATCGTAATATATTCTTATGGTATGAGCTGGCATTTTGTTTATGCTCTTTTCAACAAATGCATTAGTAATACATTACAATTCCGTGTTAGGTATATGGGATTGTAAATTTCTATTCCACAAAAGAATGTACAATACTTGTAAAAAGTTAGTAGAAAGTATAATTGGTGTCATATAAGAGCAAGATGGAGGAAGGGCTGTTTGCCACATGTCAAACCTTACATTAGATATGCCCACTTCTTAATTATAAATTCATATTTTTCAACATAGAGAACTTGTTTTCTTTCCTGCTATATTGGTTTGATATTTTTTCTCAGAAACAATAATAATTAAAATACTCTTCTTAGGTATTTTTGAATATTCATACATTGCAACATCAATTTTTGTCCAAAGATGGCACAAGAATCAAGCTTCCTGATTGTACTTAATCATTTATATTAGTCAGTTTTATTTTAATTAATTTATTTTTTTGAATGGTGTTTTAACACCAGTTTTTACTATTGAGGCACCACAGTTGGTGACACTGATGATATATGAGATGAAATGATATATTGGAAAAGAATTTTTTTTAAAAAACTGACATGTTCCAGGCCTATGTTTAGGGTATCTCCCTGACATGTGCTATTTATGAGGAGTGAGAGAAACCTGGAAAAAACCTGAATGAGGAAGGACAGTCATGGCAGGATTTGAACCCCATGAGTTCGCACCTGAATGACCTTGGTCACCCATGGTGATAAAAAAAGTATCATTTTATGCACCTGTTTATATTGTTTGGCAGCAAGCAACATTTTTGAAATTGATGTGACTAAATTATCTATTTTGAAGGAGATTAAGAATTATTTTGTGACATTAGAGAGAACCTTAAAAGCAACTTTACAGTGCTGAAATATGTCTTTGGAATAGAAAAGGCCAGTGTCAGTCATAAGTTATACTTGAAATGGCACTCTTCTTTCTTTATACTCATGCCTATACTCTCATAATTATCACTTTTAGTAATACTTCACACATTAAGGTCAAAATTGATTCCTAAATTATTAAAAAATATGTTAGAAATTGTACTAGTATTTGAAGTTGCCAATATTCCTATGCCTATACAGTTACAAGAGCATTTCTAATACTAATATTTCTGTGACACAAAACAATGAAAAATCGCTAGTAAGTATGGAGTTGTACTTTACAAGTGTAGAAGAAACCTTTGTGGAACACAATTCTTCTAATAACTACAAACAATGAGTCCATACACTTGTGATGTTTAAGGTATTCATGGAACAGAACTAGAGTGCACCCTATAGATTAGAGAGTGTTTCAGGGAAACACTTCCCAGTAAATTAGGCAGGCTGTGTTGTGTAGGGTTAAGTTCTGTTTTACATTCTGACTGCACTGCATATTCAATCCTAGCCACATTAGTATTCACACAGCAGGCAATATATGGATAAATAATGTTATACATAAGGGTTAAGTTGAATGAAAGATTAAGGAGTTCAGAACGTACCATGTGATCTGCCTTAAATTTTTATGGACTATCAGAGATCTATTCTTGATGAATCTAATCCTCTGTGTGCTTCAGTGCCTCTTCCTGCCCAGACCGTCACCAAGCCTCCATTAACCAATGAGTGGTTCCTTTATATCATTTTGCTCACATGTTATTTTAAGCCTAAAAATCAGATTCCTTATGGTGTAAGTTTGTATTTTTTCTAGCCAACTTTTTATTCTTCCTGCATAAGCTGGTAGAGTTTGAAGTTATGCAGTCTGCCCATAAGATCCTGTGTTATTGTGAGCATTTCTTTCATTGTGTGGCCAACCATAGGGTTTTTCTGGAGATGCTTGAGGCTTGCTGTAAGCAAAATGAATGTCCATATACTGAAAGTTGTTCCCAAAGCCTTCTTTTGTTATCAACATTCCATTTTCTTTTGAAAAGCTCATGTGCACCATTACCCAAAACATGGTTACCATCCTGTCAAGAATATTTTTCATTTATTGAGAAGCCTTAAATGATTTCTTTTGTTTGTTATTTTTTCTTGATAGCCAAGAAAAAACCATTATCATATGATTCTCTTGTATGAAAATGAAAATATAGGGAGAAGATTACTTGAATAGCACTGCAGTTAAATCAAGGTTAGCTCTATAATTTCCTAATATTTTAATATGTTTACATTTGTGTAGCATGCAAATATGTATATATTATATCCAGGTAATAAGCAATTACAATATTACATTCTTCATGACTTGATTCCAACCCTGGCTCTCTCCCAAGCCATGAAAATCTGATATAATTACAATGATTAACCCCTTAAAATAATATACCCACAATACAATACTATACTCCTGATTATTACTCAATTCAAACACTCCAAGCCATGAATCTAAATCATTAAAACCAAAGATCATTTACTTTTTATTTTTATTTTAATACAAATGGAGCAACTGAATTGTAGATAACACGTACTGGAATAGTTTATAATTATGGGGTCAACAATTATATAATTTTTATAATTCATTGAAAAATATTCATTCATTGCCTGTTTGCTTTTGTCCAGCTATTTAATATTACAAGTTGCGGAAATATCTTCATCGAAAGATAGAAGTTAGTCATGTCCCAGAGTACAACCAGAAAGTTGAATGAATGAGTGAATTTTATTTCAGCAAATAACATTGCAATTAAATGTTCATTTTCCCACCTACCTTTATAACTAGTTTCATACCTTCATAATTTATATCAATCAAAAAATATACAGTTGCAACAAAATTTTATTTAATTTTGCTAATTTAACTGATTACAGAACCCTAGTCTTTGGCTCATCAGCATTTTTCTACTGGAATATTCAAAAGCATTGGGTTCAACTGTTCTATTGAAATTAAAGTTTTTTATAAATATATCTCAACAAACTACATAATATACTACACTTAAATATACATTTGAATGAATTTGTTCTTAGAACCAATTTCATGCAATTTTCACAAACAAATAAATTTTGTTAATATCATAGTAAACTATTTACATTTCCATGTTCTCAATACATGTAAACTAACTACTATTGAAACATTTAAATTTCTTACTTAGTCACCCTGACTTTATAGGGTTGCATTCCTTCCATACCCCATTACAATTAACACCAGGTAGATCATTTACTTATTAATCATCCATACCCATTTATTTTAATTCATTACAAATATTCCCATAAATTCTTAATTGAGATTTGTCCCCCAAATTTTTCTTTTCTGCTATCTCAGATCTTATATGAAAACCCATTTTACTTTGATCAATGAACTCCTCCACTCTTTTTTCTAGATGTTTAAATAGAATGTAAATGACATTTTATTAGCTACCACCCCCTTTATCATCTCAATATCTGCCCATTTCAGCCAAAATTCCACCAGATTCAGAGCACAATCATGTAGTTTTGACTCAGTCAGTCAGTAATACCATTAACTTACATGCCTGGCATAGGAATTCAACATTTCATAAAATTTTTCTGAAAACTTTTGTCACCATTTATGCCCAATATCAATCTCAGTCATTTTCTTTTGTATGCTGTTAGCTATTTTATAATCACACACGCTAATAAGAAGTTATGAATCCTTATAGTTATGTCTAACACAAATAGTAATCTCATTTCCTAAAAATTAAAACAAACTCAGAAAAGTAACAAAAATGTAGAGTAAGAAAAAAGCTCATGTGTAACTTTTTAGCTATTGACTATTTGCAGGTTAAACAATTTCTTGTAGAGAAAATGGAGACCTTCTGAATTCTCATTCCCATCAGATCCTAAATAGCCTTCACACAACTGTAAAGAATACTCCAAAGCTCCGTAGTCCAGTTTTAATGGACATTGATTTGTTTTATTTACTGAAGCTCTTTAGCATTTCAGGTCATCAGCATCCCATTCAATTCAGGGCATGAAACAGCCAGTAAATTTTGCTCAGAGGCCTCATCTTTCAGGCTTCTAGGTTCTTTTTCGTGCCGTAAATCTACAACACAGGACCCACAACTTTACTTACCTTCTGAAAGAAGCCATATTTAGGATTTTTACGCCTTATAAAATTCATCAACCCTGGCCGGGATTGAACCTGCAATCTTAGGTTTATGAGGCAAGTATAATTACCATTAGACCACCATGACCAACTTAGATGGACAAGGGCAGGATGCATCCAAGATGCATTATTTCCTGGTGGGCAGATATTCTGTTAAAAATCTGGTTTCTCAACTTGTTTCATGCAACTTCCTCCCCTCACTGTTTCTTTGCTGCAGACATTTTCTGGCCCCCATAGATATGTGTCAATGGAAAGCTTGTGTGAGAAAGAAGCAATCGTAGTGATTAGTGGTGCTTCCCCAGTGGCCAGTGTCTGGCTCTCTGAATCAGCTATTATTCTCTCTTAACAGTCCTGTGCATGTGAGTATAAGGTTGCATGCAAATAAGCAGTATAATATAAACTATCCATCTTCCATTAATGCTCTCTGGCTCTTGCTATATCTTTGGGCCTAAAAGTCACAATGAAAAAATTAATGGGCTGATAGACTGAATGTCTTCAAGACAATGGTATAACAAATCACAATAATAAAGCATAAACCAGCTTTTTCTGATGATAGTTGTGAAAAGGAGTGTAAAGACTAAAGTGGTGGCATTGTGATTAGGAATGAAAAACAACCCAAAAAATAGCTAAATTTTTTAAGTCTATTAATTAACGTTAGGCAAATTGTTATATCTGTAGATTAAACATATATCCTGTAGTTATGAATGGAATGAATTAATGATGGTACTAATGAGCTCAGAGTCTGTAATGCCTTAAAGCTATTGGCATGCACCTTCTCAAGGCATGGGAAAAATCGGAAAATAATATTAACCCAGACAGCTTGGCGTGACTAGGAATCAAACCTAGAACCTCCAAATTAATAGCTGCAAATGTTTAGAGGCAATCTTGTTACATTCTTGTTGTCTAATAATATTGGCTTTGTAAATGTCTGAAATAGTCTTTAGGTTTTGTAAACATATGTTTAACTTGTTTATTTGCCACTCATTATCAATATATTATATAAATTATCACCTGTCTTGTCACAAAATAACCTCTTTCCAATGTATATAAATGTAGATGAACACTTTTTTTCTCACCGTTTTCTCATCTTTATATACACAATTTCACTCATACAAGGTTTATTATGAGGAGTTTTGACCCATAGGGAGAAGATGAATACAAATAAAGAATATTGTTGCCCTAATTGCATGTTAGCACTCTTCCCTGTGGTAGTATTCATTACTATCCCAGAGTGCTGCTGTGCATTTTGAGTTATATGGAATTGCGAAAATTACAACTTTCTGGTCTGTTATGCTATAGTCTGTGATGCATTTTGAAACCAGAGCTTTCACTAATTACTATGCTTAGCATCATAAGTGGAGACATAGAACTGGCACAGTTCTAATGGCAAATATGATGCAATGAGAAAGTGTCAAGATGCAGTTAATCTGTGTTGGTATTGAAAGTGGGATTGTCAAGGACTGGAAGTGTTCATTGATTAGAACTGGTTTCCATGTATGATTGATCTCCAGCTCGTTGTCTTTGTTTGTTAAAAGGATGCTTTATCTCTAATGCTTCCCTTCTGGCTAATAAAATAACCATTGGCTCTTGCAATAACTTAGGTTCTTTCAAAGATCCTATGGCATTCAGTATGGGCTTGTTCAGCTACAGCAGATGATTCTGGTTGGTTCAGCCTAAAGAGATGTTTATGCTCATGTATTCACTGTATTAGGATTGTGTGGTCATGTTAATATGTACTTTACCACAAGCACATGGAATTTTATATACCCCAGTGGAAATGAAGAGTTCATTGGGATCCATAGTGGACTAAAGGATTTGACCAATTTTTGTAGTTGAAGAGAAAATAGTTTTTATCCCTTCTTTTTAGAATGCATGCAATTTTAACTGTTACATCTTTGATAAATGACAAAAAGGCTTTAGGTTGATCTCGAAAATCTAGAACCTGTCTTGTGGTATGGCTGGGCCTTATAGCTCAATTAATATCTTTATTGCTGTACCCTTTTGCTTTAAGAGTATTACGGGTATGTTCAAATTCAGCTTATTATCTGATGCACTAATATGTATAGATCTGTGGTTTGAAAGTTTAATCTCAGTTCTTTTTTGCATTGGATTGTTGGATCTTGCAATCAGGTATCAATTAGTGTGAGTCAGACCAGGGCATAAGTCTGGAAAGTTGTAACTAAAGCAATATTAATGCGAGCTGTGAAAGCATTAAAAGCAATGTATCTAATTGCGTGCTTGGTACAAGAAAATTAAAAAAAAAAAATCTATTTGGCAAATGCCCATGCCTTCTTTCATTCTGCTACCAACCTTTATAATTCTGATAACATTGGAATATTATAATGTGCAACATTCTTGCTGTGGAACAGTACTATTTTATGGCATTGCAAAATAAAACAATAATTTATGCTATTGTACATTCAAATGCTTGATACAACTTAGAGAAGCAATTGAATATTTTAAGAGCAACCAATGCAGCCAACTGCGCACATTTTTCAATTAGGACATCAGATACATCAGAGCTAAGTCGTACAAAAAGATATAGCAAATTTCAAACCTTTAGTTAATTTAATCATATTTATCATGCAGTGTGTATTTACGAAATGAGTTGTAGATTAATCCCCTCAATCTGTTGCTCCTCTTGATTTATATCAAGATAGCTGGAACAAATCTTCCTTTTTTTAAATTGTGCTTCAAATATGGTAGTACCAAACTTGATTTACAAATAACTAGACACAATAGCATTTTTTATCTAATTTGAATACCAACAACATTGCATACAGCAGTATATTTTTCAGGCATCAAGTGTGCAAAAAATTAAGATGGAAATTAACATTTTAGTGGTGAAAATGTGCCTTTTATATAGGTATTTAGGAAAATGAGCACATATGCCCACATTCTCTCCTCACACCAACATAAACTTACAAGTTATTCAAATAGTCTTCAGATTTTGCATCCAGCAGATAAAATAAATTATAATTGAGATTGGGTATTAGATATGTGGGAAAATAAGGAAAGAAAAAAAATGTCAATGTCTTTATTCAAGAGGAATATTGAAGAGGATCAGTTGGTATGGTAGGTTTCCCCAGCATGCACTTTTATCTGATGAGTAGAAGAAAGCAAATGTTAAGTATAGGCTCTTTGTCATTGATTGTGATTGCAGAACCATTTACATATAATTTTTTTTATTTTAGAATTTACATTTTCTTATTTGTTTCATATTTTATGATTAGTATTTTTCTTTACACACTCCTCATTATTTTTAATTTCCCTCTCTGATCGCAACCTTAATTGGATTATCTGGCTTGCTAATATTTAGATGAAGCAAAGTGCAGTTAATATGATGGTTCACAAAAATATGTATATGGGAAAGTTGTTCCATTTCCTCTTATAATTGTGTTGCATGATAGTAGTGTCCATTATTTAACTCTACTGTGACTGCTGCCAACCGTGCTATTGGTCTCCATAAACACAACATTACCTGTGAAATTTATTATAACTTCAGAAAATCACATTTGATTTCTCAGAATAAACAGGATTAAAAGTATATTTTCATTTAGATACAGCAAATAAGCTTAAAAGTATAAATATGTAATATTTACCTTAATAGCTGGCTTTGGAGAAATGGACCTCAAAATACTCATTCCTTTTTTACCCAATGGGAAATTCCTAGTTATAATTGAGCATTTGGGTCATGTTTTTTTGGTTACTTTTTTCCCCTTAACTTTCCTCATCCGAATAGAGAATGAATTTATGTGTTTTGATTAAATGAGTGTTGTGCAACTGAATCCAGAGACCACAACACTTCAAGTTACTGGGCATTCACCTGTTCAGAGTTAAGAAAAATTTTGGAAAAAATCTTACCCAGGCAACTGATTAGAACCCGGGACTTCCAGATTTGTAGACACTCACACTGATCACAAGACCAATCTGAAGAGTGATAACAACGTTGCATATTTTGTCACAAAATAATAGCAACAAATCATTATTAATAATAATGATAATTTACTACAGTAAAAATTGAACAAATACCACAAGTTTTAATGTTTTCCTGTAACAATGATCTAACCTAGTACAGATGAATCTGCCACTAACTCATTAGCATTTTTAGTTGAATCAACATGTGTTCAACTGCTTAGTGACTTTTCACTATCGGAAAGATCTTGTTTTCAATTCCCTCTTATACTCTAGTAACATGTTTATTTTCTCCAAACTTCAACCTTGTTCGTACTAGTAGATGCCATAATGAAAGTTTATAGCATCTAAGCCCTTATTTTGAGTGACCAGACATCCTCTTTTGTCTGGGCATGTCTCCCTTTTTTACGTGTTTGTCCGGGGTTCAGATGGATTTTTTTTAAAATCATTAAACATCTTTTTTGTAATTTGCATACCTGAAATTTTTAAAATTCTCAATGTTGACATCTTTTTAAAGTAGGAATTTGCCTGTAAGTTGGCAGCAGCATCAGTGGAATATACTCTTCACTCGTAGATAGCTAGTAAATCAAGAGGTCAAAATGAATCAAGGTGGAATGTAGTTTCTTGAGGACTGATCATATGGAAGTGTTCTCCCGTATTTTTTACCTGACTGCATGGTTCTAAAGTTACATATCACATTCATGCATTCAAAATGCCGATGTAAGTTCAACGATGCTCTAGCCAGCATATAGAAAAATGAAGAAATTAATTTGAATCTGTTATAAAATTAGTGAATATGGAACCTAAAACCTCTGAACTACATTACAGATTAATATTAAATTTCCATTTTGTACTGCCTTTTTGTGTTTTTATAATGTAATATTTAGCATTATATTTTCCTTGGTTTCATATGCAGCTAGCAAACTGTAAAATTATAATTCTATTTTATTAAAAATATTTTACATAATATAGAAACAGACATAATTTTAAGTATAATATAACCTTAAATCTCAATGGATCTTTTGTATCCTCTTTTTTGAAGCTTTTTGATCTCTCTAAAAGTCATAATTGATGGGTATATGAATGTGCAACAAAAGCAAGAGTTACAGTGTAAGCATATGATAAGTAACAGAAAATTATAATGTTAATATTTGATACAAATTTCTTCCTATTTTAAGGAAGAGGACATAGCATTTGTAAATAGATTACTGTTCTACCTTAATTCATCTGGTATTAACTTCTTGAACCCAATCATGTGCAATATACACAAAAAAAAACTATTTACAAATTAAGTAGCTAATATAATACTGTGAATTTGAGAAATTTGAGCTTCTTATTTATTTATGCTCTTTTGTACATAGAAAGGAAATATATCCATTGATATTCACGTTATAGTGTTTATAAGCAAGCAATGTACATGTTTGGATGGATTAAAATTGTTGAATTCTACCTGCCAGTTATCATTCTTATCAAAGTATAGTATATCACTCTTAAGAGAAGTATATTTGAACTTATCCCTAGAGCAATGACAAGGTACTAGGTTGTTAATGCTCTTTGAATCGCATCTTCATATTTGTCAGAATGTCCGCACAGTTTTTCTTTTACCATTGGAACAGATAAAAAGCCACATAGGCTAGGGCTGTTCAAGGAGTTATTAAGAATGATGGTACTTTGATGTTCCAGCATAACTGTCACAGTATAATTATATATTGAGAAAAAAGGTTTAAACACACTTTGACCAACATTTCTAATTAATTTACTTTAGTTGAAAGCTTGTCATCTAAAAATACCCATATAGTTGATTGTTGTTTCATCCAAGAAATAGTCAATTTTGGTGTTCTAGTGGTAATTATACTTGCCTCGTAGACCCAAGATGTTACAACCCCAGCCAGTATCAGTAGATTTTTTGGAAGTAAAATTCCTAAATATGGCTCTCTTGGAAGGAAAATAAAGCTATGGGTCCCTTGTTGTAGATTTATGGTACATAAAAGAACTCAGGCCTGAAAGAAGAGGCCTCTAAGCAAAATTTTTCGGCCATTTCATGTGCTGAATTGAATGGGATGAGGATGATCTGAAATGTTTTATATATAACCAAATAAACAAATCTTAAATCACCTGGTTGATTCAGGTTCTCCTACCTATCTTAAGTTATAAGCACTGAACCTAAGAAATGTTTCAATTGAGGGACCATTTTCTGACACTATTAAATTTTTTTTACAATAAGTTATGCACATAATATAGAATGACCCATTGTACTTTAACCAACTTATGGTATGTTGCCTATAGGTGAGTGACACTTTTGCCATCTGTGGGTATTGTAGAATGGTACACAGCTATACAACAATTTTCTTAAACTATTTTAAAAAAAATATTCATTCCAATTTTATGGAAATAGGTGCTGAAACTGATCACCATCGTCCACATCCATCCCAGCATTTGCCTAAATGACCGGAAGAAACCATGAAAAAAACCATATTTCAGGATGGTGAACCCCAAAGACTTTGAACCCTGGGCCTTCTGAATGCAAGTCCCAGAAGTAACTGCCTCAGCCACTCTGCTTGGTTGAACCCAATTTCTGGGGTATATCTGTATACAATTTCCCAAAGCATTCTTAGACAGTCTCAATTGGAGGTGTTTATTTTCCCTAAGCATTTTTGAGTCTTTTGGCATATTAGTGTTAATAATGATTTAAAAATCATAGAAATCATCAACTTATTAGACCTTTTCTGGGTCTGGATGAACCATATGATATTTTGAATTCAGCTACATGTAGTACCTACAGATCTTAGAAGGATAGGTGGTCAGCCTGTAACAAATACTATTGCCTGAAAATCATATTAAACCTACTGGCTTTGTTACTTTAAAAATTCTAGCCACCAAATCAGAAAAAAATTTTTACATAAGAAGTCCTGGCTCATTAGGTACTTGCTGTTCATTAAATGTAATTTTGTCACATGACATTGGCATCTAATCAACAGTTAAAGACCACCAGTGGCGGAGATTGTTAAGGTATTGACTCATGAGCGGGAGGTCTGGGGTTCGATTCCCGTTAGGATCTTCCTGACAGGTTTTTTCCAGGTTTTCCTCTGTCCTCATAATTGCAAATGCCAGGATGGTATGTCTTGAATGTTTCCTTCCTTTAAAAAAAAAGTCTTTCCCAATTTATCATTTCATCTCGTCTATCATCAATGTCATCTGCCTGTGGTGCCTCAGTAGTTAAAACGGACACTACACATAATTCTTCTTCTTTTTTCCCTTAGTTGTAGTAATTTTTTGTTTCTGCGGGTCTTCCATTGTTAGGCTTGCCATATTTTGAGAATATATATTATTAAAGTTGATGAAAATATAAGTTAATGCTACTTTTATACAGCATATCAACATCATACCACTCGTCTTTTACATTTCTTAGAGTTGTGGCTTAATAAAGTAACTTTCCTGATTTAATATATAAGTTCATGAAATTACTGAAGTTTGGTAATTGCTTGATACCCTATTTGATCTAAAGCAGTCAAGAATGTACTGATAGGTTATCTTCAGTATATTTTTAATTCATAATTAGAAATTGATAATAGCAGTGCATGTAAATTTTAATACAAAACACTGTAACTACATTGAATTTATAGTTCTGCTGCATGTTTCTTAAAGTGTGTGCATTTTTAATGATGATTTCTCATTTTAATATAATTTATGCTCTCTTATTATGGGAATTAAAATGGTAGTTTGAAACTGATCTTAGGGCATTCTTGACTTAATTGATTACAAATTAAAGCATAGAGCATTAGTTGTCTTTTAATGCAGTAAATACTTATATCATATTAAATACTTATAAGGCTAAAATGCCCTTTTTTAATGAACTAATTTCTTCCTCTTGGCCCAATAATCCTTATGGGCCTTGGCCAACTGGTGCATCCTCTACTTCCATCTGTGACATCATAGGCAGAGCATAGTATGTGTGGGGAGGGGAGTATTTGATCATCACTATAACATCCTACTTGTCATTCATGTGTGTTTCTAGATCAAGGAACCACCTCCCTATCAAGAAGATCCTCAGTTGTCCTCATGGTACAGTTCCAGATCTCCATAACTTATTAAATTTCAAAACAGGTACTGGGGATTGAACTCAGGACCTTTTGAATAGCAGCCAACAATACTAACCACTAAACCAAGAAAACCACTTAAAATATCTGATATAATCCATTTAAATAATTTCTCAAATGTGTTGCTTTGTAGAAAAAAGAGATTACATTTAGGATTATTGTATTATAATATGTGTTGAATATTGAGAAGTTCATTTTTGTATGCACAACTCCAGGAAATATACTAAAGGTTTACTGCACTGATGAATTATTATAAGGTGACATCCATTGATTCAATAGAGGAAAATTGAAGAGAGTGCTGGGGAGACTTGTGCGAGCCAGTTACAAGACGCTTTATGATTGTGAGTGGTGTTGATATATCCCATAATGACCGTCATAACATATATTTTCACGATCACTGTATATTTATTATTATAATTTTAATAACTGCTGGTTATATAATCTTATCTTTGTTATCAAATAAAAATGTTGACTGCTTAACCTTGGATGGTCAACATCTTGAAATTTTATGAGCAGTTCTACCAGCAATTATTTAAATTTTTAAATAGACTGTTCAGAACTACTGCATATCTCAAGTGTATGAGTGGGGAATTCATAACTTAGTACACAAACTGTAGAAAGTATATGAGTTAGGAAATACGTTTTCTTGAACTGCAACAGTGTTGGTGAATGAATGATCTGCATCAAGTAGAGCAATACTAAATACAGCATTATTTTAATTGGTCTATTTAATAAAGATGCTTCTACAAATACATTTCTCCTCTTGGAAGAAAGTATTTATAAAATTATATGTTGTATGTATTGAAGGAGTGTGCATCTTTTCTTGTGCAAGCAAGAAGGTAGTGCATGCTAATATCATTGAATTTTGATTATCATGCACTGATGCAAGCAGTCATCTCATATGTTACTATTAATTGTCTTCACATCTTGCTTAGCATTGTAGAATTGCAAACTAGCCAAATAAAGAACTGAAGATGCTGCCTTTGCCAATGGTTGACAAGCTGTCTGTTTTGGAGTGGAAACGAAGTACAAGGAATTATTTTTGACCTTCATCTGCAGCTTAATGCAAGCTGCATGGAGCTAGGGTCACATAAGTTACAGGCTCTGGCATTGGATAGGTTTCCCTTGCACTTCTAATACCGCTATGAGTGGCCGAGGTCTTTAAGGCATGGACTCGTGAGCAGGAGGTTTGGGGTTCGAATCCTACCAGGACTGTCCTCCTGGACTGAGGTTTTTTTTCCAGGTTTTCCTCAGTCCTATAAATGGCAAATGCTGAGGAGGTATCCTAAACTTAGGCCTGGAATGATTCCTTCCTTAAAAATAAATCCTTTCCCAATATATTATTTCATCTCATGAATCATCAGTGTCTATCGCCTGTGGTGCCTCTGTAGCAAAAACACGTGTTAAACATAATTTATTCATAAATTTGAATAGTTTGGGATTTTCACAGTGAAATATAGTATCATATAACAAATTATTTATGAGGTAGTCACTCAAATTTCACTAGTTTTATTCGACTTACTTGGACATGTTTCAAAGGCAAATTTCCTTCATCGTCAGCACGGTTCCAAAAAGTTTATAAAATCCAAATAGCAAAATAATACATAAAAATTCCTACTATTTATTAACATTCATCTTAACTTTACAGCTATTAAAGTATTAAATATATAACAATGCAATCACATATACAAACTTTAATTAGAAGATGCAGAGAGTTAGTGCATTGTTCATGTGAAGTACTGCTTTCCATTGGCAATTGTCTCACTAGAGAATTTTAAGTGGCGCTCGAAAATGAAACATGTTTGCAATGCAGTTTTTAAGAGTATTTAATGTACTTTAAATACAAGACAAGAAGTCCTCATATCCAACAAACAAAGTTATGTCTTGAAATCTGTCAGATTAGAACAGAATTTACTACTTGTACTCCAAACAATATTTTCATTTGCACTGAAATGATGGTTGTGCAATTCAAGGTTTGGAGGATGAATTAATATTATCATTTATTTGAGAATAATTATGGCTTTTTTTTTTTGGATAAAAGCTTCAACATTTTACATTCTTCCAATTCTTATCTCAATTCAAATATTATTAAAAGGCAAATGTTAAATTACTTTTAATTCATTTTATGGAATTATATAAGAATCAAATTTAATATCTGTTATTCTTAATTAGACAGTGAGTCGATTTAATACTCTTATGCTCCACTTACCATTGAATTATACAAAACATGTTCACAGGCCTTTGCCTGCATCATCAGCTGTGTGTCGAGTGCCAGATTCATTGTTGGTTGTATGGACTTGGTGTAGCTCTCATGATCATTTTAAGAATTTTTGGATTAATTTGTCTTCTGTTGGGATCTCAAGTTCATAACCTAATCTTCATATTTTTTATAAACTTTTTTCCCATATTCCCAGCTCTAAGGGTCTGTCTAAATTTCAATTATTTGGAACTGGGAACACGGGGAAAAAATTATAAAAAAATATGAAGAAATGGTTATGAACTTTGAGATCCCAAAAGAAGACAAATTAATCCAAAAGTTCATAAAATGTCCACAATGTCCAAGTTCATTCAACCAACAATGAATCTGGTGGATACACAGCTGATGGTGCAGGTAAAGGTCTGGGAAACATGATCTGTATAATTCAGCGGTAAGTGGAGCATAAGAGATTTAATCGACTGACTGTCTAATTGAGAATAAATTAATTGCTTCACTGTATTAATTCTGACATGAAATTTATGTTGAATTTAATGATAGTTATGCTAACATTATGGTTTATTATCAAAGAAATGTTTTAAACTAATTGTTTTTAAGCACCAAGAACATCAACTTCTTGCAGGTAATTCACAATATATGCATGCCATCTAAAGCAAAATGCAAACTTAATTGGAGAATCAAAAGGTGTGCAGTCAGCTGATCATATGGAAGGGCTCTGTATTGATTTGAAGTGCACTAATTGTGTAGAATTGATGTATGTAAGCTTGATAACATTGTTTCACATGTGCAAATGAGATTGTGGGTATTTCTGATTCAACATGTCTTTACATATTCTATCATTTATTGGAAACCAAACCAAGGTTATTTTTTGGGGAACTCTTGAATTGATTTATGGTCAAGAAACAATTATCAAGAATGAGATACCACAGATGGTCAAGGTCGTTAAGGCAAAAACTCTTAATTGGAAAGTCTGGGGGTTCCATTCCCACCAGGACTGTCTTCCCTTACTGAGTTTTTTCCCCCTTAAGTTTTCCTCAGTCATTAATGGTAAATGCTGGAGAGACCCAGTTTATCAATTCACATCATGTATTATCAATGTCCATTGGGCATTAACACTATTAAAAAAGGAAAAGAATTTACTGTTGTCCTTCAATTAATCTTTCTGTAAATAGTTCTTGAAAAAATCAACATAATTGTTTTTTCCTGTTTTGCCCTGTTTTGGGCATTTGACATTCAAATTTGTCGGTCCTGGTGGTGTAGTGGTTACCATACTTGCCTCCTACGCCCAAAACGCAGGTTCGAACCCAGCCAGGATCGATGGATTTTTTCGGGCGTAAAAATCCTTAGTATGGCTTCCTTCGGAAGGGAAGTAAAGCCGTGGGTCCCGTGTCGTACATTTACGCCACGAAAAAGAACCTCAAGCCTGAAAGAGAGGCCTCTGAGCAAAATTTGTCGGCCGTTTCACGTCCTGAGTTGAATGGGACGCTGATGACCTGAGATGTTAAAGAGCATCCATAAATAAATCAATAAAAAAAAAAGACATTCAAATTTGGCATTTGTTTTACAAGGGACGAAAAGTATATGATGTTCTTGCAAAATAAGAAGCATCTTCTTATTTTTTCATTTTTTGCATAGATTGTATTCTGACAACACATCTTAAATTTATTTAAAAATTGTTTGCCCTTGAGTGTCCATCTGGATACTTCTCTTGTTAACCTGTGAGCACATCTTGGCTTTCTCGTTCTCAGAAAAGTAGAGGTTATGTGCTTTTCATGTATATATTTTCATAATGGTCAACTGGCAATGAATGTAATATTATCTTAGAGCAACAGCAGCCAATCACCTGTAGTTACACTTGTATGCTTGTTTACGTCAGATTTGTAGTTAACCTTATAAAGGGACTACTTAGTATTTAAATGATATTTTCCTTTACCAACTGAGTGTAGGCAAGAATTTTAAAGATGGATGAAATAGAAAACATATGAATTCCAGCTGGGACTCTTAATCTTTGGTTGCTGAACTGTTGCTGCATTGTTTAGCTGTGATACTGTGGTATCCTCTCTATGTATCCTACAAATAGACATTTCTTTCATCTAAGTCTACTAATCATGTACTCCTCAAAGCTTATCTCTTGAGTTTGCAATATTAATAATGTAGTGTAACCTGTTTAAGTTGGAACTGACTTGATCCTAATTGCTTTCTGTTCTGGACAGATTTTTGTGTGATTCAAAGTATGAAGTTAAAATGAACCATCTCATCATTTGCAATATCTTATACACATCTTTGGTTGAAATCCCTCTAATATAATGTTTCAGTAGCAAGAGATATGTAACATCACTTGTTTCCCAACGCATCGGATTCCAAACAAGTTTATGTCTGTTTGTGAAGTTTTCTAGTTATTCATTAATAGCTTTGAATTTCATGATTTAGTTTTTTCACTAATTTGAGCGTTTGGGGGTACAGAATAAGTTAAAAATAAGCATGTTCTTTTGAACTACCATTCTCAGAGCAATTTATTTCTTCATAGCCTGTTGTTTTCTCTTTTCTTTTCATGTCACCATTATTGCCTGCAAGCCATGTGACCTTTATTTTTCAAAATGTCATACATCTGGAGACTTTATGAAATTAAATATTAACATTACTTCTCTTATATTTAGTTTATCCTTTTTCTTTAATTTGATAACCTTCATCTCATCATTTGACCATAGTGCTACGTTTTTATGTGTCATTGTTGATCATAAAAATCATAATTCTGCTTAGCCATTCACAAGATGTGTTGATGTGATATACAGAAATTCACTCTTAAGGGCTCTTCTACTTAGTCAATAGGGCAATAAAACTATTGAGCAAACATCTAACCCACTGTTGCAGATTATTGCAAAGACAATTAATTTTTACAGTAGTAACCCACTTATTTTGTTTTTCGTGAAACTACACACTTTCAAAACGTAATTTACTTCAAAAAGTGTATTCAAGAAAAATTTTCCCTTATAAACAGTGGCAGACTATTTCTGTTCCCGTGTTCGACAGTTTCCATTTTATTCAGGAAAAAATCAAATATAAGACATGCTTTTTGTTGCCCTAATGTTTGCTTAGTAATATTAAGTAAATTTTGGCCTGCCTAATTAACTCTTAAAAATGAGAGAATTTAATGCACTATACTTTTTTAAAACGATTCCCATTTACTAGTATGCTGTTCACTAAATTACTTTCCTTAAAGGTTTTTCTTTGGGTTAAAGAGATATAGAGCAGTCACCAAGTGATATATCTGAGCTGTAGGGTGGATGTTCCATCTCCTGGAAGTCATATATGTTCACTGAAGCCTTCGCAACAACAGCTGTATGGATCAAAATATTGCTATAAAGCACTTGAATGATCAGTGCCATAGTTTAAAGTATGCACTTGAGCTTTCTAGGTGCTTGGTTTGATTCCTGGTTAGGATAGTTTCCGGAACAATGGTTTTTCTGAGGTCTTTTTTCTCAGTTCTTAAGGTGAACACCTAGAAAATTAAACCAGAATGTCTCCTGTACTCCTTCAGTTGAATTATGATTTATCATCTCATATCTCGTCACATTGCCATGAGCATTACAAAAAATTTTCAACTATCCAGCATTACTTGTCTCTGATCCATTTTGCAGTTACACAGTTTCTACAGCAGAAGTATACTACCCTGCATTTATGGTGTGATTTCTTTCCATGAAGTCAGTCAAGAAAAGTTAATCTTAAAAGATTAAAGTGATCTCTCTGAGGAACTGGGTGACGTAAATTTTCTATGTTTGCCTAATGTGCCTCACTCCATAGATTTTCTTTTGGAAGAGGGTCATAAATGTAATTTCATCCTCTGTGACATTGGATTCTGGTGTACCTTGGCAAAACTCTAAAATCTTGAGGCATAAGATCACAAGGTTCTACTTCTGAACTGAGAAAGAAATTAAGCACCTACCTGCACAGTTTTCAGCATGTGAAGTTTCTTGTGAATGTTTCAGAAACCAGTTTTAACAGAAAGCCTCAACCTTGCTAAGAATTCTTTGGGCTTCAGCTGCCTATGTAGTTTCTCTTAAACAAAATAGAAGTTTTTTTCTGACATCATTTACCCAAATGAAAGTGAGACACTCTCTTTTCTGTAATGATTTATTGATTGGAATGCATGGACATATAGAAAGTAAGACTGATACATGGGTGGCATATGCACTGCACACAGTTACCTTTGTTCAAGCAAGTGTTCCAGCGCACTACCAGGTTATATATAACCTGAGAAAAAATTTGGTTAACTGAAGAATCAATCTACAAAGAAACTGATTCCTCTCTGCTTATTAATGCAGCAAATGATCCATGCAAACACCGATTTTTGAGCCTTCTGCTTCCTCAGAAAAATACTTGGAGAATCACTGCGCACAAACCTTATAGTATCTCAATTGTCAATGGAGAATGATGTGAACATTTCCCATGCTCAATGACAATGTTTCTGCAATCTCATGGATGGTGGTTTGGCATTTCTCCTATATGGTTGTCTATGGCTGCAAATGATTCCTCGGTGATGGTTTAGTGGGCTTGACCAGGTCTAGGCGTGTTGTCTGTGAGCACACGTCTGTCATGTAATTCACATCATGTGAACACTGCACAGCATGACAGACATACATTCCCATACACATTTTTCAAATCAATTTTGGCTGCACTAACACCTTCTGCCTTTAAAAAAAATTGAATTATTGCTTGCTGGGCCCTTTTGAACGAATCCATGTATTCGGTTCAACATGCTTCTGCACATGTAAACAACTGGACCATCTTACCATACCGATTTGCTTTCTTACATACAATACAATGGACAGAGCAAACACAAAGCTCTCTAGCAAAAGTCTTAGGACCATCTTTAATATTTTCTCTTCCTAGGTGAAACGATTTAGTCTATATCCTTTATCTGAAGGCTAATATAAGTATTTGCTGTTCAGCTCCTTCTCATTCTAGCAGGATGAGAGCAAGCATCCTCTTGCATGTAAACTTCACTTGTCACAATGAAGTTGAGGAGAGAGAGAGTTTTCTTACACTGAAATTTTTTGCATTAAGCTAGTTTCTCTCATTAAATCTGTGTATCGTCTGCATGGTTAATGTTCATTTCTTCACTGATGCTAAAGTTTTTGCAGGAAAGTGAACTGAATATTTGTAGCCATTGGAGATGGATAGAGAAAGTATTTTATTGTGATCAATGATTTCAAAGGAAGTTTGAACAAGACTGAAAGAGAGTTGGTCCTGGTGGTGTAGTGGTTACCATACTTGCCTCCTATACCCAAGATAGCGGGTTCGGACCCGGCCAGGACCTATGGATTTTTTCGGGCGTAAAAATCCTAAGTATGACTTCCTTCGGAAGGAAAGTAAAGCCATGGGTCCCGTGTCCTACATTTATGGCATGAAAAAGAATCTCAAGCCTGAAAGAGAGGCCTCTGAGCAAAATTTGTCGGCTGTTTCACGCCCTGAGTTGAATGGGACGCTGATGACCTGAGATGTTAAAGAGCGTCCATAAATAAATCAATAAAAAAAAAAAGACTGAAAGTGTAAGAAACTTTTGAAGATGTTTCTCCATGCTATACAATCATTTTCTGACTATTTAGTGAAACTGAAGAGTTCAAACTTCATTAATATTTAAACCTCAAAAAGCTGCAATGAACGCACTTAAAATGCTGATGCAGTTATTTAGACTGCCAATGTTAATTGTGTATTAAACAGTTATTACTAGCTCTACATTAAATGAAACATCATTGTAGCACTTAAGAACATTTATAATAGTGAATATACAGGAAAGTAGTGCAATAAAACAATAATATGCCTATGAACATAGTGAGCATATTTCTGGCCAAACTGGGATACTGCACATTTTTAATAAAGGCTACTATAACATGACCAAAAATGATAACAGATCACTTTACACATATTACATATATTACATAAGAAAGCACCATAAAACAATAATATGCTATGAACAGGGTGACCATATTTCTGGCAGTCTAAAATGGGACACTCACATTTTAATAAAGACTAAAACACATTACAGAAAATGACAACACTCACGTTACACATAATTATAACAGTCACTTTTGTCTTTACACCAGAAGTACGATGTGGCCCAGAAAAAAGGAAACTGGGAATACTTCAGCAACATTTTATATACAGCAATTACCTATTGTGAAACTATGTGTTGTACATGTTTTCTGTTAATTTTTTTCTTGCTCCTGAAGGAATAAAATTTCATTTAGTCTACCTTGAAGTTTTCTCTTTATCAAGCTGATATCATGGGTAACTTTTAGAGCAGACATTTCTTCAGCTTGTACTTCTGTGATAGTGGCCTGATAAGTATGACTCTGACATAAAGCAATTATTAACAACAGCAAAGTGCATTCATCTTTAAAGTATAGTTATAACAGAGCAGGACACCTCTCCTGAAACATAAAATGTGAATTTAAGCAGCATACATGTGAATAATGGTCAATTGCTGGACCAAGTGATTAGAAATATGTACTACCATACTCTCTAACCACCTGTACTCTGAGGAGTTGAAGCTGAACAATCTCTTCTGTTTTTCACATTTTCTTATATGCTCTTGTGTGTGAGTTACAGTAATCTTCATAATGTTTTATTATTACTTTTTTGAGTTGTTAGCTCATTGATGGATTATTGTTATAATATGTAAGAATATGTTCAAAATAGCAACAATTTTGATAAAAGAACAAAATGGGGCCAACACGAAGAAACAGCATATTTTAACTGAAAGATTCAATCATACAATGATCTTAAGGGCATATTTTGTTTCCCTCTTATTTGGTTGATGCAAGTTAAGTATGCCCTTTAGAGACAAATTCCTTTTCTTGCAGTGGCTTTAAGGATTTTCAGATAATATTTCAATTGCACATTCAAATAATTAATTCAGTATGAAAAAATTAATAATCAAAACACTCATGATGAAGTACATTGACCTGCTGAAAACTTTCTTGCAAATAAAATTTTAAACCAGTGCATTTCAGCTCACATTTCTCCATTATTTTTACAAAAGACACTTCTTTTGTTTAGTAGCATTTAGAAGGAGTGAGACTTCACAAAGCCTTCAAATTTAAAAAAAAAATCACCTACATATGAAGCATGCAATGCTTTGTCAGAAACAGAAATGTATTTTATTAACTAGAGGATTTTTCTGTGACTTCAAAAGAATTTAAAATATTCTCTTCTTGGTTTTGAAGCTACATGGGAAAGTCTGTAAATATCTTGTAGTTTATTTGGCACCATAGACCTATTTTACAAAACATTTCCACATATAAAATACTTGGCATTATTCATCTCCATTCCACGTAAAGCTATGTTGCAAGCATTAACACTATATTTATGGAAAGGAGTGTTTTTGTGAACCCTGAAGGGAATTTTCACTCACAATTTGCACAAACAGTTTCATAAATCACACTTGTGCTGAAACTCACTTATGATCATTATATATTGAATTATGAAAGAGAAAATGTGTATCTTCTTATTTGCATGGAATTGGGTAATATAAAAACACGTGATTGGTCTTCATAGGATTGAAAAGTCACCTACCGAGATTTTCCATATCCTGCAATTCAACATCAGTAAAAGGCTTCCTTATTGAATAATCTAGAGATTCCTGAGGTTGGCAGCATGGAAGACCACCTGAGAGTTTGGCCATGCATTTTACAAACAGTGGTGGCTTGCATGTGCTGAAATCCTGTCTAGAAGCATCTGTTATGGCACGAGAGATGAATTTTCCATAATCGATGTCCATGGTACTTTATGAAGACCTCAAACTTAGTACTTACCAATAGAACACTGTATAATTTCCTAATGGCACAGCTGAAGAAGCAAGGGAAACTGAAATTGAAAAATCCTGCACCAGCATGGCAACAATGGATTTTGTATGATCCTCTTCACTGACAAGAAAGTGTTCACCATTGAAGACAGTTTAACTGCCAAAATGATGACAGTGCATGCTTCAAACTGTAATGGAGGCTGTGAGAGAGTTTCCAAAATTCAGAGAGGCCCCAACCCCTCTTCATTCAGGATTTGGTAAGCTTTATTTTTGCAAAAAATATTGAAAAAAACCAGCATCAAAATGTACATGAAAAGTGTCCTGGAACCTTTTATGATGCCATTAAACCAGATTCTGTTCAACAATGAGCCCTGGAGCTTCCAATAAGATTCTGCCCAGCTCACAAGGAGCGATGGTGCAACAGGGACTGGAGGCCAATGCACCTGATTTGATCTCCATTGCTGATTGGCCATCTGCTAGCTCTGATCTCAGTACCTTAGCTTACAAACTGTGGTTAGTAATAGGGGGGATTTTCTGCAAGAACAGGCATCTTATAATTGAAAGTGCTCCTAAAATCAGCAGTGGCAGATTTTTCCATTGAGACCATTCGTGCTGCAGTGAATGACTTGTCAGACTTCAAGCCTGTGTGAAGACAAAAGGTGGACAGTTTGAAATCTGATTGGTTATATTATTACATGTATCATATATATTATTTTGATCTAATACTGTGCTATTCAGCAACATGGGTGGCTGAGTTTGCTAAGTTTATGAAAACTCCTTAATGCTAGGTCTGTGGTTTGATTCCTTTCAGGGACATCCCCTGTGACTGATGTTTTTTCCAGGGTTTTCTCAGTCCTCATCAATGGCAAATACAGGGGAGGTACCCTATACTCAAGCTGGAGCACTACCTTTTCTCTCAAAAAATTCTTTCCTTATTTATCATTTTGCCTCACCAACTGTGATGCCTCAGTAAAGAAAATTGACATTGAATGCTTTTAAAGATATCATTATGCCATTGTGCTACTATGAAATATTTGGGAAATTATAACAAGGAATCACAAACTTTTATGTCAAAAAGGCATTGACGACAAAGTAATTAATTGAAAACAGATGTGTAGGCATTTAAATTGTGAAAGAAGGCAAGCATATAGGCATGTAAAATATTATAGTTGCTAAACGAATTAACACTGACCTGAAATAATTCGTTTAGCAACTATAAGATGAAGTACACAGAAGGAAGATACAATAACCTGAATAATGTAAAATATTAACACACTTGAACATAGATGTAATAATAGTCTAGGGACCAGAAAAGGGAATGTGTACCAGAAATGAGATTAAAAACATTACATGCTATGAAAAAATATTTACTGTACAGCACAGTACAATGCCCACAAAGTCCTGGTATGCGTAATGAACTTTTTTATGAGATTTTAAATGCTTCCATTCAAGATTAATTTTGCCACTGCACTGTACTTTATTCCCTTCCATTTCTTTATGAATGTTACAGGTTTTGATTGCACAAATCCTTACTTATTCTGCATCAGTCTCCTATCTAAATCACTAAACACTGCCAATATAGTCTTTGAATTGATTTGTTTCTAATTTATATCTGTCATGTCACAACTAACTCTAAAAATTAATGAGAATGGAATGTGTAACTACTGTCACAAAAGAAGGGCAGAATATATCTTGAGGGATACTCTTTGCACATAATGCCAAAATTGACCAACAAAATGAGATAGGCTAGGGAGGGTTACGAAATACCTAATAGGAAATCACCTTTAAGAGATCACTATCATCAACACTGAAAAGTAAAAGGTTGAACTTCTCATAAAGAAAATTTTAAAAAAATTCAGTGATTTTACCATTTCACTCGCATTTCTCTAAAATTTGGTTGTTACTGCAATGAAATATAAAACATTTAAAGTACAGGAAATATGCCAGAGTGAATAAAATTTATCATTGCAACTAGGTTTATTGTTATTAGTCTTCATTACAGTAAGGTTTGGTTATTTAGAAAAAAAAAAGCTGTTGATAATTTTTAAAGAGATTAATATAACTATAAGCTTAGCTAAAATGTGTGACATCAATTAGTATAATTAAGACTGTTAAAATATCCAAGATAAGGGGAAAAAAATTAATAATGGGATTCACATTTTCAATATTAACATTGTGTTTCTTAACATTATTTTTCCTAAATTGCGCTCTCTATAAAATATTGTTTTTAGAACAGAAAAACTGTGTCCTATGTATAAATTGCCATTGCATACTTAAGTTTGGCAATGCTGTTCTTATCACACATATTGCATGTTTCACTCTCTGTATTTTCTTGCCTGGAAACTGCATGAATTTGATCAACTGCTTCTTCCATAAGAATGTAAGCCCTCTTTTACAGTTGTTGATAATTTTTAAAGAGATTAATATAACTATAAGCTTAGCTAAAATGTGTGACATCAATTAGTATAATTAAGACTGTTAAAATATCCAAGATAAGGGGAAAAAAATTAATAATGGGATTCACATTTTCAATATTAACATTGTGTTTCTTAACATTATTTTTCCTAAATTGCGCTCTCTATAAAATATTGTTTTTAGAACAGAAAAACTGTGTCCTATGTATAAATTGCCATTGCATACTTAAGTTTGGCAATGCTGTTCTTATCACACATATTGCATGTTTCACTCTCTGTATTTTCTTGCCTGGAAACTGCATGAATTTGATCAACTGCTTCTTCCATAAGAATGTAAGCCCTCTTTTACAGTTGTGGTAATTGAAAGAATGGCAGCAGTGAGATTGAGGTTCTCTTTAATTCACTTCATTGAAAAGATTTTTTTAGCCCTTTTGAGAGTAATTTTGTATTTACAGTCTGTAAGAACTGAACCAATCCATTTTTGATACCAACATGAGTGTGTAAAGGTTGCCACTGGAATTGCCAAAGCATGAACTGTCTTAAGGGATTACATTCTGTGTAAGTTGTATGTTAGAGGACTGACTAAAATATTGGAAAATTTTGCTTTTCAGCCCGGTGTGTGCACAGTTAGTGAAAATTATATCTGACATGTAGCATAACAGCCACATGGTCTCTGATTGAAAGGTTGAGTCTTTCATAGATGCAGTTTCTCAGAAGCATAAATGTTTAATTTTTTTTATAGTCATTCAATATCCATTTTGTGTGTTTTAAATATTTATTTCACTTAAATTTTGACATTAAAATAGACAAATTTTCATTTGTCATTTCCATGAAAGGAATATGCATTATTAAAGTACTAGTTTAGGTAAGCTGCATTTCTGAGCTCTATGAACCAAGCATATAGTAGCATAATGTGCTTCCATAAAAAGCCATCATCAATAGAACTGGATAACTTTTTGCATCATATGGTCATTAATGTGTTTGTCTGAAATCAGCCCTATATGAATTAGCAATAACAGCAGTGTTATTAAATCACTGCAATAAATTTTGGTATCTGCTGCTGTAAATTGTATAGAAGCAGCTTGTCTTTGAATTAAGTTGCATTATTTGATGAATTGGGTTTCATTGGTTGAAGAAATATTGCATATGGTGTAGAAGCCCTTTGAGGGTCCTAGATTGAAAAAAAATACCATTAATAAGTAATTTACAGCTTGTAGTTTAAGTGATCTGCTGTATGATTTTTTTTTTCCCCAGCCACCTTGCACTTCTTTAAATTTGTTTTGTTGGTGGCATGCATGAAATGAAAATAGATCTTAAAATTTATTGCCAGATTCCAAATTTCAAAATGGCTAGTGGTTGCTGCAAGTAATATGTATTACTATAACTCTTAGCAGTTACTACTTTAATATTATTGTTCTACTCTCCCATATAGACATTTGAGGTCTGCTGAAATTTGCCTTAAAATGTGGTGCATAATGTACATGTGACTCTTAAAGAGTTGGTCCTGATGGGTAATCATACTTGCCTTGTTGACCAAAGGTGTCAGGTTCAAATCTATCCAGGATTGATACATTTTTTCACGTGTAAAACTTCTAAGGATGACATTCTTTGGATGTGAGGTAAAGCTGAGGATCCCATGTTGTAGATTTACAGCACATAAAAGAACCTCGAGCCTGAAAGAAGAGGTCTCTGAGCAACATTTATTGACTGTTTATGCCTGAATTGAATGGGATGCTGATGACCTGAGATGTTAAAGAGCATACTTAAAATAAACCATTATGATACATGATTCGTGCAGTAAGGTTATTTCAGTTATGGGCTTGCAGTGTAGCTGCATACTAGGAGAAGGCTAGGCAATTGTCTTTAATGCTCATTGTGGTTTCTCTCTGCCATCTTAATGAAAACAATGAACCCTGGATCTTGCAATAAGACTCATGATAAGATTTTGCCCCAGCTCATAAGGTGAAAATAACATAACATTGGCTGGAGAAGCCAGTCAAGGCAATATAATGCATGTGCAGGCAGCAGCTTATAGTTTGAAGCAGGTTGTGCATGCATGTTGATGCTTTCATTGTGTATAATTGTGTACTAATTCTTCGTTAGTTATGCTAATACATAGATATACTCTTGAATGGATTTTTATGCATGATGCATATGTGAAAACGACTTCTTGCAGAGAAGGGGTAAGGCAGTTCACAAGAAAATATCCTGAAAATGTTCTGGGTAGAAAACACTTAGCCATCTTTTTCAAGTACTACTAAATCTCTCAGTGATCTGAACTGTCATGTTATTACAGAAGAAGAATTAGATGAAAAAAAGCGGAGTTTCCTTTGCAGATGCGGCAATGTATTGTCACTGAAAGATATTGTTTTCTATTTGTTAAACATAAGTTCGTATTTGTTAGTTTTAAATACAATTATTATTTTATGCTGTTTTCAGTAAAAATCAAAATAATAACTTTAAGTAATATCTCCCTTTTTCTGGTTGCAGCGACTGCAATTCCCCAGTAAGCAGCCATTCTCGTCTAGCCTGTAACACAAACCTATTGTATATAACCTTCAGATTTATGTATGAACTTCACGATCACAGTTTCTTACATGTTAATTGGACAAGATGATCATTGACAAACTCTATTATTTACCTACTTTTAAATGATGTTGCTTTGGGCAACAGATAGTAACTGCCATATCAGAAACCTTTGAGAAGGAGAATATTTTTCTTAATTTGACTGTGAATGGATGTAACATATTTTCTATATTCCATTGGGATAAATTCAGTGCAAAAAGGAGGAATTAATTTTTTGAGAGTTCTTTTGTAATTTTTTATTAGCACACATCTTTTCTTAGTGCATGAAAAAGAAAAAAATTATTAAATCACAAGAAAGTGTTAAGACTGAAAGGTTACAAAACAGGATTAAAAATATTTTATTTGTCAGTGACCATTCCCTAACCCTGTTGACCATTAAGGTGATTAGTTATGGAGAAGATAATTTAATTCACACAGTTACATATACATAGGTTATTAGTATTGCCAGGGATAGGAACAGTGATGGTTCAGATATATAATTGAGGTTTGAGCCATGGCATGGGTCAGGTTTATTATTTTTTTTTTAAATTTAAAGAAAAGATTGTTATTAATATAAGAATGCACAACATATTGCTTATGTTATTGATGCATCCGTTTACATTTGGTGAATGATTGACATTTCCTTTTTGTGTACTACTGCATTGCAAATGTAAAATAACATAGGGAATGTGTACCTGTTCTTTAAGGAATTTACAGAGAAAGATTCTTTAATAGACTGCAACTATGTGTACTAATTGAACGGAATGATAGCTGTTTGTGAAAAGGCGATAATTGAATCCAAATGAAATAGAGTGCAGTGTATAACTTATCCATTAAACTTAAAGGAAAAATTAATTAAGAAACCGTCAACCAGCACCTGTAATATTGCATCTACTATGGCATCAACAAAGTCTTGCATGAGATAAACTCCTCTTGCATTTGCAGGTTGCAAGTCTTATAACTGGTGAATTTTGGTCCCGCTTGCAGTTTTGTCATTGGGCTTAGTAGTAGATCCTTAGCCAGGATCTAAATTCAAACAACAGCCATATATTAACTTACATGTATGAAAATCCCAATGCCACTGTGAAGAAGAGCAACCAATAATGGTTTTTCATCAACATATGGGTTGGCATTATCCTCAGCAACATTATTGGACTATTGCAAGCTTTATTTTGGAAAAAGTGCTACTTGGTGATGATGGAACTCTCCACATTAAGCTATGGATGGGAAAGAGCTTTCAGATCAAGTTTACCCTAATTGCTGGATCAGAAGAAGCAACTCTGCTGTGGCTTGGCCACTTGTTCTCGAGACCTCAATCCTCCATTTCCTAATTTACCACCATTGCAGCCTTAAAGCCTAACTCTTTGTGCATTACTATATAATAATTGTAATACAATTTTTAAACCATAATTAATTGAACGTAATTGTCAAATTAATTCAAATTTTAACTTTGAAATGCTCCAAAATCAAAACAAATGTTTTGCAATGATTGCTCCAAAATCAAAACAAATGTTTTCCAATGATTACCTACAAAATAAAATTAATAACAATACAATAAGATGAAGGCAGTGTTGGGGTCAACATCTGTAAATCATGTGTGTTGTGGTTGGTTGAAAATTCTTATGGCTAACAACTGTAATTTTAACATAGGAATGATATACAAACATTCAGGTAACTTGTATGCATATGTTCAAACAGTGACAGAATGAAGAATTATTGGAAAGCCAGCAAAGAGGCGTTGACAAATAAAAACAAATAAAAATGAATGTATTTGGCTACTTAATGTAGTCCCTAGATGGCCTTAAACAGAAAAGGCAGTTCCGCCAGGACTTTAAATGCAGTACTTTGATTTTTAAATGATTAACATTGACAATTTAACCACAGTCTCACCCATTAAGAAGCATGTTCTTTTTAAGTGGAAATCTTCAGCATGGTGCTAATTCTTTTGAAACTTTAACATAACTTGCCAATTTTTTTCAATAGACTTTTGGTTACTTATCGTAAATTGCTTGGATGAAAGTCGTTTCTTACCAGTAATATTTGATTTTTTGTAGCAGAGGAATAATATGTAGATAACAAGAACATGATATTTAGATGTGCTTTCTTGAAGATTTAGACTTTGAAAAATATGTTAAAAGGTTTGTTGGAAGCCTGTCTATAATGATCCATTATTTTCAAATCGTATTTACTGCCCATTAGAAGATGCTCAGCTTTTGTAATTTTTTAGTTAATTAGTCATTTTTGCTTAAATGAAGGAAAGTCTGTATAGTAGCAAAATGTTGAAAAATTGTACAGAAGAACCTATTAAAGTACAAACCAATTACTAATTCAGGTATTTGACTTTATTATAACTGAACTTGGGAACTTCATTCAGGCATTTGACTTTATTATAATTGAAAATCATAATGCAGAACTTTGTAGTGACTGGCTTACAGATGACAGTGCAAGCAATGTGAAAACCAAACCAGCTGTGCAACACCCACACAAAACACACCAGAAGGCATTGAATTGTCTTGTGTACACCATGAAGTAGCACATCACAGTTGGAAGTAGATTAACTAATTTTTGGCCATTGTAATAACCATGAAAATGCATGTTTACCCTCCAGTTTCACATCTTCATATTCGAAGGACAATTTTATATATTATCTCTCCCCTTGTTCCACTTTGACTACATAATTCACGTTCTAGCCCATGTCAGGTATTTTATTAGTCACATAGTTCAATATATTTTCTCTATTTCTTAAAATAGCAAAAGTTAAACCCTTGTTTCAGAAATGTGAAAAAACAGCTTTGAACAATCAGGATCAGTCTCTACTATCTGGAGTCAGTAAAGTAATCAAAAAGATTTTCTATAATAGATTATTAACAATTTACAGAATGTAAAAAGCCAATCACTGATACCCTAAATGCGCTAGACAACAAAAAGAATATATTACATATTTTTTGGCCTATTTAAAGCCTTTGACATATTGAACCATAAATTATTCAGAAAACTCAGGAATGCCCTAAACTGAATCAAACCATACCTAAACCAGAGATCACAAATAATAGAAATAAAGCATATGAAGCATGCTGAAATTAAATACTTCCATTTGACAAAAGGCAGTATCATTGCTGGAGTACCACAGGAGTCAATACTAGAACCAGTTCTCTTTCTCTTATTTGTAAATGATCTAAAATTAAAATATCTCAAATAACAATTCAGCATGCTAATGATACAACTATTTTACAAGCATTTTAGTTCAGGATAAGAATCTCAAAAAATTCTAGATAAAATCACGCATGAAGCATAAAAGTTGTTTAATGGGAATAAACCAATAGTTAATGCAGCTGTAACAACATTTCTCCACTTTCATCTAAAACAAAATAATTCTAAAGAATCAGAGTAAGATTGCAGTATGAAATGCAAATTTAAATAAAATTTTCACCCTCCATTTCCTATTATCTTTTATTATTACAGCAATAATATTCATTCACTACTATTTCTAATCAAAACTGAATCTAATAACCCAATAAGTTCTTTTACAAATAAAAGTATTCAAAACACTAACAATATAAACTTTCTAGGCATTATCATTGATAATAATCTAAAATGGGATTCACATTAACCGGATTAAAAAGTTTGTCATTTATTTCAACTTTAGAAACTTGTACAAATTGTAAATAGAGCAACTCTTAGAATTACTGAGTTATGGTAAAATGCATGGGATAACTCTTCTCCCTGCAAACAGTTATTCTTAACCCAGAAAAGAAGAATGACTGAGTCACATGCAAGAACTTCGTACAAACCACTGTTTAAAAACCTCAAAGCTCTTCCTCTTGGTTGTCTATATGAGACATTAAGGATATTAAAATATGAGCCTTCAGACAAATGATGCAGTACACAATCATAACACAAGACAGAAAACAGATATGCATATCACCAGAATCAACACAACAGCTTTCCAAAACAGTGCAATGCATATGGGCATCAAATTATACAATAAATTACCAAATTAGCTAAAAACAATAGTCAAGAAAACAAAATGTGAGATAGCACTGATGGCTTTTCTGCTGTATAACTGCTTCTGCAGTCTAGATAAGTACTTAAAATGGGACTAAGTAGAATGAGTGTGTAGGTATATGTATATAGAAACATGTTGTTTATGTAACTGTAAATGACACATCATATACACATTTGCGTAACCAGTGATATACAGGATTATAAAGTATCTACCTAACTATCTATAATTTTATGTACACGTTTAAAGTTTTGGGATGGCTAAATATTTTTCCTCTCAATATTTTCAATCTTGAGCTTTGCTCGTTCCAAAAACCTTCATCCATTCCAATTCCTTCCAAGGTTTTTTGTAAATGCATTTCCTCTCTGACTTAAGTAGTGGTAGCATATGAGTCCTACATTATTGAGGAAAGCTCATGGGCCAATCCAGAAAATTTTATGCTTTAAACTTACACCTTCAAGGGCCAGCAAAGATTTACAAGGACTTATATTTGTCTTTCTCTAAGTTGGGTTAGCCTTTTTCCAGCTTATTTCTGTATTTTCTTGGACCAGCAGGAAGGTCGGCCTTGGTCAGAGCTCGGTATTCTCCCTTTTCTTAGGAAGCAGATGTACGGGGCTACTGACATCACGCATAACTGACTAGGAGGTTGTTTTCGCACTTTGTTTGAAACTGTGGCTTCTTCACTGTTTGTCATTGAAATATTAGCTTTCACAATATTAACTGTTAAAAAAAACATGTTTTTTTGTGTTAATGAATAAACAGGACATTTTATTGAAGACTTCATTTCTGCATCTAAGTTTAACTGTTGAGTTGGAAGTGAAATGATTTGGACCTCATTAATTGAAAGCTATAGCAGCTCGGTTGAAAAAACATCTTGGTTGACAGCATGTGTTTTGGAAAATGTGTCTTGTGTTATCTATAGGAATGAGATTAGAAAAGAAATAGAAAAGGCAAATTTCATTTCTGTACAGGCCAACGAAACGACAGATATTACATGAATGCGCAATTTGTTGTGATATTGCGATACATCAGTGGGGGTAAACTAGCTGAAAGATTCATAAAATTCATTGCTGTTTCTAGATTGATTGCAGAAGGCTTAAGATGATCTTTAACAGTTGAATTAGAAGAGTTCCATATAAACTAGAAGTTTGTAGGACAAATGTACAATGGCACTGCTGTTTGTTGGAAAGGAGTATAAGTCTTGATAAAAGAGATCTTCTTCCATGCCATTTGAATGTCATGTAATTATGCCCCTGGCACACCCTTCTACAGGGGTCACACTGTCACTGCCTGAGGCTATCATAGATATCAGATTCATGATTCATGTTGGAATTCTGTGGAAATTTCAGCAAGAGTAGCTTGTCTATAATTACGGATTTACTGCTCGACCTGCTGTACAGTTACCTATGCTTATGGCTATCATGGATGCCAGTGTCATGATCATGTTGAATTCTTTGGCAGTTTCATCAAGTGTGGACTTGCCTGAAGTTATGAATTCCTGCTGAATCAGCTGTTGCACAATTTCAGTTTCTATGAAAACTGGTCTCTCCTTTGGGGTGTTTTTATCTGTATTTATAAAACTTTCTGCCTATTCATACACTCTCCCCTGGCTCAAACTACTATTTCTGCATTGAACCTTTATTTTATTGTAGATATCAGAAAATTCCACTCCCACTGATTCCCCCTTCCCCCTTTCCAAAATACTTTGTTCCTCTCCATGAGGCAGCTTGACAATAGTGCCACGTTTTACAAGCTATTCCACTGGGGCTACTTGCTTGTGGCATTAGTGCTTGACAGTTTCTGAAAGCAAACATTTTGTTGCATGGCAAGTACCCCTACTAGCAATAATTGCTTCTTAATAGGAATTAGGGTGGAAATTGTGGTTTTGAAGGAGAAGGCATCTAAAATACATAGCTTAAAACAGTTACAAAATATGTACATTGCTATCCATAGCTGACAGGCATTGCAATGCTATATATTTAATTTAGATTACTCTTTGTATCATGCACCTTAAAGGAAATATTTTACATTATCGTCATTTATTATACCGGTGACTCAAAAGTTACCTTTGCATAGTTTTCATCACATATGGTGTCAGGCACTACTGAACATAAACCTAATATCCTGACTGTCAGTTCAATTACTTTGTGTTGTCTGCTAGTAAAGGTTTTTTTTGTAATAGAAAGAAAATAATAAGCCATTCATATGCCCAACAGTATGTGCATTTATAAGATCCAAATCCCCTCTTTCTTACTCTAAACCTTATAATCAATAGTTGAGGCAGATTACCTTATATCAATTGTTTATGGAGTCTAAGTCATTATCATCTCTCAGTCCATCTCACCAATGCTTGCAGCTCATATATGTTCTATGCTGCTTAATTTTTCAGGTAGTTATGATCATTGGGAATGTATTACTGAATTTTTGCCACCAAAGTCAACAATGGCTTGTTCTTTGAAAAACTTGAAACTTTACTTTCCACCAGTTATTGCATTATTTTACGTTTTATTTTTTTTCACTTATTTCACCACTTAGACATGTACAAATCATTGACTGACACAAATGGTCATTAAGGAATGGATTCTTGAACAGGAAATCTAGATTTTGATTCCAGCCAGGACCGTCCCTGACAGAGTTTTATTTTACCAAGCTTTTCTCAGTCCTTATCAATGGCAAATGCTGGGGAGATACCTTAAACTTATGCCTTGGATGTTTCATTCCCAAATAAATTTCTTCCCCAATTTATCATTTAATTTCATGAATCATCAGTGTTCACTGCCTATGATACCGCAGTAGTGAAACATTAAACACTATTATATAAAAACAACCAGTGTCCAGCATCATCAAAATTTCAAATTAGTATAATTACAACAATTTAGACTTCCACATAAAGAAAAATTGCAGAAAAACTTAGATTATGTGCACCCACATACATACATCCTTCAATTTTGCAAATATTTATCCAGTCTCTAATAAACATTGGTAATTAAACATTTTCTTTAGCTGTCTCTCAAAATATGTGCCCATAAGTGTCAAAAAAGTTGATGTTTTTTAGAGCTTTTTACCAATAGTATATGGATTTATATTGAAGTGATGGGGCTGACCACCTTTCTTCTGACATCTGTAGGTGTTAGTGTAACTAAAAGTGGAATGATTCATATGGTTCATTAAATTGATTTTAATTGAGATTATAATTTTATTTCCCCTATATAAGTTTTGTTCCTTGTCATATGTATAACAATTTTTTACATGTATTTGACTTTACTATAAGGATTACTTTATTATATTACTTCTGTAAAATAACTATCATAACTTAAATAGTCACGTATATGTTGCTAAAATTTGAACAGGTTATGCTCTTCTTCAAAGGCAGAAGACAAGTAAAAATAATAAAAATAAAAATTGAATCTTAAAGGTTGTATGTCCCTGGAAACAAATAAAATGAGCAACAAGAGTAAAGGGAGGGGAAGCAATATATATATATATATAATTTAAAAAACTATAAGTATAAAGGGGAATATTAACACACAAAATTTAAATCTGATGGTGTATGCACTTTATGCAAAAATATAGCTGCTGTCTCTCTATCTCTTTCAGGGACATGAGTTGGTAATGCATTAATGAATGTTTTATTAAATGCAACAGCAAAATCCTTAAAGTGAGATAGGGCATGCTGGGCAACCAGCAAGGGAGACTGGGTTTCAACACAACTTTAAATATTGTTTACACAAAGCCAAACAAAATAGAAGTTAAACCAATGTAAAATGTTTGCAAATCTTACAAGATAGCATAAATTCAATATTATTAGAAGCACAGTTTGCAAATGTAGTAATCTTAAATTATCTGGATAAATTTCAGCTTTGAAACAAATGATATGGCACAATAATCTGGTAATGTGAAAAGAACTGAAGCAGGTAATTTTAAAGGAAATTGGTTGCAGCAAAATGTACTTTTCAGGTTGGAGGTATTCTAAAAGTAAGGTAAGGTACAAATGTAGAAAAATTGCTTAAGATGAATGTAATAATAAAGTGTTGTGTCATTCTTTCAAAATTGATTTGATCTCAGTACTAGGGATTTGATTTGGTTTATTTATGGACGCTCTTTAACATCTCAGGTCATCAACATCCCATTTAAATCAGGGCGTGAAACGGCCCACAAATATTGCTCAGCAGCCTCTTCTTTCAGGCTTGAGGTTCTTTATCGTGCCGTAAATGTACGACACGGGACCCACGGCTATATTTTCTTGGAACTTATTAGCTAGGTAAATATTATAGGTATCAAAAGTTGTTACAAAGATGGTGGCCATGGGTTGAAAGAGAAATAGGAATAGATCTTTTGCTATGCAGTGGAGGTCAGCTATTAAAATGAAGGTCTTGTCGTAAATTAGTGGACATAATGTGCACTGGCGTAAGAAAAGAGCCATTGCATATTAGGAGTGACTTCCTCACATCAAATTAAAAAGAAAGAAAAAGGCTTATAAACATGTGTCTGGAAATGCTTATTTGTGAATTATTATTGAAACAATCAAAGCATCAAGGTATACTTCAACTATTTAATTTTTGCAAAGTAGTAATTAACTTTTTCAGACAATCAAGCTTCCTTATTGATACAAATCAATCTGTACATTGTAGCCTAGATGGCGATGTGTTACCAAAGTTTATATTTATCATTTGTAATTAGTCAGTTTCTTATGTTTGACATGTGTTACAGTTCAGTTGCATTTGAGTGGCTAGCCATGGCAAGATATTCATATGAGCAGGCAAATAGGCTTTTTATGAATTGTGTGGCAGGCACAAGATTCTGAACACGGCCATTTGTCTTCTACTGATACCTTGATTTTCTTCAACAACCTTTAGAATGAGTTCTTCTTGGTGAGACTTATGAGCATTTGTTCATCTTCCTGAATCAACAGGAATTATTGAGGTACTATGGATTCTGCCTCAGCAACTTGATGAAAAATTGCAGAAAAAGTTTTATGGCTGTTGCCTTTGGTGAAAGTTATTTCATACAGCCTCATACATTTTATTTGAATAACTGTATGTTAAAATCATATCGGTTTGCTCATAATTCTGCCATGGTTAGCCTCACAAATGTAACAACTGTAGCATACTTCAAACATAAAAAAGTGACCAAAATGTACAAAAATGAAAACTTAAACAATCTCCATGGTTACACATTGCCATCTAGGGTACATTGTACAAGAAAGGTAAACATAATTTGATATTCTGATTAGGTTAATTATTATTTTAAGAAACTTGAGTTGTTGGATTGTATCTTGAAACACATTGAATGTTATCTATCAATAATAAGTTGCAAGACATGCATTTTTGGGCTTATGTTTGTATGTGTTTTTTCTTGTTTTGGTGTGAGAAACTTGTTTCCAAAGTTTGTCCCAATATTTTTGTTACATCCTTTATATGGTGAGACAACACCATATCTGAATTTATCTCTACAGAATTTTCTTTAGTGTTTAAGACATGAGTAAATCTGAAAAAATTTAAGCATTGATTGTACACCTATTACATATCAGCCAATAATTCCTGTTATCCTACCGTGTAACAACTAAGTGTTTTGCAGAAATTTGGATTCTGTTTGACAAGCCACGACTCTCAGTCTAAACCAGAAATGGTTGTAATTCCAGCTACTCAACTCTATGACTCAGGAATGGTATGAATAACCTTATTTTGAGGTAATGGTTTCATTTATTTAAGGATTGAGCTTTTGCCTTCATTGAATAAACTTTTTAGTGTATTTCCTTTCATACACCCATTTATTTGAAAGTGTTTAGAATTCCATTGAATAATTTAAATGTCCTTTAGCATGCAAGCTTTGGTTGAAAGTAGTGTCGTGGCCTTTATGTACATGCCCTTTGAAACTAAAATGTATTATTGTTAAGTATATAACTGTTTTGTCATTGTGACATACTTATTCTTTCATTGTGTGCAAAGTAGTTATGACTCATTTTATTTAGAAATATATTTGGCATAACATTTCCAACCAAAACATAAGTCTTGGAAGTTTGAATTTAATCTTTTGGAGAATTATATTTTCATGATATTTAAATAATTAAAACTTTCTTGTGAAGGACACAATGATACAGTGAGTTATTGGTGCTTAATATTAGGTTTTTGTGCAAAATTGGAAACTTGCTCTTTTGTTGAAAACCAGTACTACCTTCTATTTCTGCCTTCACAAGAATTGTTCATGCATTCATATACAACCTATTGAATGGGTATATTTATTTAGAACTGATTTTGCTCACTTCCTTACCCATCAATAGTATAAATAGTAGTTGTGTACAGTCAACAAATGTATAGCAATTGATGTAAACACGGGATATTCTTTCCTCCCAGGTATTGTAAATATAGTTATGTTGTTTCACCATCTCTCAGGCTGGTAGATTTCGGAGGGATTAGTTCAAGAATAGACTGGCCACTTTCACCTCCTTGTTGCTGTGCTTTTATTCACTTCCACTCTGTATCAGTCTTACAAGATGTCATCTTCGCAATCTTTTGAGGTAAATGTTCTTTTGACACATGCCCAGAATGCGACCTCTTTTTATTTGTGAAAGAATTGGGAGTCATTCCACTTCTGCACATACCACTTAGCTCCAAGTGATCTGACCACTTTAGCAGGAAATAACAAGTGACTGATAAGCATGTTGACCTGTTAAGGACTGTTAACTTTAACCAGCTATCCTTTTTTTTGACCACACATGTAGTGAGGACAATGGATGCATTTTTGTCACAGCTTGCTCAGTTGATTTAAAAAATGTTTAGCTAGACTATACATATACAACAGCTAAATGCAGTCTTTGTAGTCGAGCTGTATAACATAAGAACAGATTTATGAATGGAAAAACGATTTTAACTGCTGTTGTCAATTATTCATATGGTGAAATTTATAGAAACGATTTCTTCAGTCAGTATCTCATTCAAATAAGACTATATTAAATTTATAGTAAAGCTTGTAATACTATTTGCTGTTTTGTATTTTTATGATGTTTAATATTAGTATGTAATATAATACAAGTTGTGATTTCCTTAGGCTGTAGCATGCATATGTAAATATTTACAAATATAGCATTACCTTCATTTTCTTAGAAACTTCTTTTTCAAATATTTTAACACATTAAGGAAAAATTTCATCAACAGATTTAAAAGTTAACAAGTGGTTAGACTGCTTTAACATTCAAATTAACAAACATTTGTTTCATCAACCAGTGTTAACTTTAACAAAGTGTTAAGCTTTGTGTTAGGTTAACATTATCTTCCCTTGTGTTAAAAGTTTAACAAGTAGTAACAATTAAAAAATGGCAACCATAAATTCAGCTGCAGATGTCAAAATTCTATATTCGGATATATTAAGTTTCATAACAGAGAAAGGGCTGTAAGATATGGTGACTTTGAAATTTTTACCCAAAAGAGCAATTTTGGCAAAGGTAATAATGTGAAAGACATTCGTCATAGGACTTTAGATAAAATACAAGAGCGGTTAGAACACAGCTTCTGCCTCTTAATATTTGTTACATGAGCTATGTGTTTAATATTCTGTGCAAACAAACGTTTATATGAGTGTGTTCAAAAGTCTTTTGGTGATGACACCACCTTTTTGATCCATGGTATTTGCAATACTTAGGAACCTTAACAATGTATTAACTAATATTATATTGGAAAACCATGGCGGAAGGCAGGAGTCTTAACATTTGGTTAAAATATTAACGAAATGTTAACAAGCCACATATTAATGTATTTTAACATAAGTTGATGACCGGCCCTAAGAACTTCACATTATGCAGTATTTCACTAAAATGTTCAGTAAGTATCTAAAAAGAAATTTATGTCCAGTGGTAGAATTTCTACACATAATATTTAAAAAGATACCAATTTGAAACACTATGAAGTTTAATCTACAATGGCAAATTACAGTAATGTGAAGAGTAAAAATATCAGGTTTTATTCCATAGCTCTGTTCTGAGTCTCATAATTAGGATATAGGTTAAATTAGGGTTATTCTTATGCTTTTTACAATAAAACAGTTAATTTTATATGTCCTGCAAAGTATTCAGTACTAAATTTGATGCCATGCAATAGTATCCCATGCTGCAAAGCCAGTAGTATTTCTCATGGCTTGGTGTCTTGTCACTTGAGAACTTAATGTGTAAAATTGTAGCTCTGTTCCACATTAATGTTTTCAAAACTATAGCCATAATTCAATGAAATGTTGTATGCAGTAACACATGCATTGCATAATTTAAGAATGCTCCATTAGAATTAAGGACTATAAGCCTTACCTTAGGAAAACCTTAACACTTAATCTTATTAATCACTAGTTAAAAGCATTATCACTTTTTATTGCATTGCATGTAATGAAGAATAAAAGAAATTACATTCATATACTTATTAGCAATGCCTTTTCAGTACATTTCAGGCATTCCAGTAATTCATCTAGTTGCAATTAGAAGATGAAATGGAAGAGACTGCAGACTTCCCATCAAGAAGTTATACAGTTCGAACTAGGAAAAAGATCCATCTGGCAACAGGGCAGAAGCAGTAATAGAAGGGCTTCACATTTGATATTGCAGGTTCATTTACTTTATTTCTAAAATAATTTGTTTTATGTGCAGGTATTCTCCAAGCCGGGCAACAGCAGAAGATGATTTGCCACCAACTCCGCCACCTCCACCACCACCTAAGTCAGAACCATCAAATGTGGGAGCACGAGCTCAGTCATCAGGAACAAAGACAACTGTGCTGGGAAAAGCTCAAGCCAAAAAACGACTACTTGCATTCTCCATGACTAAACAGGGTGGAGGTGCAGGGTTATCATTTGGATTTGCAAAGAAGATGGCTCCGAAAGTGAATACGGGGAGTGCTAAGGCATTTTCAGGTAAGGCTAGTGTAGAGATGAATGACAGCAGTTTAATAAATATTGGTTTGTTTTGTTAAAGGTCAGATTTTAATTTATAGTTAATGATTGATTTAATTCTAGTGCATTAATCACAGCTTCATGTTTTTTTGTCATTTCTTATGTAAATGTTGAGTGTTATAGTTGGATAAGACACATAGATGATTAAAACCCAATTATGGTTGTGCAAGAAATTGAGCTACAGGATTGGTGTAAATGCAACATAGTAAAGTAATATTTTATTTATAAGTCAACGCAGTTGTAAGCTTCTATTTCATATGCTATTATAAAACGGTATATAATACATTGCACAATTGTGCTTGAAAAAGTGTTTAGCATTATTGGTTTCAGAGAATAAAGGTAAAAATTTACTACTCTTCTGTCTTATGAAAATTTCTCCAAATGTGGGTTAAAGAAGTGACCTATTACCCCAATGAATCTTGAAGACCTTTGGTGCTGACTGCAAATATAAATTGTATATCCTTACTATTGCAATTTTTGAGATATTTGAGGCTAAAGATCAGAATGAAGGAAGGAAATGAGTAAAGGAAAGTATTTTAGGAACATTCCACTAGCATTAAAATACCCTTATAACTTGCTGCAGCTCTGGGCCAAATATTCCTTCGCCCCCTTTTTTGTTTTTTTTAATGTCACCACTCGCATTTATTCAGAGTAGAACGATCTGGATGCTGTTTAATAGAAAGTTTTCCATTATGCAGTTGTGAAGCTATTGAAGCACATTCCTGGCTGTCCAAAAATTGGATGCATTACCATGCACTACACTGGCATCTTGATCTAACAAGAGCATAGCTGACTTAGATTGGTATACCTGAGTACATTATCCAGGATGAAGATTTAACGTTTGTCTGTAGATAATAGATACTTTGCCCAAGTGAGCTCAGAGAATTTTGTGGCCCAAGTTTCCCCAGGCATTTACCATAAAAACTGAGAGAAAACCCCTTGGAAAAATCTCAGCCAGGAAAATGAGGAATTAAACCCAAGAAAAGCACAAATACCACCAGCAGACCACTCTTTTCCTTTTGTTTTAATCATCTGTGACTCATTCATTCACAACGTCATGCCTAGGACAGGTCCTACAATATACTGAGCATCATTATGGCATGATTGCAGTTTTTCTGAGGAAAGATACTGCAGCTTCCTATTGCTTTCTGCAGTGATGATGGAGCAAAGGCAAAATGAGTGGCATGCAAAACTGGGGTACTGGGCCTCTTTGGTTATGTGCTCATTTATCAGATTATTTTTTTATTTTTATAATTTGCTTGCTTTTTACTTCTCTAATGGCAAAAATATTCAGAGGTGCTGCTCAAAACTTCTAGCTGTACTGCAAATAGGACCTTCCTATAAATTGAACATTGTTGATGATACCAAAAAGTTTGCACTAGGTGAAATAAAAGCTATAAATTGTATTTCTTTTAGCTTTACTCTACATGTAAATAGAGAGAACTATTCATCCCTTGTCTTCTTTTATTGGCTAAAGCACCATAGATGTGACTTTTTGAGTATGTAGCACAAGTCACAGATGATGTACTTGTCAGAATTGTGCAAAAAAGCATATGAATAAAATTATAACCTAGAATAACGAGCAAACTGAAGACTTTTCTGTTCTCTCTACTGTATGTGTTAGTGAAAAAAAAAACTTTTCTGAGATTCTTAAAATGATAAGGATAAATCATAATTTTAAAAAAGCTAATTTCTATTACAAAATTCAGTTCTCTGCCTATAAAAGGATAAGGGATGGCAAAGAGCATCTGGTACAAATGACATCCAGAGTAAGGTAAAGAGAAACACAATACAAAATTTAAACACCACCTCTGTTGGCTAGTGATAGTATTGCAACTACTAATCCTGGCGTCACATTAAAACTCTCTTTAAGTTTCACAAACACAGTGTGTTTGTGAAACTTAAAGAGAGTTTTAATGTGACGACATGATTTTTAGTGTTTTACTTTAAATCAAAATAAGATTAACAAAAGTTTCACTGTGTGGATTCCCAAATTCCGTAAACATACTAATCCTGGGTTTGAATTCCGGTAAGGTCAAGCTACATAGGTAAGATCCCCCCCTTTTTTTTTCCTTAACCTGAGAAGCTGAATGTCAGATAACTTTAAAATGCCAAGGCCTCCGAGCTCATTTGGGCCATCATCATTGCTACAGACTTACACCTATAGTATTCAATCTACAGATGTCGCAAGAAAACCAATGGAGTTAAAGCGACAATAATAATATGATGATAAATTGACCATTACTACTATTTTTATTTCTCTATCTAACTGGAAACTTGACCTTGAATATCTTAATAATAAATCATTTGAGATAATTATTTTAAAATTTGTGTTCTGCTTTAAATGTACTGAAGGATCCTCAAGTACAGGATTATGCAATATGTACTAACATTGGGAGTATTTGCTTTATAGAACTGATTGCATTACACATTATATGTAACGAATAAGTCATATTATAAGTTGGAACATCTTTAATTCAGCTTCAGGCTGTAATATTTTGTCCAGCTTGTGATTATGAAGAGTAAACTGGTTGGAAAGAATTTAGTTCTGCATCTTTTTTTCACAACAGACTATGTGTGCTGAACTCTTTGTAGAAAGTATGTTTATTTTATATCTTTTCAAGTATTTTTATTATAAGCTTGCACAAATCTGTATCAAAAGTATATATAGGATACTTTTGTAATTCTTTCCTATGTGTCGTATAATTACCAACTATATGTTGCATACCACAGTTTTAAAGTGTTTGCAGCTAAAGATCTGTTATGATTTTATTTTTCTTTTGCTCATGTATATCTTGCCTTAGGCTTACTTAAACCAACTAAAGGCATGCCTGTACAATAAGGGGGTAAGAAACCATATAGTAGCATTCATTCACTGATCTTTAGTTTTTATTAATTTCAGAATGGGTACTATATGCTTTTTCAGTTGTAGGTAAGCAGTGGAAAAATTTTCGTTTGTGCTGTATTAAAATTCTTATTCATTGTATTTCTGCATTGAAACAATTTTTTTTTTCACCTATTTATAAATTTTGTTAATTTAAAAGACCTGAAGCAAAATAAAGTGCCTAATTAAGTAAAGCCAAGGTTTTTTGTAGATCATTAATTTTACAGTGTGTTCATAATATGTATGCACTATTACAAGACCAACAGTAGGGCTTTGCTGAAAACTGTGATACTCTATATTTTCCCCCCATCTAAAAATGACCATGTGTTGGCATTCCATATTTATTATTACCTTAAAATGCCAAAAGTAAGGGCAAACTGCAAGCTATAGAGTAGCATACTCAGTCAGTGAAACAAATGTAGCATAAAAGATCACCTTCCAAACCTACTAGAAATTGAATGTAGAAGTGTCTACATATAGGAAGTGTTTTACAGAGGAAAGGAGCTGGCAGTCTTCCTGTCTCCGAGGAAGGTGAAGAAATCGCCATTCGACTTGGGTACCTGGACATTGAAAATGAAGTAGCAGCAGCCTTCCATCATCTTTCAACAAGGCGATGTGTCAGCACACAGAAGTAATGCTGTTTGGGCGTTCCTAAACCAGTTTTTTTCCAGGATGTTGATTGGATGGGGTGATCCAATCAGTTTGTAACCACACTAGCACCATTACCTGTCTTATTATGTATGCAACATACACACTTTATTTTCTTGCTTTGTACGTAACTAACTCATACATTTATATTTTGATCTAATAATGTCAACACATGCATGAATGGAAAGTTACTGTTGGCTTTTTGTAAGCTCTAATGACATTTCACACAATTTGTTGTATATTATATATTCAGGTTTACCTGCTGTTAGTTTTGAAATAGATAGAAACAGATTATGAACACTCTGTGATTAATTCGATAATGTGGGGAAAGCATTTCTTTTCATACTTTGGTGTAAGATTGGATGATTATTTTTATTAATGTTTATATCTCATCAGACAGTAGACAGCCATGTAGCTGCACATTTATATTGTTTTGAGGCATCGTTCGCAGAAACTAGTGTAATCTGCTCCTAATTAATATTGTAAATTTCTGTATGGCCAGTTGAGCAAGACTGTTCTTAATATAGTAATAGGATTCATTATGACACCATGCTCAAAATAATCATTTACATAGATCATTTGGCTAGGATATCATTTGTAACTAGGTGTAAAAGAATCCTGCCTTAATTAAAGTTGTATGCGTGGAAATTTTTACAGAGAGCTTTTTCCCTCATTGGTAAAGGTAAATGCTATGTACAACCCATAAATATTGTAGTCCAAGATAGTAATTTTCTAGTATTTCTACCACTATGTCAAAACATCCACAAAAAATATTTATATACTGAGAGCAAGACAAGAAATTACTTTGTTTGTATACATATTTACAAACTTTCACAGTGGATCATTTTTCAAAATGATTCAAGGTGGTAGTTTCCTTTTTAGTTCTGTTGCATTTTAATTAAAAATATCCATGTTATTTACTCTCTATAACATAGTTGTCTATTTTAAATGGTGTTATAAATCTCTGAATGTCTACACAGACAGTGACTTCACCAAATGTTAGTGGATTTTTTATATTTTTTATTTCTTCATTCCTGCCATTATAATCATCTTCACCATCATTTTCTTCATTCTGCTTCATTTGATGGAAAGAGTTTTTATTTTTGCTGTCATAATAAACTTTATTGAAGCATGCTGTGATTTAACTGAAACAGTGTGTATGAGCAAATTGAAGCCAAACTGATAATTCATGCAATGCTCCACGACAGACCACCAAACATCAACACTAACTGATACTATGATCTAAAGTGCAAATGAAGCCAGCATACATGGAACCAAAGTGGTATTTGTTTGAAGCCGACTCTGCTTGAATTTTCCTTAGCTGTTCAAGAACATTTTGTATTTGCAATGGTAGTGCAAAGCCAAGGCTGGAGTGCTGGATGCAGCACTTAATTCTGGACAAATTAATCACTTTTTTGAAATAAAATTTTATTAGACCAAAAGTTAAAGTTACAAAAAATCTTTATGCATGTCATTTGTGTGACTGGTTAGAGTGAAATTACTTGATGTAACCCTCCATCAGTTGAAATGACTGCCTCCATCCTTGGCTTGAAGTGCTCACACACTCTTAAAGCAGTTCTTTCCATATTGGCATGGATAGCACTGCATAAAGATATCACATTTGGACTTGTCATTAACTTAACCGTTTCTACTATGCTCCCAACATAATAGTCAAGGGGGTTCAAATCAAGGCTGACGAGGGGATTCAAATCCAGGCTATTGGGGGAGGGTTGGAATTCTTTAGACAGAACATGTCCACATTATCGGACAATCAATTTTGCGCTAAATGGCTTGTATGTGCTGGTGCACCATCCTGCTGAAATATATCTATCCCTCCCCGATGCTACAGTTTTCAACTTGGTTTCACCACATTTGTCAGAACAGCTATATAAACTTCTTTGGTGACAGTTTTCCCTTTTTGAAAGGAATGCTTGTCATGATTTCACCCTAGCATGTGATCACTGGCTGGAAATTTCATTCTAGCAATATTCAGGACATCCTTGTGGTTTTGGGCAAGTCAACTGTCATTCCTCTGATTGATCTTGATGTCAACAGTAAAAAATTATTTTTATCAGAAAAGAATCTGATTCGTCCCGCAGCTTCATTTTTCAACAAACATAATAGCAGGTTGCAGCAAGCAATTCTCTCTGTTGTGGCAGCCTAAGAGAGTTTCTGTCATATCTTTATTGTATACAACTCATAATGTAGATTCTCCTCTGCAATCTGGCACATACTTTGCTCACTAAAGCCAATTTGCTTAAAGATTGCGTCAGGTACTTCACTATCAACTTTTGAGCCTTTTCCATGACTGCCGGAGTCTATGTCACACATTCTCTCAAATGGTTCTTTTTTTACCATAAGTAGAACCTTCCCGAGATATTTCAGAAGCATAATGTTTAGCACAATGTACACAGTTTATCTCGGGTATGAGAAGAAGCAAATTATTTCAGTCGACGAATGCCCAGAACAAATATTTTTTATAATTGCTGCTCTTCGGTTGTACTCCACACTTGTTCACAATAGCTTGGCCATTTTGAGGTTGACTTTACTAGAAGCAGTGGCTTAAGCAAATGCCAACAGTGACCTATAGTGGAAGTATTATGACAGGAAATTCACATTTAAATTTGTCTGGCATTAAGTGCTGTACCCTATATATATAAACAGACATTTTCTTATACTAAATGTGGGTTTGTGCTATTACACATTAAAATTACATTGGTCTTATTGAATAATTTTTGGATTCAAAATTTCTTGCTAAATTGAGGTTTTTCAAAACTGGTATGTCACTAACACCCATCAATTTCCTTTTCTTGCTCACCATCCAGTACATTGGAAATTTTACACATAATGTGAAACCCACATTATTTTACAAGCCATCTCTTTAATTTTTTCCCCTTCTCTCCTGACAGGAGGATCCCCATCGTTTCAAGTTTTCCTAGTTGCACTCCATAGGAAATCAAAGTTAGCAGGGATATGCCAAGTTATTTTTTAATTCTGTGTCATTTAACATTAGTTTCAGAATTCTAATTGAAAATGATTTATTTCTAAAACTACCATTTTCTGCATAACATTGACTACAACAAACCAAATTCCCCAAAGTGTCCGTTGTGGGTGGCAATAGTACATTAGCATTTTTATTCTGGAATATAGCATTTCTTTTCAGAAAGTTAAGTGTTCCAACACTTTTTTCTATGAAAAATTAATTTATTCACTTTAGAATATACTATTTTAATTTCTTTATCTATTTGGTGTAATCCATCATAATATGCAATTAATATGAATAATTTTAGAATAACTAAAAACAAGACTTTCTGCTTCCTTCTTCATGTATGCTGTGCCATGTGATCGTAATAGAAAAGCATTGTTCTTAACACCCGCAGGGCATAAATACAAACTACAAGGGATTTCCAACTATCTGGCCCTAGGCCATTTTAGGGTACCTCCTTGCAGTTACATAAATTTTAATACACTGATGATTTTATACTAATCCTTTATCTAAACTGTAAATAATTAAATAAAATGCAAAATTTCCACTTAGATTGTGTCAGACCGCGGTCCCTAGTTCATCAGCAGTAGCCAACTGAAATTCCAGGGGACTAGGCTCCGACCCAACCTAGGGGACTAAATTGAAATATTTCAATTATTGTACCTTTTTACCAATTATTTTATCAGCTCTACAGTCTCTACAAACTACTAATTCTTTTATTTTCAAATATCAACTGTAATGCTACATGTATTCACTTTATAGAACAATTTACAAAATCCCAAACTCAATAATTAATACATTTAATATAATTTCACTCCTAACCATTTCCAGACCAGTGACATATTTCATAATCATACAGGTATTCTTTATGATCTAAAATTTATCTAAATTACATATCTATCAGCTGACCATTTCCATTTCATTTTTACCTTCCATTATCCACACAATACATAATCCAAAACACTCTGTCCCCATGCACTTGTAAACATATATTCACCAGTTTCATCTACCCCCAGCAACTGTTCAGCATTACTAAGCCATTGTTCTCACAAAAGTGAATTAGTTTTAGTCCCTCTTGTCTTACTATGCCTAACCCATATTTTGCTAGATTCATCTCTCCCCATATCTTCCCATACATTTAATTGCTTAATCTCCAACTTTCCCATTCTTGAGTTCAAATCTCCTATTAACATACATTTCCATTAAAGGGAATTCTTTGTATATATTTAATAATTCCATTTCTAATCCGGTATGTGAAATTTGGAATTTAAGGGTGGATTGTACAATGCACCAATGCATAAGTTCCACTTCGTATTAATCCTCACATAAATTCACTAATTTTTGATAGCATCTCCTTCGCTTTGCTTGCAAGGTTACTCCTCAGCAGCAAACCTAAACCTCCAGAAGCTCAATCTTTAATATTCTTCCTTAAACCATGGTTGCCAATGAAACATGAACTTTAATGCACTCATTGCTCTTTAGTCAGGCTTCAGGTAGAGCTAACACATGGATTGTATTCAAAATTTCCTTGACAACCCACATTCATCCATCTACATATTCCTTCACAGTTCCGAAAACCAAGTTTCACAATCTTCCCTCTTTCTCCCTCGCCCTTAGGTGAACCAGAATGGAACCTAAATGAATCCAATTTGCTCTTGCTCATGAGCATTCTCCCACTATTGGGGTGTTGACTGACACTGACAGGCAGTACCTCCAAATACTCCCCACCACCAGCACCAGACACACTATGCTCCACAATATCTCCAATTTGCAATAAACTCCTCTCAGAGGGGATATGACGCTAGACAAACTTGACCTTAAATCAGCTGGTACTGTGTTACTCCACACCTATGCTCCTGACCAACTTTCCCTCGCCAGCTTAGTGGCAGAAGCTGACTCCTCTTATCCAGTGATATTCCCCTGTGGTGTCATCCCCCCTCAGGTGGACTCCCATTCACTCTGCTGACATGCTGATCTGGCTCTGCTTCAACCCTTGGACTTCCTGACATTCTGTTTCCCTTTGTTTTTGTTGCAATTTGCAGACTTATTTCCTCCTCATTCCTTCTGCTGGTGTCTCTTAGATCCTTTTCAAACTCAACTGGTTGATCGTCGATCCAAAGCCATAGGTTACATATGTATGCACATTTACCCTCAGATTTTGCCTTCTTCAGTTGTTGCACTAGATTTTTCTTCAGGATTCTCTGCTTCATCTGTAAATTTCTATGAATAAACAAATTTGTCCCTTTTAATTTCTTAGACCGTTTCAACACCTCAAAGACTATTTGCATGGTTACAAATCTAAGCACTATCATCCTTCTTCGTCCATTCTTCCCAACTCGAAAAGCTTCAGCAATTTCCCATTTGTTCAGAACCATCTCTAATCTCACTTCCAAAATCTCTTTCACTTCATGAATGGGCCAAGCTCCTTTTCTTTCCTCTACACCTGATACTACCAAATTAAATTTCTGATATCTTTCTTCCAAAGTTTGTACTCTTCTTTTGATCACTTGGACTTCTGTTTTCATGTTTTGCATTTCAATTTTGATTTCATTTTAAATTTCTCTTCCCTCATCATTAATTTTATACCCCAACCTTTCTTCCATACCCTGTAATATGTTTTGAATTTCTTCACCTGCTCCGTAATCACCATTAGTCCCAGGATTGATCTCTACTCCTCCAATGATTAGTAGCACACCAATTACATACACCACAGCAAAAATATTCCCCATCTCTCCATGTTTCACTTTTTTTTTTTTTAAAATAGTTTCCACTTCTTACCACTGAACAGACCTATTTTGCTCTACAACTCTCTCTGTTGATTCCCATTGTTACTTATGTCACTTTTCAACTTCTTCCTGCAGCTCCCAAGAAACATCAACCTCTTTCCTTCACTGCTAACTTAGCACCTTATTTTCAGATATTAAAAATATTTGTTCTAGAGTTTCTTTGCCACACTTTGGAAGATAATTTTTTGCTTAAAGTTGACTTATTAGCATTGTCAGTATTTGAATACTTGGTGAAAAACTTTAAAAAAAATGGATTACTGACACAAATGCCATACACAATTCTGCACAATAGAAAAAATTAAGAAGTGCTTTCAGAAGAACGTGGAAGTGAAACACTAAGAGTAAAAAGAAGTTGTTTCTTTGTCATGTGTGAAACTCCAGCTAGGTGTTGTGTAACTTGAGACTGTTATTCAGCCTTTATTGCTTTCCCACATGGTTGGCAATACGGGACACATCCATCTGAACTAAATATTTTTTAATTCTGCAGCATGTTGCTGCAATAATTTGTTGTTGCTTTTGGTTTGGGCATTGTTAAACTACAGTAAAAAAACGTAACTATGAAAACCACCATACTAAAATGCCAGAAGTTAATTACAAACTGATCTCGAGTCATTTACGCCAGTCCTGGTGGCCTAGTTGTAACCATACTTCCCTTGTAAATCCAAGATTGTAGGTTCAATACCGGCCAGGTCGATGGATTTTTTAGGTGTAAAAATCCCAAGTATGGCCTTCTTCGGAAAGGAAATAAAATCGTGGGTCCTGTGTCACATATTTATGGCATGAAAAAGAACCTCAAGCCTGAAAGAAGAGGCATCTGAGCATAATTTACTGACCATTTCATGCCCTGAATTGAATGGGATGCTGATGACCTGAGGTGTTAAAGAGCATCTGTAAATTAAACAAATCAAATCAACTCAGTTTCACTGTTTCGAGAGCGTAAACAGAACTCAGCAATATGGGGTACTACCCTTTGTAAACATATTTCTAATAAACATAACACTTATTTAAGAGCATTGTATGATTAACTACATGCTCTTATTGACTCTACAGTATAGTACATTGTCTGCATTGCCAGCTAATTGTCGACTGTTAAATAATTTGTTATGCTTTGGGGATGTATATTCTGCTCTGGTGAAGATAAGGTGAACTCAAAGTTTACGATTTCATCCTCGAAAGTGTCCAAGTTCATTAAACTGTCTTTGTATTTATATGTAAACTTTCTCCCATGTTGCTAACTCTTTAGGTCATGGGATAAAATAGCTGATGATGCAGATGATGGTCTGCAAAACATGTACTTCATTTAAAGGAGTAAGTGAAGCCAATAAGAGTTTGTAGTTCAACAATCTTAATTATATGATTAGCTTCATTGTACAAATTCAAATTAGCATTTCAAGTTAAAAAATAACACTTGCTAGAGACATTCAGGGCAGCAGGTGTTTGTATAATTATCAATGTAACTGCTAAGACTGCTTGTTCAAAAGTGAAATGTTGAGTCAGCTGCTTGTTTATACCAAACCACTCAGAGCAGCAAATGTTTATATTTAATAGTGGAATCAGCATTGCTAAAGCTATAACTTACAAGGCAGAGCTGTTAATGTCTTTGTCAGTTTTGTGTGCTACTTAGATTCCATGATGACTAGTCTGAAATAGACTTTTAATGAAAACTGAATTTGTATATGTTCATAATTTTAAAATATTGATTCACATATATTTTTAAAGAAATGTGTATTTTATGCAATATACATTTTTAAATATAAACTTAATTTATCATTTCTTAAACTTTTAAACTCATTTTAAACTCATCAATTTCCTTTTATGATATAAATAAAAACATTTATCTAAGAGTCTGGCTAGACTGCTTGCCTTTTCCTATAATTCTAGCACCTGATGTAAAGTGAGTGGCAAACATAGAAGCATCTTGTGGGTTACCATACTCCAGTTTTCTCCTGTTGCTCATTCCACCAATTGCTGCTTCAATTTTTGATGTAGAAATTGCTCTTATTCTTCCAATAACAATTATTCCTTTCAATTCCAATATTCTTCCTAGTTTATTAGGAATGGTTCATAAAATGGCATAGGCAAATAAGAAATATCATTCTGGTTGAGAATTGGTTTTGGGCTAGGAAGGAGGATTTAAGGGTTTCAGGGGAAATTAGTCATTATTATAAACAGATAATATAAGTATAAATGTACAGTGAAATCTCAAACCATTCTTTTTGGAAGCATTGTTTTCCCAGATCCATTGTTCAATTTATGAAGTCCCAGACATAATTTATATAAACAACAGGAATAAAATGTGCTTTGATTGTTCCTCAAAGTACCATTTTCTCGCATTGATTGAACATATTTTTTGTTTTATATAGCTTGCATTGGTAGTTGTTTAATCGTAAATCATTGATAAATTGCAACAAGTATAGTGCATTGTTTTTGAAAGATGTAGCAAGGCACATATTGTTTTCTCATGGTTGAAGCCGCAAGGCATTGCTGAATAGAGCATAAAAAATCCGTTTGCAGTGGAGGGGAGGTGCAAATAGAAAGGAAAGCTCAAAAGACAGAACAGTTTACGCTGCCAAGAATTCTTGCAGCAAGGAATCTTGTTTTTATTGCATATTGTGAGCTCTTGTAATAGCATGCAGCATGGAAAGGAAACTAAAATTTTAGTGTTACCAAAGACATGGCATGCCCCATAAAGCTCCTTAGCATACTGAATGAAAAACCTAAAGTTATTTTAGATAATGGGTGCCTCTGAAAGGGAGGGTACTGCAACCGTCTGGATATTTCATTATTTTAAAATTAATATAGTGACATACTGCATACCATTTTAACACAGATGTCAATATTTTACACACCATCAGCTGTTTTCCTGCTTTTTTTTTAACCCTACAGGAAATATTGGTCAAGGTCATTGTATCTATATGACCACATGTTGCCATTGCAAAATTTTGTTGAATAATAACAATAATAACATTATTAAATTAATTAATTTCAAATAATAATTAAATAACATTAATTTTTATATATGGCACATTTATTCTGTATATGTAGAGGCCATAATTTTTCAACATGGCCTCCTTTCATTCTTACAATTGACTGAAGACACTTTGACCATAATGGCAGCATGCCCTATTTCCGTAGAAATGTGCCATTATTGCCTCATTTGAGGTTCTCAATATTAAGGTACATTTTCATATACTCGAGCACTGACCACAGCAATATAGTCAGTGGGTTGAGATAGGGGATGCTGGGAGGCCAATCTTAAGCAGCAGTAAAACTAGAAAGACTTTTCTGCACTTAGGTCAGGGTGAATCCTGTGTTATGAGCTGAATCTTGCTAGAAGTTTGAGTGCCTATTCTCGAACTAAGTGAGTTTTTAGATCAGATTGATTTTTTTTTATTGATTTATTTATCAACGCTCTTTAACATCTCAGGTCATCAGCGTCACATTCAACTCAGGGCATGAAACGGCAGACAAATTTTGCTCAGAGGCCTCTCAGGCTTGAGGTTCTTTTTCGTGCCGTAAAAGTACAACACGAGACCCACAGCTTTACTTCCCCTCCGAAGGAAGCCATACTTAGGATTTTTATGCCCGAAAAAATCCATCGGTCCTGGTTGGATTCGAACCCGCGATCTTGGGTGTAGGGGGCAAGTTTTTTAGATCAGGACAAATAGAGCAGTTTTTTACACCCTTAGACAAAATGTGAATCTTTGCCAAAGTTCTGGTTGGCTCAGCACTCAATTCACAGCATGTCTCTGCACATGTAAACAGTCTTTAGCCTAATTTTGTCATCACCAGTCACATAAAGCATTACAAGGCCGATGTTTGCAGACAGTTCAGCAACCCATGTGTGAACCATTTTAAAAGAAATGAGTGACTATTTTATCTAAAGGTAAATTTAGAACCACTGGAAGTTCAGTTCTTACTCATGCTTAAATTGTTTTATTTGTTATTGTTTGCAAGAAATGTTTAGTATGCACTCGATAGCCTCCATAGGCCTTATTTGAATTTATGCTCATACAGAAAAAGTAAAGTAATCATCATTTTGTAAATAATTAGGAAATTAATAATTATTTTTAAATGAATTAAAGGCATTTTATATTTTGTTTTGCACTTTATAATAATTAATGTGGCCTTTATTTTAAAAATCTACATTTACATCTACATTTAAAATGCATTAAAATTCAAACATAACTGTCCTTTAAAATATATGTTATTGGCATATGTTATACATTAATTTTACTTGCAAAAACTAACAAATATAAAGTTCATGCATAACAGAAATTTGAACCTATGTAATTATTACTATACAATTTGAATTTATTTTGAACAAACAACAATATTACAATAAAATTATACATTTCATGTGCTTTCATTCACTCAAACATCAGAACACACAGTCCAAACAAATGCATTTCATATTTATGGTATAACTTGAACAAGAACTGAAGGGACATTAAAATATATATTATAAACCCGTGTTAGTAAATGCTTCCAAAGTTTTCCAAATTGGTAATGGTTTCTGGTTGGTGTTAAATATTTTGCAAAAATTGCCATTGTCTTGAATCTCTTTTGACAGAAATGCCTTAGTGACACCATTGTAACTCTTTCCCCTCCAAATCATCACCGAGGCAGGATGGTATCCCCTCTGGATCATCAGTATCCTTTCACAAGGTTTTTGGAGAGTCGAAACATACTTTAGTATTTGCTCACTTTAATTGGTGACCATTTTTTCATTGCAATGGACAACCAACAGAGGTGACAAAGAAATTATTGGAAAATTCCATAAAATTGATTTGAACATTCCCATTGGTTTTGAACTACCAAAGAGTCATGGTATAGATTCATATCTGAATTGGAAAATGATATACATGATTAGCAAGAAATGGAATTAAAAGTAATGAGACAATAAAAATGGAAAATATTAGATACTAATTCCAATGCTTCTTTTTGTTCTTTGTTCTTTTTGTTGCATTTGGAACAGTTGAATATTCCTGACTTCTTCTCATCAGATATTCTATCATTATCACTGAAATTGAGCAGATTATTTAGGCTGAATTTGTTCACTGGGGATAAAGCAATCCCAAACTCTCGGAGTATTTTCTGGATTTTTTTGGTCTGAATGGATGTCTTGACTGAATGTTTAATAGTGTTTCAGACCTACGCCAAAGATATTTTGTACCAATTTGTTACTTTTAATCTTGTAAGATATCTAACATGGATTATATTGTAGTTTGTTTTTCTTGCTTCTGCCGTTTTATGTGATAAATGTTGGAGCTAAGCTTTCATCCTTTTAGTAACAGCTTTTTCTGTCTCTTGTACCCAATTTGTAAGCCTTTTATTTTTGAATTTCCATTATTTCTTCAAGTTGTACATCATATCAGCATTATTTTTTGGAATTTTATATTATTCCATTGTATAAGAACTGTTTCATTAGTAATGTAAGAAAAAAAAGAAAACTTTTCATTTAGCTTAACACAGGTAATTTTAAATAACAGCATTATTCACGGTGAAATACAGTATAATTATGCAATTTTTCTATGAGGAAATCACTCAAATTTCATTAAATGTCAGCTAGAAAGCTGACAATAGAACCATGATAATGATGACAACAGTAATTGATATATGTCCAATTGAGTGGAACAGAATTAGTGACATTTGAGTGATTTTCTCTTAGAAAAATTGCATAATTAGCTTAACTCAATTTAGTTCTCTATGTAAGGCCCATTTAGCATGAAAATGTTGCCAAAAGATATTCTAAAGCTATAAAGAAGCTATAGGGTAATCTCTCCTGAGCCTGTTATTTAGAACACTCTTTATGGTTTCACTTACATGAAATTTACTCAGAACATGTTTCCACAAAACACTATGACGTGAGTAAATCTCATGTAAATGAAACCATAAAGAGTGTTCTAAATATCCGACTCAGGAGAGATTATTAATGGGTGTTTCACTGTCTTCAATTCCAAATTGAATTAATATTTAAGCTATAGGATATTCATCCCATACCTTCTTGATAAGTTGATAGGTTTGCAAAATAGTCATTCAAGCACATCACTATTTCCATAAAATATTTTTCCCTCTGGGCCATTTTGTTAGTTTCTGGAATAGATGAAAGTCAGAGGAAGTTAAATCTAGGAAATGGGCTGGATGCTGGTACATTTCAAGTCTCAATTTGTGAATTTTTGCCATTGTAAGTGCAGATTTGTGTGCTAAAGCTTTCTTCTAGGAAAGATTTACTGTTTTCTCAATTTCATTGTTCAGATTCTGCAATAGATTAGCAAAATATTCACCATTGACAGTTTCCAGGTTCTTATCACCTGTGAATCCTAGAACACAATAACCAGGCTTCACCTGCAGATGGTGTGTCTTATTCAGTATGGGTTTGCTTAATGTGTCCATGTTTTGTCTGTTTCTTTATTTCAGGAGTATAGTGGGGGATCCATGTCTGATCCACATTAATATATGGTACAAAATATCCTTGGGTTATGTCTGAAACACTTTCAGCCAAAACATCCATTCAGACAAATTTCTTTTCCACCATGAGCAAAGCAGCATCCAATGAGTACAAAGTTTCCTGATATCCATATATTTGTGAAAATGTTTAGTTCAATCCCCATCATATCTTTCTTACTTTTAATCTTTGATAGTTCAAAACAGTTTAACGGAATTTTGCAATAATTTTATTGTTGTTACCTCTGTTGGTTGTCCATTGCAATGTTCATGTTTAAAACTTGTTCAGCTGCATTTAAATTAAGCAACCCATGTGTGAACCATCTTAATAGAAGAGGGCTCATCAAGAACACCATCTAACTTTGCCTTTGCCTGAGTGACTGTTTTACTTTTCAAAAAATAGAATTTTATAATGGTTAGCATCCCCTTTTTCACCATTTTTAGTCAAATTATGCACAAAGCATATTAGATCAATTGGCAAATAAAAACTAAACATGAAAGGAAGCTGAAACAACAAAGGAAAGAATAGAGTACAATTTTCATTCTTAGTGCTGTCCTTATGCTCAATTTACCTTCCTTACTGTATTTACCCAAATATAAGATAACCCCTTATTTTGAAGAGACTTTCATTGAATTTTTGTTCACTTACTGGTACTATTCCATGCCATTGTTATCTTCATCACTACAATCATCACCACTGTCTTCATTAGTGTTGCTGTTTTCTTAATGTCGGTCCTGTTGGTTTAGTGCCTCATAAACCCAAAATCACAGGTCAATTCCTGCTAGGGTCGATGGATTTTTTTGTGCATAAAAATCCTAAATATGGTTTCAAAGGGAAGTAAAGCTGTGGTGTCCTGTGTCGTAGATTTACTGCATAGGATATACCAGTAAGAAGCTACTGATGAACCGAGAATGGGGTTAAGCAGACACTGTTAAATATAGCTAATTGCATGGTGAAAATTAATAAGCTCATGATCATTTTTTTTTTATCCGAGTGAAAAAGTATTGCCCTGGGTTGGAACCAGACATATTGTAATATTTGTAAATTTAATACTGTTTAAATAAACTAAAGAGTTGGCTAAGCTCATTATACGATCCACTAGACAGTGCCAAGACAGTATGGTATTTTTCATAGTGTTCCTATTGAGTTGTATGCACTTGACCCAACATGTTGGCCAGTTCTAGAAGGCATGCTGGAAACTGTTTATGACATTATCTTTAAGATGGACTCTTTCTTCTGCATGAGAATCATTGATGAATCAAAACCCCGGTCCCCACAGGTAATTTTTTAGACAAGGGAACAGGAAAGTTACACTGAGCTAGGTGCTGACAGTGTGAGAGGGGAGGAGGAGCACTCTCATGGGCGGCCAAGGTCATTAAGGCACAAACTCCTGAGCATGCCTGGGATTCGATTTCTACCAGGACCATCCTCCCTGACGGAGGTTTTTTTCCTGATTTCTTATTCGCATAAATGGCAAATGCTGGGAAGGTACCTAAAACTTAAGACTCAGAACGGAAAAAAATCCACATTTATCATTTCATTTTGTATCACTGCTGTCCATCACCTGTGATATCTCAGCAGTAAAAATGGGATTAAACACTGTTAAAAAAAATTGAAGGGTTGGGGCATACATTCTTTTTTCTAGCCAAATGTTGAGCAATAGCATTGCAAACATGAGGGCATTGTTATAGTGAATGCGCCAATCACATGGATGCAGCTCGGGGCATTTTAATTGCAATGTAGCCAAGAACATTCAAAACAGTCTTGTAATACTCCACATTAACCATTTGTTTGCAGGAGGACTTACTGTTGATAAGCAATTCCATAACAGTTGCAGAACACAATTATCATAACCTTTCCTGCTGACTGAATAACCTTGGACTTCTTCGGTGTTGGAGAACCAGGTGATTTCAAGACTGAGTTTGCCTGTTTGCTTTCAGGATTTTAATGATGTAGCCAAGTCTCATCACCTGTAATGAGGTATTCAAATATGCCTTGCCATGCTCTGCTACCAGAATCTGCAGCTTATGACAAATGTCCACTTGCTTATCTTCTGCTCACCAGTCAGCAGTCTTGACAATATCTGGCACAGATGCATCTCAGTGTAAGCGACGTGCAGAATGGTAAACACATTACTATTGAAAATCTGTAGCATATCTAATGATCTGTTCACTTTTATTTGTTGATCTTCCAGAACAATGACAGCAACTGTGTTAATTCCTGGTCTTGTTCACTGCAGTGGCTGAAGCACATGGGCTATCCTGCTTTTTTGTTGAAGCATGGCCCTCCTTAAACTCTTTGAACCATTGATTGTGGTAAAATATTATTGCTATATACTTGTAACATTGCTAATACTTCCATACCAGATTTCTACAGACAGAAGTGGAATTTCAGAGCAACCTACTGCTCATTATGAAGCAATCCATTTTGTGCAGAGAACCTGCAGACACTTGCTCTTTAGTAGAATCCTGTACTATTTTTCCACCTATCACTTGAGATCTGCTCTTCACTTGAAAATTGTTTCATGATCGTATCTCCACTGTGTGATGAGGAAAAAAAGAAAAGAAAAAAAAAAAACATTCTCAATCTTTATTGGGCACTTTGGCACTGGTCTTTCACCAAAATTAGGTCTGTTGGAACCCTCATAGCCTCTACCAAATTACAAATGGTGGTGGCATCTCTCTGAGTTTTATGAACTTGATGAGCTTTTCAAGGGCTTGAAGCATACATTCTGTCATTTTGAGGTTAAAGCTTTCTTAAATGGTAGAAACTGTTTCATCAGTGAAGAGAATCCTACAATGCCCATTGTGCCTCTACCACTGCAGGAGCCATCTTGATTTCAGTTCCCTCATTTTCTTCATTTGTGGTATTAGGAAATGTCCAGTACTTTGCCAGGAAGTTTAAGTTCCAAGATCTTTAAGTGCTCTTGAGAGCATGTTCAGTTCCCATGCTTGCAGATAGAAATTCAATAGATGTGAGTTGTCACAGTTTTAATACTTGCCTCTAATATAGTGCAAGGTTGACAAACTGTTGGGCAACTTTCATGCTCTCAGTGAAGCTATAGATTGTCCAATGCATAAACATTTTGCAGATATTCAGGATTTTTAGGGCCTTGAAAATCTCAATAGTGAACTTTCCAACTTTATGTAGAGCAATTGCAAATACTTTGTTTGCCCCATTATATGCTAAGGGCAAGAAGATACATACTTTCTCTTTCACAGTTTAAAACACAATGTATAGGTGTGGATTTCAGCATTAGCTTTAAAAACGACCTTGAGAGACAGTTGTACAGTCCAAGAAAAGTTTGTGGTATTATTTATGGCTAGACTAGGTAATATGCATGTATTCATGTAAAATCAATTTTATATTACATAATTAACACAGAAATATGTAGTTTGCTATATGCCATTGTTTTTATGTAAACACTTTTTTTCTAAACTCCTTTCTAAGTCTGTGCTTTTTCGTCATTTGATTTTGCATTTCCTTTACATTCAGGGATCCTTAGTATAGTCCTGATACCTTCCAGTGCTGCTGAAGCACATTCTTGGTTTTCATTACCATCATCTTGAGTCTTGAGCCTTGTTTCTTTTCATTCAAGAGGTATCTTTCATGTCCTGGACAATTTCCAATGGTATTTCATTGTTACAAGTTCAAAGTCAACATTAATAAAATCTTGTTTCAGCAGAATTGTCACGGAAATGCTAAAGCAGGACCTGAGAGACACATCTTCTTCAAATGTATGTGTGCTATAACCAAATCAGCTATCTAGAAACAGTTCCATTTTGTAATGGTTGATAGATTTCTCCATGCTTTGTTGGCAAAACATAGAGCATGCAGAAAAATTTATTAATATGCTCTGCCTTGATCCCAAGGCTTGAAATAAATGAAGCATTATTCCCTTTTATAATAGGTATTAAACTGTTTACACACAATAACATATAAATTTTTGTTCTTCTTTTGCTGCCAATGCATTTTTCTCTGTAAATGGAATATGTCTTGTTCAGAAGCAAATAAAAGAACATTTATATTTTTCTGTCTTATAGTTTTTCATGAGATCATGCAATGGCAAAGGTAAGTTATTCCGTTTCCAGAATTCCATATTATCATCTTTAACCTTACTGTTTATGGTGCCACGGGCAATAAACACCATTTAAAAAAAATCTTTAACCTTAGCCTCTTGCCATACATTTTGATAAGAAAGATTCTGCCATTTATTAAACTTATTGAACAAGCTATTGGAGGCATTGAAATCATATAACCATAATTTCAGCACTTTTGATTTTAAATATTTCTGCATTTGGAGCATTTTTGCTTCTTGACACAAACCACTTTATTAAAATAGTTTTTAATGTGTCAAAAGGCAAAGAACAAATATGTTCTTTTAGAGTGTGTAATTCAACTGAATCATACAATGATATCAATTAACAAATATGTAGTTTTCCTTTTCTTCATCCCAGAACTGCACTATACTTCTGTGTATCAAAATGATTACTTTAAAATCGAAACATTGGAGACAAGCAAAGCTGTTTCTTTGCCATTTTTGACAAAACTCCATGATTCAGCTCTACAATTTTAATTCCTGCAAATTATTTCTAAAGAGTTAACTTCTTATGTTTAGCAGCCATAATGTAGCACATCAAAAATTGCACGCAACATACAAGAACAAGCATCATTATTAACTCCCATTTGAGCCCATGCAGAAGGTGGAATATATTGTCAGCTGTATGTTGCAGAACAGCCAACTGGATGGTAAATATTTGAAGGTCAAGGAATGTAATTTGAACAACTAGTACTTGTAATTAATTTCAGGTTTATTAAAACAGAGTGTATATTTTTAAATTCATATAATGCGACTTCCTTAATGGGATTCATTAAAAATGAGTTAAAATAATAATGTGCATATGGTGATTTTGCTAACTTTGGCTTGCTGGAAAATTTTAGTAAAAACTGGGATTGGGATTCTGTTGTATTTTGTGCTGGTTTTGGTTCATGAGGAATAAAACTGCAGCATTCTCAAAAGGCTTCAAGCATTTCACCTCTAATGGCATGCTCAGACAGAATATTTCTTGCAGTGAATATAGATATCTTGAAAAGTTTCTTAAGGGTGCCAATTTATTTTTTTCTAATACTTTTCTCTAGTATATGTTAATATTGCCATCAAAATGAAATGCATACAAAAAACATTTTAAACTTCTAAGAGTCATTGTTAGCCACCTCCTTGGTCTAGCATTGCTGGCTGCTGTCTGGGAGGTTGTGTTAAATCCCCAGTATTTGTTTTTCATTTTCTAAAATGTCTTGGATGGTGTACACTCGGCCTTGTTAGAACAGTTGGAGAGTTGCGTGATATATGTGGCATCTTTGATCTAGAAAGTCTGGAATGCTGACAAACAGGATATCATGCTGATCACATGCCTTCTTGCTATACTGCACTCTGATGATATTGTAAGATTGAGGTAGAAGATGCTAAGATTGCCCCTGGCTTTGCTGTAAGAGGAAGGAGGAAGGGTCATTGTTGCTGGATTTTAAGTTCTATGTTATCCTTTGCATAAAAGGTAATATTGAAATATTTATTCATCATTAAATAACCATAGGTCCCAATAGACTTTGTTATCCAATTACCAATATAAAATATAACATTTATTTTGTGTCTGAACCATTACAGTGAAGTGACTATTATGTTCTTAATTATCTAGTGAGTCGATTTGATAATCTTATGCTCCACTTACTGTTGAATTATGCAAAAATATTTTGCAGGCAAAAGCAAAAGCCTGCGAAACTAGTTTTGCATAATTCAACAGTAAGTGGAGCATAAGATTATCAAATCGACCCACTAGATAATTAAGAACATACCAATATCAGTTTATTAAACAGTTATTCCAATATGTAATAAAATATTTATTAGCTAACTTAATGTTTATTCAAGTTGCAGAAGCTAAGATGGTCTTTATTTTCATAATATTGTGTTTTGGACTGGTGTACTACTGGTTTACTTTCTTGTGCCTTTATCTTTAGTAAAGAAATCAAAATATTCTGATGCTTTGTTCTAAATTTTGTTTTGGTTTGTATAGAAACCATTTTGTTCATTCTTTTCCCAAGTATGAATAGTGCCTTTGTAGGTAGTGGATGGTGGTGATGGTTGATCCTTGAACTGCATGGTGGTCATAGTACATGAGTCTTCAGATGAAATGAATTTTTCTCAACTCACTTCCTTTTTAGTTCAAGAATTTCCATAATCTCCATTCATTCCCATTGTATGCTTTGCAGTAATTGAGAAATGTCATTAATTAATAATGTTGCTCTTTAAAATTATGTTCTGCTTCAAATACAGTGGATCCCATTCTTTTTCAAGCTACTGCCTCCCTGCCTCTGAACTTGCATCCTAACCATCCCAATATGTATCTTACCAACACATGCTTGCCTTTATATGTGTATTCTAGTTAATATTAAAAAGTGTCAAATATCTTCTGTCTCAAGACCTTGTCACTATCAACAGAAACAACATTATCTTTTTTGGGTACATTACATTAGCTTAATGCAGATACTCAGGCATTTTCCTGAACTCTAAAAAAGCAAGAATACACCAGATGCCAATTTTTTATAAAACCAAATAAACTCAGCTTGTATAGGAAAACTTAAACCAAAATGTCAACTTAATTCATTTATGGGCATGTTTTGAAAAGATAGGCAGACCGTAGTAGTACATAAAATATAAATTGTTATTATCATTAACATAGGTTGTGAGGAAATGACTCAATTCATCAGTTTGGTAGTAAAATAAGTATAAAGAATTAAAATATAAATTGGAACTTGCACAATGAAGCCAATCATATAATTGATATTATTGTATGATTTAGTTGAACTACATACTCTTAATGCTTCACTTACTTGTCATAATATATAGAATCGGTTTGGAGAACATTTGGTTCTCATCATCAGAGCTAAAATTCAACTGTTGGATAATTTGTTAAGCTGTGGGAATATGTATTCTGCTCTGGTGACAGTGTGATAAACTTGTAGTTTATGTTTTCATCCCCGGCAGTGTCGAAATTCATTAGACTGTCTTTTTATTTGTAGATGTAGATTTTCTCTAAGTTGCTAGTTCTGTAGATCCTTGTACTGATTTTAATAATTCTACTTTATTCACTATATCATGATTTTCTGTCCAAAATGATATGCTACTGCTGATTTCTCTATTTGCTTGTGTTCTTTATGTTCCTGAAATGTTCCTTTAACCTTGTGCCTATGTTTCTCTTTATTTTTTCAATGTAAATTTTTTCACATTCTGCACAATTTATTTTGTAAATACCTGATTTTTTTCTCTTGTGGATTACTGTCATTAACATTGTCTATCAGTAGATTTTTAACATTAAATCTATTAATAAAGCAAAATTATTAAAATCAGTACAAGGACCTACAGGACTAGCAACTTGGGAGAAAATCTACATCTACAAATACAGTCTAATGAACTTCAACACTGCCAATGATAAAAACATTAACTACGTTTATCACACTGCCACCAGAGCAGAATACACATTCCCACTGCTTAGCGAATTATCCAACAGTTGATTTTTATGTTAACGGAATTTCGGAATCCACACAGTGAAACTTTTGTTAATCTTATTTTGATTTAAAGTAAAACACTAAAAATCATGTCGTCACATTAAAACTCTTTTTAAGTTTCACAAACACACTTATAAAAGTAATTTTGGTACATGTTTCGTGAGGTACATTCCTCACATTGTCAACCAAAACGACGACTGAGGAGCCAATTTCAGCAAAGTATGTATGTTACTATGCTTGCTCTGGTGGTCTGTTAATGAACTTAAACAATATGTTGTCTGCTTCCGGTATATCAAAATTCATAAGTTTGTATTCATATTTTATCATGTAAATTTTTTCCCATATATTAAGTTCTTTCGGATGTTGAATTGTTTTTAGTAATGTTATGTCCTTCTCTATTTCATGATTCTCATTCCAAAAATGTGCAGCCACTGCTGATTTTTCTACTTGTGTCTAATATTTCTCCAGTGTTCCTTTAATCTTATCCCCAGATTTCTCTTTGTTTTTCCTATGTATATTTTGTCACAATCCTTGCAATTAATTCTATATATACCTGAATGTTCTTCTATCTTCTTTTTTTGTTTAATTTTATTTAGATTTAATAGTTTACCAACACTATATCTGTTTATTGGTGCTAGAGTAATGTTGTACTTTTTGAAAATTTTTTGGAATTTATGGTTAACATAAGGGTGATATGTGAATTTTTGATAAGTATTTTCTTTAAGTGAAGAACTGAGTGTGGTGATTAGTTTAATTTCCTTTTTATTTTTAAATCTTTTTATTTTTTATCTACCATTTGTTTGTTAAATCCATTTATTTCTGCTGTGTGTATTATATGTATTCTTTCCTTTATTCTTCTTTACTGAGTGGTGTATTAACTAGCCTATATGTCATACTATTGAATGCTACTTCCTTGTGGGGTCTGGGGTTGAAACCTTTTGCTTTTATTTGGTTGACAATGTGAGAAATGTACCTCACGAAACATGTACCAAAATTACTTTTATAAGTGTGTTTGTGAAACTTAAAGAGAGTTTTAATGTGACGACATGATTTTTAGCCTAGCTGATGATGATAACCAAATGAGAAGGTTCTATATATTATGACAAGTAAGTGAAGCATTAAGAGTGTGTAGTTCAATTAAATCATACAATAATATCAAGTTTGAAGAAGTTAATAGGATATTCATTTAACCATTAATTCTCAAGAATTTAGTATCTGTAATAAAATTTTAAGAACTATCGAAATTACACAAATTCGATAATTCTAATTGGAACTAAACACAGTGAAGCTTTTGAAATGTATATAATCAACTACTTGTCGTCTAAACACTCTTATGCTTCACATTATTTTTGAATACGACGGGACCGGTTTCGGAGCGACATCCACTCCATTCTCGACCAACTCGACGACTCTAAAGTTTACAAAAAATAAGTGAACATTCTAAATGTAACTTTAAAGAAATTCCTTGGTGAATAGCCCTTTGTTAAGCCGAGATATTGAAACATCAAAGTAAATATTTATGAAATTGGCACTCAAAATTATTCCTGAAGTTCACAGTTTCATGAATTTGTGAATTATTAAATAAGATGAATATACATGTTAGTTTTCACTGCAAACTTATAACATTTTGCACCTTTATCCTTCTATCAGTGATTTACTTTTACCAGAATACATCCGCATCGAAAACTGAGTTTTGAAGATTTTTTACCATCTCTATATTCTGCATTATAATTCTTATTTCATACTCTGTATGTGTACCAATGGGTTTCATGGATTTTTTTTCTTTCCTAGTTATATGAGCATAAAACATGCTCTTATTTCTTGCAATTATCTGAATATTGTGATCTATTACCAAACAATGTGTTGCATTTAATGCAATATCTCTCTAATCTGATCAGTTCAGTTAATTTTAGTTCCATAAAGTTTTATCCTTGCTCATTTATTTGCATTTCTCATAAGAGTTTTTCAATATATTATATACTTGTTGTAGTTAATAGCTCTAAAACACATTCTATAATAAAGCAGTTTTAACCTGTTTTTCCCTCATTTAAACTGGTCTTATTCTTATAGCAGTCCTAGAATAAGTTTTTGAAACATTTACTTGCAAAAAAGCTGAGGTATCCAAAACTTTAAAGAAAATTGACCTAAATTTTACTTTAATAAATGAAGAGACACTAATTTAAAATAAATTCAGTATATTGTACAGTGTGGGCACTACTAATCACTTTATAGATTTGCAAATAATTTAAACTTTTTGCATGTATTTTTTAGCACAAATAATGAGCATTGTGAAGCAACTGCAACTATAATTCTTTTCCCTCAGTGTCGTATAAATCTTGCATCGTTTCCTGATAAATTTAAGTTCTTCATGAATTTCCATGCAAAAATGTCCAAATGTATGAAATTTGATAAAGCTGCAGCCAAACGAGTATCTTGATACAATGGACAGGAAATGTTTTATGTACAGAAACAGTGACTGTCTAATAATGTTGATATAGACTTGGTTTGGCAACATTTGTGTTGGCATCGTGAATGTCATAGTGCAGTTTTTATATTTGATAATTTAATTTTTTCCCATGTTGTTAGTTCCAAAGGGCTGCAACTGCAAGTATTTTTCAATAATATTGTGTTTGTGTCAGTTTTGTAATTTTTTGACCAAAAGTGGGCTGCCACTGCCAATTTCTGTCATAACCAATATTTCTGAAATGTTCTTTGGTACAAGTTTCCAATATAACTATGATTTTCCAATGTATCACAGTTATAGCAAATGATTTGGTTTGCAGTAAGATTTCAGTAAATTATTTATTACTGTAGATGCCTGGCAGGAAAAATGCAACACTATGTTCCTTTACAGTTATTTCAGCAAAAAAAGATATCACATACAGTAAAACCCACCTTTAAAGTTTTTCTGAGGACTGAGAAAATTTTATTGTAAATGGTGGTTCACACTAAATGAACTTCATACTTTTTCTTTAAAAAATAATACCATTTTATCTACAGCATTAATATATTGCTAAAAAAATTGATATTTAAACTGCATCATGAGGTGGGAGTCTTCTAGGAAAGGCCACTTTAAAGAAAGATACCAAATCAATTATGAAACAATTTTATGTTTTCATAAATGTTTATAGATTATGCACATACCTCTGTTTTCTGGCAAAATCTGTAAGTATTATCTGCTTTCCAAAGGAATGTAGCTATTGTGGTTGTACCCATGAAAAGATTTTTGAAAAATTTCCGCAAATCTCCTACCTTCTAGGCACCAAAAATGATGGGGGGGGGGAAATATGTAATATATCTATTAATGCTCTAGTGGTCACTATTTTTATTTTTTCTCAACGAAACTCGACATATAAAATTCAGTTAACAAACAATTCTAGTTCTTTAATGAGCAAAATCTGACCATTGGGGTTGAGCATTAACCTAAAGTGAAAATTTAAAAATTGCTGTCGAGGTTGCAATTTTTTTTTTTAACAAAGCTCACTATATGATATTGAATTAAAATAAGAAAAATAGTTTCTGGAAATCAGCAAAATCAGACTATTATGGGTGGGAGATTTATGGGAAATCCAAAATTTATTTATTTATTTTTTTTTTTTTTGCAATGAAACTCAGTATATACCATTTAAATAAAATAAGAAAAATAGTTTGTGAAAATTAAGGAAAATCGGACCATTAGGAGTGGAGGTATATCTGAAAACCAAAATTTAAAAAGCATTCTAGCATTTAAATTTCTCTGATTTGTTTAAAAAGTAAAAGAATAAATTACTTTATAACGATGCATATGTTTTATTTTTGACAAAAGCATTGTCGTGAGATAGCAACTGTGAAATATTAATCTGTTACTGCTACACTCATAGTATACCCATCTGGGATCAAAAGAGGTGGCAAACTTTAGATATGACAATTAGTTGATATCTCAACAGTTACACTTATAAACTCTCCTGCAGCTGTACCTTTGTCTGCTGTTAATCCTAGAATGCTATTGGCTGAAGCTAATACACCATTCCATTTGAATTTTGTCTGCTGTAAATCCTGGGATGTTAATGGCTTAGGCTAAAATATTTATGGTAAGACAGAGAAACTTTAATCACAGAACAATTGATCTGAAAGGCTCTGAGGAAAACGTGGCAACTATAGGCTCTCATTCATCACTCCACACAGAGTTAGTCTGTTAAATCCTAGACTAATATTGGCTGAGGCTAAAACATTATTGGTGCAGTAAGAGAGAAGCTTTATTTTTGTACTATCAAGGGCTCTGATAAAATGTGCAACTAATTATTTGCCATTGTTACTTACTCAAAGTAAGCCAGTTAGGTACATGATGAACGTGGTGATTATAATATGTGTTGTTGATTTGGTTTATTTACGGACACTCTTTAACAACTCAGGTCATCAGCGTTCAATTCATGGAGTGAATTGACTGGTATATTTTGCTTGGAGGCCTCTTCTTTCAGGCTTGAGATTCTTAAACATGCCATAAATCTATGACATGGGACCCATGGCTTTACTTCCCTTTGGAAGAAGGCCAAATTTAGGATTTTTTTTGTGTGTGTGAGAAATATATTGGTATTTAAGAGTATTCTGTAATAAACTTCAGAAAACATCTGCATCATATATTGTATATATATTAAACAAGTTTGCTTTAATATTTATTTTTACCTCTTGAGACTTGTTAAATCACAAACATGATAACGGGTAAATATGAAGTCACTGACTTAGCTCGTCTTCTTCAAGAGAAGGGAAATGACCAGAATGGAGTGTTTTGAATTGTGGGCTCCTGGTAGCAGACACACGGAGTCACTGCTTTCTTCTAATTTCTGTAAACTCAATGTGTAAATTCTCTGCTTTAGCTCTCTAAAATAACGTTCACAAATTCAACTTGCAGAGAAATTTGCTTAGTTTAAGCAGCTTACATGTGACAGATTTTCTAAAGTTTTTTTAAACTTTGCCTAGGTGAATGAATTAGAATCGGTATGTAATATTTTAGTTCTTAGGTCAATTATTTTTTGTACTGTTTGAAATTCTCCATTTTCATAAAATTCAAATACAGTCCTGCATACAATGTCCTGGTCAAAGTTATATATGTTTGTAACCTACTTGGGAGGCCCAGTATGTTTTCTAGCTGATACAAAAACTATGGTACCAATTAAAAAATTTTCTAGCCTTGCTGCAAATGCAAGACACAGTAGCTCTGCCTAGATTGCACATCTTTGCAGTATTAAGCTGTACATGAAAAAAGTTTACACTCAAAAAATAATATTGTGAGCCTAGCTTTGTTATGTTTGTCTAGACAAATCACTATTTTCACAACTGCTAATTTTATCACTTTCATTTGCTTTATTTAAAGTCTTTGCATAGCCTCCAGTTCTCTCACTAACAAAGGTAACAACTACTTGAGGACACAACTCCATCATAAAGTTGTCATGGCTCTTGACATTCTGCAGATGCAGCATTCCATTTTCCATTGCAAGGCTAAGGAATTTTTGCACATCTTTCAGGGATAAATGACCACAGTAATGTCACTGAAAGGAACCATTATAAAAATTGCAAACTCTGGTCCAGCAAAGCCCTTAAGCATCAGTATATGAGTGTAATTCTGAAAGAGGTTCACAATACAACAAACTAACACTGGTATTTTGAACTTTTATCAAATTGGTTGAAATAAACAGTGGTCTGGAGAAATAGATTTTACTACTATTTAAACTTCAGCTTTATAAACCTGGTTTATTTTTTTAAGTTAATACAAACTATATTAAACATTCATAAAGGTAGAAAACAAAATAAAACATGCTTCTTTGGTGATATCTACTTTATCATTGCTAAAACACATCAGGTTTATTTCCTGGGGATATTGACTACCTTGTTTAAGCCACAATTTTACAAGAAAGTTTTGGCACTTTTTTTTTCTGTGACATTTATTATACGAATAAAAGATAAGTTAAATCCAAATATACCTATATTTATAGATATCCAATTAACATCTCTAATATCTGTATTTTCTTATTTTGGGAACAACTCCACTATTAAAAGCAAATTACACTAAATGGAAGCCATACAAAATTGTTATTTTTCAATGAAGGTGTAGCTGCATTACTATGATAATTGTATAATTAATGTCATACTAGCAGTTTATCAACTATGACAAAACATATTTAAATATTTATGCATCCGTATAATGAAACTTTTGTGCTAAAATATAGCAGTTTTCACAGTCATTGCAAAAATTGCTCTCTACTTGCTCTAATAGATGAATTATTGTGAATCTAGAATAATTTCCTATACCATGTACTTGCAAGAGAGGAATTACCTTTGCAAGAAAATAATGGGATCTCATTGGGAATACAATATAGCAACATTGCAAAATTTGGTAGGAGAATGTATTTATGCTGTTCAAGGTCATCATGCATCATTCTTTTGAAAGCCACTGTGGGGTATAAGTTTGTATTTAACAACTGTATACATAATGGACAGACTATTATAGCTTCGTATGAATGTTAATTTTATTTTGTCATGGAAAAGCACATGTAAATTTTGAAATGTTCATATAATGACACCCATTGTATATTAAGAGTCCTAGTCATGTGAAACTTTTTGAGTTGTCTGCCTCATTTACTACATAGGTACTAGATTTGAAATGTCCCACTTCCTGCATACTGCAACCATATGTATATGTTTTTTAGGATTATTTCCTTTACATGAAGTGCAGCGAGATGTTCTAGTTAAAACATTGTGATATATCATAGAAGTAGGACATGCTGGATGTACTAGAGAAGATAATATTGCTTACAATAGTAAAAGCTGCAATATTCTAGTGTATGAGAAATGTAAGAAGAATGCCATGCTTTCTTATACTGTGTACTGTGTGAGATATGCGGACACCCTGCATTAACTGCAACTTACTGCTGATAATTTCCCTAAATTGTTGACAAAGTACAAACAGATATGTACTGTTTTTGCCTAACAACTGAGTGAATGTTTTGCTTTTTGATCATGGGAATTCTCTAAAAAGGGTCTGAAAGTTTGAGCTTTACTTGATTATATCTCTTAAATACTTGGCATAGAACCCCCCCAGAAAAACCACTATTGCGCATTAACATTCTAATTCATTTAGTTTTATTTTCTTGAAGTCAGTAGGCATTGCTCCATGTAACTTTGTGCTAAGAATATACTTTATAATGTTAGTTGGAATAATTGTATGGATTACAGTTATGAGTCCTTGTCTGAATTTTAATTTGGTGAAAATGGTGCTCAATATCACCTTTTGTTTCAGAAATATTCACAGTGGTAGTTTTTGTGATTAACTGTGTTATTCAAATGTTTTGTGGCTGAATGAAAGTAACAGTGGAAAAGTTATAGGTAAATGAACATTAAATCCAAATGACCATCAATAGATTATGCTGCTTTTATTTGTGTTAAAGAATAAGAATAATATAATACTTGATACAAGAGAAATGCTTTCTTTGGAAGGATAGCAAAGCTATTAGTCACAAGTATGTTGATTTAGATAGAATGCTACTTATATGGAATTCATTATTCAATGCTTGCAAGAATTTCCAGTGAAAATTGTTGTCCAGTGACTGCAACAGTTGATCTCAGGGCTTAAATTGTAGAGAATAATAAAAAAATATGATAAAAATAAAATTATATATATATTGTTTGTTCTGTAGTTTTGTTCTGTTTGTTTTATAGTTAGCATTTATGCTGAGACAACTTTTTTATTGCAATTAAGAACTGATAAACACTTGCATAAGAAACAATAACATTCCATATATCAATCTCCATATGACTGAAAGTAACAGCAACGGGCCTCAAAAGTTTTATAATTAAATTCAGTGAATAAATATTGTTTAATATTAATGTTGATTATATCTGGTTTGATTATACATTTCTCTGTTGAATTTATTTTAAGATTATTTGGCAACCTTGATGTTCATACGGGCATATTATGGAATAATGTACATGTTTTATTCTATTTGACTGTAAATTTACATGTGTATTTCTCTTTAATTTTTAATGTCAATGTCATTTTGTTCTGAATTACTAACATAATGCACCTTATTATGAAAAATGACCTGTAAGCATAACCATTTTATATATTTTCTAGTGTTTTCAGAGCTTAACTTTTTTTCTGTAATAATGTTTAACAAGAACTTGGGTTGAACCAGGCCATATTGTTATGATGTATCTGACATAATAAATAACTAAATAAATTTTTAACAATTGGTCTACATTCATCAACAGATATTGGTGTTAAGCACACATGTTTTATTTTGATTTTGATAACCATCAATTTTATTTCATGAACAGTGCTTTAGGACAGTTCTAAACATTCAGAAAGTTTCTGAAGCTGAGTAAACTTAAATATACAGAGCCTTAATTTGGATATTTAGTCAGCTTAATGGGGATTTGTCTGCCCTATTTCTAACTGGTTCTGTTCCCCCCTTTTTTGCCTCTCAGTATGCCAGCTAATCAGTTAACGCAAAGTCTTCAGCTGTACAGGAGTTGAATATTGTATTCATGTTTCATTACATGTTTCAGTGTAATAGTGTGTTCAAGCTGTTATAATGCCAAAAAGTCTGTATATTTTAGCACACAGAATCTTCATGTATGATTCCTATGCAACAACAAACTCTTGTAAGCAGATACGATAATTTATAGACAGATTCCCTGCTGTTCATGAATGGATTTACGAAAACGGAATGTTCTTGATAAGAAATTGAAAAGGAAAATGCCGTATTCTTGCAGAGGAAAAACTCAATGACATCGGGGAAGAGCTAGATTGAAGTCCAAAGAAATCTCTCAGAAAACTTGCACAGAAATGAAGAATTTCTCAAACCTCGGCTTGGAATGCCACTACACTTTTAAAATTAAAACCCTATAAGATAACTGCATTTCAGGAATTGCTACTACGGGATAATGAAAGTAGAGTTAATTTCTGCAATTGGGTGTTGGATAATGCTAATGTTTGCTCTGTTGACCAACATTTAATTTTTATTTATGGGCAAAGCATGGTTTTATTTACATGACCATGTAACAACACAAACCATACTTATTGGAGTGCAAAAAAAAAAACACAATCTTGTACATAAAATGCCATTGTAGACCAAAAAGTTTGTATTTGCTGTGCTGTAGAAATCTGTGCACTTGAATTTAAGGGGCTATGAATATCTGACTCTGCCAACAAATAGTATGTTTCTCAGTGCCAAGAAAATCCCAGTCTAAATGAGGGGTCTGCATAGCCTTGTGATAGTCATGCTTTTATCTGTGAATCAACAGAAATTCTGCCAAATGCTACCCATGCACCCTCAACACTGTGGGTTGAGAGGAACATTTGTGTCAGTAATTCAATGTTGCGCAGTGGAGCTAAGGCAATGCTTTGTTACCATGCAATTATTTTAAAAGTGATTTAAATCAGGAAGTGCCTTGAGAGATTTAACATAGGCTTCAGGGGTACCTAGCCTGTTTATGTTCAACCATTTTTACATGGGTTGTGGAATTTAAAAGGGGCTAAACATTTATTAGATATTAAAAGCAGAATATCATTAATGGCAATGACTGCAGAAAGGGTTGTTGCTATGATGATGTGACCCCAAAGTAACCTATAACATCCATGTGCATATCTTTAATTTTCTTTATGAACCTGAAGGTGTACCAGTAATGGGTGTACCATTAATGGGATCCTACAGCTAGCCTTTTTTAATTCTATAGCTGTATCTATGCAGTATTTTGGTGTCCAGATTTCATTCTGTACTCTTGATTAGTACTGGGTTACAGTCATAATGTCCTTGCCTACTGTCCTTATATTTCATGGATATTTTATTTTTAAGGCTTCCTTCTGGCTAACTTAAATAATCCCTGGTTTCTTCTATTATTTCTGTTTGTTCAAAAATAATTTTCTCGCATTCTGTGAGAGCTTGTTCCACTATGGCAGATTGTTCTGGTTGTTTCAGTCTGAAGTGGCATTGTTGTTGCATATTCGTTGCTTTATATATTGCGAGGTCGTGCCAACATATATCCTCACTTGCAGGGAATTTTAAAGATCCTTGGTCATATAAAGATTTGGCCGATATTTGTAATAGGAGAGAAACTTGTTTTTATTCCACCATCTTTAATAAATGTTAAAAAGGCCTTAAGCTGGTCTCTGGAATCTTGAACTTTTCTCATAGTATGAGCAGATCTTGAAACTATTTAAGTGTAATATTAAATGTATGAATTTCTCCCTGAAAACTAACATGTGGACTGTTATATTGTAGGTTCCCAGATTTTTGTAAAGTAGAACAAATTGCAAATTGTGATAGCATGTGAATCATCTATTTTATTATACTTTTATTTATAATGGGTTATAGTTCCCTTAAAATGCATCTTTGAACAATATAGAGCTGTCTAGTAAAAATAGAATATCCAGATTTATAAGCAGAAAACAAAAATTATTTGGATAGCCTGAGTTTCTTGGAACATCATATCAAATGCTTATTGCTTTCCACTGACAACTATACTTATAATTCTTTCCTTTACATTTATATTTACCAAATAAAGAGAAATTATAACTCAGAAAGTTAGTATATATGGCTTATTCTATTTTGTTTATATTTGTTGCTTTCTGACATGCTGCAGAATATGTGTAATTCTTTTATGGTATGGATGTCCTTTTTAATGTTAAAGAAATAATTAAATGAAACATAATTACACAGAATTTTCTTTCCTTTCCTTTTCAGTTTTTGTGCTAGCATCATGTAAATTGAGTAGACTTTTTCCTACAATGTGAATTGTTTTTAAGGAGTTGGAGGTGAAGAAGAAGCTGCCCAGGAAGGTAAGGATACCACAGGTGCAAAGGAGAAAGGACCAGCTCCTACCAAAAAGAAATCGGGCAAGAAGGGCCAGACAAGAGAAGACAAGGCAAGAGCTGTGGTGTCTGCTATTGAAGAAATTAAACGGGAAGAGCTGATGCTGAGAGGTGCCATTGCTTACGGTACCCTAGGCACTGGTGACATGACTCTTCCTATACCTCTTTTGGGTCAGCCATTGAATATGCCAAGTAAGTTAACTGTGGAAGAATGGATACTCTTCATTATTGCTTTTATTCCTAAGCTAAATAATAATGTGATTATACGTTTCCTATGTTTCATGCTCCCTTCCATTAAATCTTCCAATTAGTAAAATATATATGCTTGTGTGCATGCATTTTTTATTTATTTATGTCTGCTGCCGTGGCTTAATTCTAAGTGTAATTTATATGCTTGTGAATGTATTGCACAAATGTTATTTTTCCAACAGCTTTCTTTTGTTCTGGTAAAAGGAAAGGCAAACACTCAAGTAGGTGTGGAGAAACTTTAGACTCACTTGCAGTATCTCAAAGGCCTATGGCAGTTGGCAAGAAAAGCTTTATTTTTTAATTTTAAAATGTTTCTATGTTATAAGTTTAAAAACAGATAAAATAATGTGCAATTTATACATTTTTTCAAAGTTTTCTGCATTTTCTGCTGTTTTCTTTACATATTTATTTTTCTTTACATATTTATTGCTGCAATATTAGTGCTAATGTCCACAATAGTTTTTACAACTTGTATTGCAGTGTTCAATAGTGTTGAGCAAATGCATGCTTTTGCTTATATTGGTAGCCATGTGTATTTGTGTTTCTTAACTTTCATATCACATTGTTTCTTTTCTTTCTTTTCTTTTTTCTTTTTTTTTAATACTAATATTACATAGTATCCATACTTGGAAATACCAGAAAATATGGATATTAATTGTGCTCCAACTAGACCAAATGTGTACGTTGAAGAAGGCTGGCAAAGTGTTTTATAATGTTGGTTACTAGACAAGCTAAATTTCACTGACTAAATGATGAATTTGTAGGCTGCTACATCTGCTCTCCATATAATAGTCTAGGACTTCTGGTGATGGCCCACATTGTGGTTAATGGCTATTCCAATGTTTCACTCATACTTTGTTAAGCTTCTCTATGGGATCACTCCGCATTGTGCAGTTGCCATCTTAATGGCTGGAGCTAGTTGTGCCTACTGTGCATCCTATTGGCGGCTGTCTGGCCAATCACAGCACTTTGTTTAAAGAGTGTCTTCAGGTTTAATTCAGAGGTTTCTTATTTTCTTTATTTATTCAAATATAAACCAGATTTTTTAAAAATAAATTTATTTTGACCTTATAGAATTATTAAATAAATTACTTTTCAATGTAATTTCCTTAAATAGAAATGCATTTTCTCCACCAGATGGATTATTTGCTCATCAAAGAAAGAAGGTGGGTGCACCAACAGCCAATTGCACACAAAGTGCTAAACCTATGCATCATTGCTGAATGTTTCCCTCTCAATGACTCCTTCACTGGCCTGAACTTCTGGTAATAACAAGAAAATAAATTGGGACTATAAGGAGGGTGTTCTAGGGTATCCAGTAAATTTTCCCTAATTAATCCTAGCTTATGACTGCTGTATGTTGCTTCACATTGTTATGCAAAGCAGAACATCGTGAATGGGTTGCTGGCAGCTTTTATTGTGATAGGCTACTCTCACATTATCCAACAATTTGCAGTAATATGCTTCATTCACAGTCCTTCATTCCTGAAGGAAATTGATGAGCCTTGTTTAGAGGGCTCAGTTTCAGTGATGTATCTATCTTATCACAGGTCACAACTCTGGTATGAAACTGTTCACCTTCTTTCTCAAACCAATCCAGAAGTCTCTGACTGATGTCCTTTCAAATATTTTTCTGTTCATTAGTATGGAAACAAGGGATCCATCTCGTGGACACTTTCCATAACACCTAGTTTTTCAGAAAGAAGCCTTTCACAACTTATACCCTCCTCTGAAGTGATTTTGAGTACACTTAGGTATTGATCACTCTCAGAAAGATCACAAATGGCCTGAATGTTATCCTGATTGATGCTCGTTCATGAAGCACACTTAAGCATCAATCACATTCCACCAGATATACAACTGAGTCAGTATTAGGTGACACTAAAACTTCACTAACTGATTAATTCTTCAGGACATGTTTCAAGAGCATTCGCTATCATCTTCAGCTGGGGACTGACTAACTCTAGCAGGTGACGTAGTGGCATCTGATGGTTCCATTAGATAACGGAACAGGAAGTCCATTGGTGGAATGTCAAAATTCATCACTCTATGTTTATTTTTTAAAATATAAATCTTTTCCCATATAGCCAAATCCTTGGGATTGGTGGTAGCTTTTAACAGTTTGGCTTCTGCCAAGGATTTGGCAATATGGGAAAAGATTTATATTTTAAAAAATAAGCATAGAGTGATGAATTTTGACATTCCACCAATGGACTTCCTGTTCCGTTATGTAATGGAACCATCAGATGCCACTACGTCACCTGCTAGAGTTAGTCAGTCCCCAGCTGAAGATGATAGCGAATGCTCTTGAAACATGTTCTGAAGAATTAATCAGTTAGTGAAGTTTTAGTGTCACCTAATACTGACTCAGTTGTATATGTAACAACTTCACTGCTTCTAACTTCTTTTAAGATTACACATTCCACCAGGTTACAAATGACTGAATGTTGTAAGTGATGGTTGTTCATGGATGTGTGTGGCTTTCATTTTCCACTGCATCACGAACTGAGGAATTCTTGTGCCATACAAACATTTGGTATCATGAAAATGAAGCTTGTTCAAACTCTGCCCAAAATCTGTACAAAACCTTGGTCGGTTTACTGCTGCTTTGTTTAGAAAATGGTGATCTATTGAGCAATGGACAGTTCAACCTCTTGCTTGGTCATAGCACAACTGGCATTGAAATGACATATGCGGAAATATCCATTGGATTGCTTTCCTCTGCACATCTCCATCTAATGACCACTATGGCCCTGCTCTTCTTTCCACCCTTTCCTATCCCAGAAAACAAAAATCAATGACATTCATAAGTTATTAATTTCATGGAATATTTCTATGCTTTTCTGTGATTTTCTGGTGGAAATATCAACTGGTTGCTAATGTTTCTATGTTGTCAAAGTCAGTATAATGTGCATTACTTATGGCATGTTCTGAAATTGATGATTTTTGTGGTTGGTTTAATTTGAAGCTATTGACATGCCAGAAAAAACATCACATTTACAAACACGAGGGTTTAAGAGAAGGTTATGATTGTCTTTAACAGGACATAGAAAGGATCATAATTTTTTTTTCAAATACATATACTAATGTTATATTTATTCAAAATTCTTGCTTATCTGTTGGTAACTGCATGAATATCAAGTATTAGCAAATTTTTTTCCATCTTTTCTGATGGTGGGAACATGTGCAGTTTATCCTCTTTTCTTGAATTCTGTTTATGTTGGCGCAAGAATACTCCTTGCCTTTAAGTGCTTTGTGTATGTGTTTAATTTCTTCTGAATAAATGTTCAAGGTCACAAATGTGTTTGGCCATGGTTCTTTTTATGGGTGGGTGGTGTAATGTAGCATCTAAAATCAGGAGGTGTTATGTAGCATCTAAATATCTTATCTGTATGTATAAGTTTGCAGTATACTGAGAAATAAAGAGCACTGTTAGTGGAGTTTCTTTGAATTAGAATGTCTAGAAATGGGAGACTGCCGTTGAATTCTAACTGCATAGTAAATTGGATGTAGGTACTTAAACCCTTTAGATGATCCAGAAAGTCAGAAATTGTGAAGCTATGTGGCTATTTATAAATGTATCAATTGTCTGAGCCACAAGGCTGGTTTTCAAATTCTTGCATTAATAAGTTAGCTATTACTGGTGAGAAAGGGAAGCCCATCACTGCTCCTTCTGTTTGTTCATATAGCTGTTCTTTATAGGTAAAATAAGTATAAGACAAACACTGAGCCACCATATTTGTCCAGTCTTCAAGTTTGTTCATAGACTTTCATTTTCTGCTGAATTTTCTGAGAGTGCCAATGATAGGAATCTTGGTAAACAGTGATTGAACATTAAAGCTGATGAGGGTATAATGGTTTCATTTTGATGTTTTCTTAGAATTTCCACCAGGTTACATGAATTGCAAATGAGTGAAGACATATTTCCAACCATTAGTTGTAATCCTTTGACTAAAAATTTAACTAATGCATATGTGGGAAATCCTGCAGTGTTAATAATTGGCTCTAGTGGTATCTCCTTTTTGTCAGAAGTTCATATATTGACGGAAACCATGAATCATGTGTCAGGAATTTTTAATGCTCTGAAGGGATGGATGAGTTCTTGAGCAACAGGTAGTTATGTGATTTTTTTCTAAAGCTTCAGTAGGATTTTTCAGAATTTCTCTATATGTAGAGTCTTCCAGTAGGTTGCATATTTTCTTATCATACTCTTTCATATCCGTGATCACTGTGGATTTGCCTTTGTTTGCTGGCAGAATAATAAGTTCAGGGTTAGTTGCTATGGTATAAGTGCTTTATGTTCCGAGTAGCTGACATTTGGTCTTGCAGGTCAGGCTTTTGAAAAATCTCATTGTTGTTCATTGTTTAGTCTTATTTCATTAACATTATATTTCAATATGTTGGTAATAGATGTTTCTATGCCACAATAATCTCTTCTATTGGGCTCTATTGGAGAAATCATGTAAACTTCACCTTTTGTAGGATTAAAATAATAGGTTCATCCAGTGCTATACTTGACAAGTTTACTACTAGTTGATTACTGTTAAGGGAAAAGATGGGATGCTATCCTTGATAGAAATTTCCAAATTTGCTCTTTTGTCGTTCTGCAGCAGCTAAAGCATTTAGATAAGCTGGACAGAAAGAAGTATGATTCCTAGTTGATGCGATGTGGTTCTATGGTGTGCTATATGTGAAGGTGAAACAGTTTGGATTTTATGTTACTTAGTTGAAATCTGGTATGAACTATCCTTTCTCATAGTAGATTTAAAGATGTTCTTGGAATATTATGCATATCATCAGTGTACATAAGCAATGCTTCATTTTAAGAAAGATCAGCATTGTCTTATAGCCCCTGCATTGTTGAGAAATGTTTATTGACTCAAAGGTGTTTCGTTTTCTGAGCTTAGACAACTGCTGAATCTTATAAGTATCCTTTCTGTAGATGTTGGTCAAATGAATTCATAGGCTTCCATAGCCAGTGTGTCCATAGTAGTCCTGGGCTTCTGGTGATGCCCCCCATCAAGGTTGAATGGTATTGTTTTGCTCATCCTTTGTTGAGATTCTTCATGGAATATCTTTTCATTGTGCAATTGCAGTCTTATATTTATAGCTGAATGGTCAATGCTAGCATGCATCCTGTTGGTTGCTGTCTGGTTAATCACAGAAAGTGTCTTCTAGATGGAGTCCAGAAGTTTGCCATTTTCTTTATTTGTATGATTACTTTGACTATTTCAGTGCTTTAGTGAGTAGTTGCAAAATTTTTATGTTGTCAATATCATGTTTATTAATTAAGGCATGTTATGCTATTGATTATTTTTGTGTTGGTTTAATTTGAAGCTCCTGACATGTTCTTTCTGGCGTGTGAGAATGGAACTGCCAGTTTGATCTATATAAATTTTACTATGGTCACACAATAACATATAACATCAGCATTTAAGAGAGGGTTGTGATTTTCTTTAACAGGGCATAATAAGGGTCACTATTTCCACCAGAGAACCATCAGGGCAATGACATTTTCAAAAACATAGTAACATAAATAAAAAAATTGCAAACCTCTGGAAGACATTGCTTAAACAGCAATGTATGGCCAGATAGCAGCCAATAGGATGTGCACTAGACATGACTTCTACCATTCAGGTATAAATATAAGATAGCACAATGCAGAGTGATCCATCAATAAGCTCAACAAAGCAAGAGCAAAACATTGGAATATCCATTAACCATGACATGGCCTTCACAGACTAAGTTAATACTGACTGCCAACTTTCTCTAATTATGTGTGTGCGTAAGTGATAGGATAGTAGCTATGTTAACTATAAGTTTCTTTAAATATTAATTCAATTTGGAATCAAACACAGTGAAACACCCATTAATAATCTCTTCTCAGTTGGATATTTACAACACTCTTTATGGTTTCACTTACATGAGATTTACTTAAGACATATGTTTCTTGGAATTTTTGTCCACATCATCAGCTGTTGAATGACTGTTGGATCATTCATAGTAGCTGGGTAGGTAGGTAGGGTATCGGGTTGCCTCTGGTGGTCTAATGATAAACTTAAATAAAGTGCTGTCTGCTTCCGAGATGTCAAAATTCATAAGGTTATGCTCATGTTTTTTTAAATAAATTCTTTCCCATATAACATAACAAATTATTATTGAGGAAATCACTCAAATTTCACTAATTTAGTTCCACTTACTTGGACATGTTTCAAAGGCGATTGCCTTCATCGTCAGCATGATCCCAATGTCCCAAGCACAACCTTATCACAAAGTTCATAAAATCTACGGAGCAACATCTGAATACCACGCGGGGAAGCGGACATTGGGATCATGCTGACGATGAAGGCAATTTCCTCAATAATAATTTGTTATGTTATACTATATTTCACTGTGAAAATTCCTGCAATTCAAACACTCTTTCCCATATGTTTAGTTCTTTTGGTTGTTTTTAATAACTTGATGCCTTTTTCCGTTTCATGGTTTTCATTCCAAAAATGTGCTGTCACAGCTGATTTATCTATTTGTTTGTAATTTGTCTTCCCTATGTAGATTTTTTTCACAATCCCTGTAATTAATCAAAGTGAAGCCATAAAGAGAGTTGTAAATATCCGACTCAGAGGACACTATTGTAGGTTTCTTGTTTGGACATTGATTTTCTTCCCCCAGCTTCTGATATGTTTCAGGTTTGGTTGCAGGTTTTGTAGCATTGTAAGATGTGAGACAAAAGGTAGCCTTAATGTGGTATTATATCTTACAGCTTAAAATACCATTATGCTTACTGTGCAGGCTTGTGGCCTGATAAGAAACAAACAACAATCAACACAATTTGTCCTTGGAAATGTACCAGAAATAATTGGTAGATATACTGACAAATGATGAAGTATATATGTGGTTTCAACAGTGGCAGAAATTTCAAAGTGGGTTGTTAATTTTGATACATGTATCTTGCTTTCACTAGCCTCGGCTGCACTAGAGTGAGTTATCTGGTAAAATCAGAAATGAGATGCTTGGAGAATTAAAGGCCACATAGTGTTGCATTACTAGTCTCCATAGGTGTTACCAAAGCAACTCATCCTTTAACTAAGTAATGTCATGTATAAGGGGCATTCTGAAAGTTGTGACCATGAAAACACAGGATTTAAGAGAAATATTATTTTATTTTTGAACATGGTCACCTTGTATTCAATACATTTAGTTCAACTCTCTCACTTTTTAATACTTTTAATACCCTCACAATGTGAGCAAAGGTATCACAAAACATTTCTGGAATTTTTAAATTTAGAGAATGAAACGTTAAGAGTGTTTTATAAATATATTAATATTTTAAATGTTTTTAAATCAGTCTGTTTCCTTGTTCATTAAGAGAAAGGCCAATGAGGTTTTTAAGCACTTTGAAATATTTTATCTGTCGTAGATTTTATACTCATTTTAATTGTGTTAATTCCTGAATATATTAGAATTGGACAAATAAGATTTGTTTAACTGTGAAAAATAGGCATCTGCCTCAGCTTCAACCAGAAACAGAAAGTAATCACTGAGCCAAATCCGACAAATATGGCAGATGTGGAAGCATTTGGAAGTGAAAATTGCAGCAATAATTCCAGATATGTGTGAAGGAGCATTATCATAATGAAAGAGAACTTTCTTTCTCGCAAGAAGTGGACATTAACCCTGAAAAGTATTTTTCATTTGGGCCAGTAGTAATACTTAACATGAGATTCCCAGAAAACCATAGTCATGACTTTTCCTGCACATGGAACGGCTATGGTTTCTTTGGTGTACTTTCACTCATCACCACCCACTGTTTGGATTGATCCTTTGTCTCTGGCTTGTAAAAATCCATGTTTCATCTACTTCTACTGCTATGAATGTCGAAGAAACTCACTGGAATTGCATTTCATCAGTCTAAACACTCTTGCAAAATGTTCATTCAAATGTGTTTTTGGTCAATCATTAAGTAACATTGCACCCATCGAGCGAAAAGTTTTTCATATCCAAAACTTTGTGTAAAATATAGTGGACATAGTCTATCAAGGTCTTTGCAATGTCAGTCAACTGTCTACCTTCAATTGGCAATCATTAAGTATGGCATTGTGAATTTTGGTCATAATCTCATCAGTTGTAGCAGTTTTGGGATGCCCTGAACGCTGATCATCTTGAATGGATGTGTGACCACACTTAAATTTATCAATCCACATTGTAATCATGGAAAACAAAGGGAAAGAATTCTTTAGTGTGGAATCTATCTCCTTTAGTATTTCTTTTAGGGCTAAACTCTTCAAAAGGAAGTACTTTATCAGCATATTTCAATTTTATTCATTTTGTAGAAAATTTTTACTCTAGCTTGTTTATATGATTGTCACAAACAAGTGACCACATTTACATATCTGAAACTTTACAGTGTGCCATCTAAAGAATGATACTTAACAACTATCATAACAATTTGGCCAATTCATGTCAGACCAAGAACTTTTAGAATATCCCTCTATGTATATAAGGAATGTTTTGTGAAAGAGGGTGTTGTTGAGGTTCCTAACAGTCTCTCCAGCATAATCTCCTGGTATATTTTGACTAATGCTTTTACCCCTCTCTTTCAGAAATGGAACTCAGTTGTGCTCTCACAACTCACACTCCAGCTCACTATGATTGAATGATGGCTTTCGATCCTTGGAGCCTTTTGGTAGCTTCCCTTGAACTACCATACCTTGTTATTTTGAGCATTGTAAGCATCCTCAACACTTTTTATTGGTGCCCATTTGCTGCCTAACACTTGAGAAAATGTGTTACTTTCATAAATCTGATGCTTTGTTCATTTATGAGATGTCTGTTGTGTCATTTATCAGCATGTAATTCCAGGTCATTACTGGCTTTCACTGACTTTCACTGACTTTCTCATTACTCAATCCATGGGCCGCCACTGATTTATCCAGTTGTGGAGTCTGTGCTTGGTCTTCCTTGCCTGGGACAGTCTTTCACAGTTCCAAGCTCTGTGAAATGCTGTATAGTGTGATACATGAAATTCTTGGATATTTTGAGTTTCTAGAGCATTTTGAAAATCTCAGCTGCTGATTTGCATACTTTATGCAATACTTTGACTACAAACAACTTCCCTTTTTTGCAGTTCAACTAATAATGCTTAAATAAATTATCATCACATTGTAGATTATACCAAAACTGGTAACACTGGAGTGCAATAATAGCCAAAGGATAGTTCAGATATATTGTGCTACTATAAGTAGATACAAATTTAGAGAATACATCTGTGTGGTCTGAAGTGTCTTCTGCAATTAGAACTGTGTATTTTTCCAAGATATTCATTTCTTCAATGCAGAGAAAAAAAATTAAGGCTTAACTTTAGGAAACATTTTATCAGCAGGCTAAACTCTGAATCCAAAAATTCCTTAGCTGATCATCGAATTGATGCAATATAGCCTTTAGAAAAGTTTGGTATAAATGTAAATGTAATGAGGTAATGAAGTAAAAATCAGCATTTATCTTTTCTGATATGAACTTTGCTTGATGAGAAGGAAAAGACTGTATACTAATTCATTTCTTTATTTTGTAGTTAAACCGAAGAGTGAGTTTGATGTGGCTGGAAATCGGCTATTAGAACAACAAAAAGGTGCTATTGAGTCATTGCTAGACACTTTGCTGTCACAGAGTGACAAGACCAGCAGTAATGATAAGGCAACATCTGAACTAGATGCAGATGGGAAGGGTGACAGGAAGGATGGTAAGAAGAGAGACCACAGAAAAGACTCGGACAGAAGGAGTAGCAGAAGAAAGGCTTCTAGAGAACGCCATCGCAGCAGAGATCGACATGGAGGGAGAAGTGGCAGTGGCAAGGATCGGCACAAGGATGAAAAGAAGCCTTCAAAGTTGGAACTCCCAACTAATTGGGCCGAGTTCCGTACAGGTGGTTTCAAGATGGATGAGTTCCGCCGCATAAAACTGAAGCTTGAAGCACGAGACCTAGGCGCTACAAATAGCAGTCGCAATCGAGATCGTCATCGCAACAGAAGGAGATCACCTCGTGATCGCAGGAGTCGGTGAGTTCATTGCAATATATTCCTTTTATGTTATAGAGCATAGTGCACTCTGGATAATTTTAAAACAATTTCATGGTAGATAATACCTTGATGTGCATATTTTCATTGTGTTGATTTGAAGTTGTGTTGGAAGTGGTTTTTGTTTTCAAAATAAGCGAAGTGTTACAAGAAAATCATTATTTATCAGAAGTGTACTGTTAATTGATATGTATGATCTGCTGAGCAAATAATATGAGGTGAATAATTATGCTGTAGTTGTCATGTTAGCAACCAGAAATATGTTTTGCTATGTTGAGTGAAATTGATAAACCTGTAGCCTTTAAGTAAGTGTGCTTATATTCAAAAGGGTAAGTTGAAAATTTAGCAGAATAACTGATTAATTTTTTACATTACTTCATAATACTGATCGTTGTACATTTCCATTTTTTTATTGCAGCTGTAATTTTAGGTGTTATTCTTTGCAGAAAGGAAGTAATATTATAGGTACACTGGTGAACTTTGGAAGGGAAAATGCCTGAGTATTGAAAGTTATATGATGTAAACATTAGATAACGGTTGACGTATGTTATATTTAAATGTTGAGTCCATTTTTATAGCTTAAAGTATTATATGAAAAGAGTAAACGCTAGATTTACAGATTCAGGATTGTTTTGTGTTTAAATTCTTTTATAGAAAGAAAAAAAAAATATGTGCTATTCATTAGGTATTGAATGCACATTTCATATAACATGAACTTGAAGCCAGAGGCCAGAGTAGAGTAATCCTTAAGAGAGAAACCAAATGGTCATTTCATTCATTTGACATGGATGATCTGCAGTTCAAGTAATTCTCTAAGTTGTTTGTGTATAAGACTAGGTTCTGCTAGTAACTGTTGCTGATGGAGTATAAGAACCAGACTACGTCATGTGTGAAATTGAATTATGTATGCCACAGTAGTGATTTCAAATGTCTATGAATTGACCTGGCATACTGCATGTAGCTTATATGTTAGGCAAATTTAAAAATAATTTTTTTTTAATGATTTAGTTTGCTTTGCTAAACCTAATATCTGTAATACAAACCACTAATTTTTTTTCTCACTGGTAAGAAAAATTATAGAACAAACCAATGAATTTTTTATTTCTAATTAATTAGAAATGGTATGAGCCAATGCACAGTGTTCTTTGTGAAGAAAATTAGGGTAAGAGGATTAAGCAGCATTCCTGATAGCACAAATATATAAACAGGTTTTTAAACTTTTTGTTTCATTAAGTGAAGTAGAAAATAAGTCTTAAACATTACATGGACTTAGAATAAGATTTAAGAATAGGTACATAATTTCTGTATTCTCTGTTTTTATGCATACACAACTTGGAAATCTTGTCAGACAGCACCAGAATTAGTGAATTTTGCAATAATACTAGTGAAACAAGATAGTAATTGTTGTTTAGTGAATGGTTCTTAGAATCAAAATGCTAGTTTGTTAAAAGCAATTGTCTCTCTAGAATGTAGTAAGGCTCAGTAGCATAGAAATTTGCAGCTACTAAATATGTGATTCAGAAGGAACAGAAGCAATTTGAAATTTTTTTTTTTGTTACACAAACTATATAGGTCTTTCAGTTCATCTACTAAAGGAAAAATGATATGAGTAATTCTACAAATTTGAATTATTATCCTGTTTGGAAAATGGGAATTAATTCCTTAATATTCAATTATGAAATAGTGATCATAAACATTTCAGATTCTGTGATAAATATTGTTTTTTCAGCTGCTGATGCAGTGATGGAAGATAAGTAGGAATTCACTAATATGTAACTTTTGGCAACACAGATAATTATTTCTAGGTAAGATATTTAATAATGCTCTTTGCATATGTGTTTAACATTAATAACATACCTCTCAAAGTATTATGCAAATTTCTTTTTTGTTTTCAGATAGATAATTACAAGTGCAGGGTCTTTTTGAAAAGATTATCCTGATTTCAAATGTACATAATTCTGCACCTATTAACTAAATTAATTTTGCAAACATCAGTAGAAGAATATCCTACACTAATGTACTCAACATGTTCACACTACTTACATACATAACACTAGGACATGATCATCAGCTGATGACTGACTTCGAATTGGTGGCAGATCCCAAGGTGCTTGTAGGAAATTACAGATTTTGTCCATGGACAAAAGATCAGAATTCATGAACTTATTGTTTAAGATGAAAATCTTTTCCAAAGTGGATACCTCCATTAGGAAGTTCTTTCAGTAGCTTAGCCTCTGGTTTAATTTCATGATTTTTGGTCCAAAAGTGAGCTGCTACTGCTGTTTTATCAATCTGCTTAAAATGAATTTTTCTAAAGTGTTATTTTTTCCCACATTTCCATTCCTTCCCCCCTTTTCTTTCTTTTTTTTTCCCCCCTCCCAAATGTGTATCTGATCACAATCTGCACATTTCATTTCATAAATTCCTGATTTCTGTTCTGTTATGGTGTCTTTTGCTGTGCAACCTAATAAATTTTTGATATAATATTTGTTCTTTGGGGCTAACATTATACCATGTTAACCTGAACTTAGGTATTCATTTTTTATACTAAACTCCATTCACTTACACAAAGTAAGACGCATTTTGGAAGAATCTCTCCCATCTTTAGTTGCTCACTGAATCGCCATTACTTGAAACAATGGCTGATGAACTCAGCAACTTCCTACTTCAACCAACAGAGGCCACCACAGGAACATCCGTTTGTCCAGCCATCGTTTCGAGTAATGGCGATTCAGTGAGCAACTGAAGATGAGGGAGATTCTCCCGAAATGTGTCTTACCTTGTGTAAATGAATGGAGTTTAGTGTAAAAAATGAATACCTAAGTTTAGGTTATATTGCCACTCCATTGTCAACAGCTTCGTAAGTACAATATTTAATTATACCGTGTTCTTGGAATATTCTCTTGAATTTGTTGGGTAAGTTGGATGGTATGTAAAACTTTTGAATTTGTATCTTTCCTTGATTTGTTCAGTGTGGAAACCTCTCTTATAGTTTTTTGTCTTTTAAATTTATTGATAATTTTTATTACCATGTCTTTGTTGAAACCATTGGTTAATGCTATAATAATTATCTATTGTATTCTATTTTGTACTTTCTGTGAGTGGAATATTAATTATTCTGCGTGCCAAGCTGTGAAACACTACATATTTATGTAAAATGCTTTTAAGAAGGGAAGTAAACTGCTTAAGAGATGAGAAATGGTTCATGGCAGATAAAGAAATTAAGGTGGTTAGTGAATTATCATATCTGGGCATAAAGTTGAATAGTAATGGAGGTTGGAAAAAATAACTGAACTGCACTGGCAAAGGGGAAAATGATCATGACAATGTTAAGAAAATGTTGATATAGGATGCCAATAATGAATATCAAGTGGTTTGAAAGGCTTTATTCTGCCTTGGTTGAATCACAATGGATTTATAGAGGAGAAATTTGGGGTATACAGGAGGGATAGTGTAATATTGATTTAATACTAAGAATTTTCTTTAAATTAATTTTGGGAGTTCCAAGTAATATTCCAAAAGTAGGAGCATTGATAGAGTTAGGAAAGGTAAGCATAGAGTGTTAATGATGGGTAAAGTATTGAAATATTTGTTTAGGGTTCAAGAGCTATTGGACACTGTAGTTGTGAAAATATCAAGAAAAAGAATTGGGTATAATGACTAATACCTGGTTGAATAAAATTAGAGAACAGTTATTTAGAAATGGGTTAGGAGATTTTTGGGTTAAAATTAGAGAACAGTTATTTAGAAATGGGTTAGGAGATTTTTGGGTTAAAATTAGAGAACAGTTATTTAGAAATGGTTTAAAAGATTTTTGGGTTAAAATTGGATGTTTTAGAAGAGGTTGCTGGAGGGAAATGAAATCAAGAATGGAAGGTATCGATAGACAAGTTTTATTAGCCCAGATTAGGGAGAAAAGTTCACTAGCATACTATAAAGAATTAAAAGATGATCCAGAAAGAAAAAATATATTTTAATTTGCAAGAAAAATGAAAATGAGGGATAGCATGGTTTTGATTAGGTGTTTGGAAATTAAGGGGAATGAGGGGAGATGTTATTCCAGGAATGTATCCCATCTGTGGGGAGAAGGAAGATGAATTTCATATTATCTTCCAATGTAAAGCCACAAACGTTTAAAGGGAAAGTATAATTAATAAGAAAAGGTTAATGAGAAATAAAATAATTGTATTGAAAAAATCTTTGAAGATCGTGAACAGATATTCAAATTAGGGCAGCTTTAAGGAAGGTAAAAATGAAATGGAAACCATTAGTTGAAAGATATGTAATTTAGAAAATTTTAGATGATAAAGAAATGCCTGTATGATTATGAGAAATGTCATTGATCTGGGAATGGTTGAGAGTGAAATTATATTAATTTTAATGAATTATTGAGCTTAGAAATTAGAAATTGCTCTAGAAAGGGAATAAATATAGCATTATAGTTGGTATTTGAGAAATAAATGAATTAGTAGTTTGTAGGGATTGTAGTTAGCTGATAAAATATTTGGTACAGGTAGAGTAAGGGAAATATTTATTTTAGTGCCTCGGTTGGGTCAGAACCTGGTCCCTGAATTCCATTTGCTTGCTGCTGATTGACCAGGGACTGGGGACATACAATCAATGTGAAAATTTTGTACTTTGTTTAACTATCTAGAATTTAGATACAGAGTTTAGTATAAACGTATTATTGTATCAACAATTGTAATTGTAAGGGATTACATCTAAAGATAGATGGAGGCCCCATTGTAGTTATTTAAATTTTTTCTTAGCACTTTATATAAATTTCAAATTTCATTATAGTAAATGTTTGAGAAATAAAAGAATTAGTAGTTTGTAGAGATTGTAGCTGGCTGATAAAATAATAGTATAGGTGGAGTAATTGAAATAGTTTATCTTAGTCTCCTGGATTGGGTTGTAACCTAGTTCCCTGAAATTCCAGTATGCTACTGCTGATGAACCGGGGACTGGGATCTGATGCAATCAAGGTGGAAATTTTGTACTTTAATTATTTAGAATTTACTAAAGGGTTAGTATGAAATCATTATTGTATTAAAATTTCTGTAATTGTGAGGACATCTAAAATGGCCTGGGATAGATAGGTAGATGCCCCTTGTAGTTTGTATTTTTCTTAGCACTTTCAATAAATTTCATTTCAAATCTCATTTCCTGCAGAGTGGGGTTATAACTTTATTTATTTTTTATTAAATTTTCTGTATGTGTGTCTCTTTTTTATGGATTCCAAAGCTTAGTCTATCTCCATTTCTTATAATTTTTAAATCTAGGAATGGGAGACAACCATTTTTCTATTCTTCTATGATAAACTGTATAGATTTATGTGGTATATTAAAAAGTTTCAGAGCTTCTGTTGAATGTTTTTTTTTTGTATTATTGCAAATATGCCATCCGCTTATCTATACTGTTTTGAAAATTAAAGGGAACGCTTTGGTGATATGTATTTCAAAGATGGTCATGAATAAATCTGCTAAAAACTGAGAGGATTTTTCCCATTGCTCAGCCCAAAACATGTTATTAATATTTTTGGTTAAAACTGAAGAAATTTAGTTGAATGCAAATATTAGTAAGTTTTAGTAACACATCTATTTCTTCTGTTAGTAAATGTGAGGAGATTAATTATTTCTTCAACATTTGCATAAGATTGTCTATTGGTATGTTGGGGAATAAGACTTTAACATCAAATGACACCAGCAATTCTACTATTTTGAAGTTTTTCAACTAAAACCAAGTGATTTTTTATGCTCAAGCTTTGAAATCTAGAACATCAAGGAAAGAAGATACAAATTCAAAAGTTTAACATACCATCCACCTTACCACAACAAATTCAAGAAGATATTCAAAGCACATGGCATAATGTTGGCCGCAAAGAACAATATAACAAATTTATTAGGTTGCACAGTTAAAGACACTATACCAACAGAACTGAAATCAGGAATTTATGAAATCAAATGTGCAGATTGTGATCAAAGATACATAGGGGAAAAAAATTGGAAATTTATAAAAAGAACTCTTTAGGAATATTCATTTTAAGCAAATTGATAAATCAGCAGTAGCAGCTCACTTTTGGACCAAGAATCATGAAATGAAACCACAGGTTAAGCTACTGAAAGAACGTCATAACCCAATGAAGCTATTCACTTGGGAAAAGATTTTCATTCTACAAAATAAGTTCATGAATTTTGATGTTCTGTCCATGGATGAACTCAGCAAGTTCCTACTAGAACCATCAGAGACTGCCACAGAAGTACCTTGGGATTCACTCGCCAATTCGAACAGTTAGTCAAAAGCTAATGATGGAAACGTGTGCTTCTGGCACTTGCCCTAGTGTTATGTAAAGTAATGGAATTGGTGTGAACATGTTGAATACCTTAGTTAGGATATATTATCACTCCATTATCTACAGCTTCATAAATACAATTTATTTAATCAATAGAAGTAGTTTAGAGAGTCATGTATTATTGTTAATCCGTTGCTCTGACACACAGTTGTTTATGGAGTAACTCTAAATTCAAGTTGTGTTTGAGATGATATTTCTTTGCTGATATTCATTAAAAGTTAACACTGAACTAATTATGTCTGAGTTCTAGAGAAAATGTTAACCAAAGAGAGAAAAATTTTCTGTGTGCTGCAATTTTCATAGTGGTAAATTGGTAATTACAGTGCAATGGGCTTGCAACTGTATCTTGTACAATGTGATTTTTTTCTTTCGGTGTGTGTCAAGGATGCTGTGTACAGCCATCATTGACCACAACCATTCATGACATCAGCTATGGGTTCAGATAATGTGTGCTGGAGGAAATGTGGAAAGAATTCAGTTGTTAGATGTTGCTTGCATAACCCAGCAGTCACATAGAATATTTATGTGACAGTCAAGTCCTAGATATTTCTAGACTGTATTAACATGGAGAGTTCCCCTTTCATTGATGTACACAAAATTAATACATGTTGATAAATCCAGAAATACATGCACGAAAGACCAACCGTTGCTAATTTTAATTATAGTACCATTTCTGACATGCATATGGTCCATAACATCTTCCATTTTATGGTTTCAAAGAATTAATTTACTGAATTTAATGCAAAAAAGAAAGTTTATCAGGACATGCAGTGCTTATACAGCCTTTTTTTTCTATTTTTGTACACACCTTAATTTATTATCTTAGCATGGTTGATTGGTTTATAAAATAGAAACTACTGTAAATAGATTAAAAAAGAACTCTATGGCAAACATCTGATTTTACATTTCTCATTTGATGATCAGTTCTTTCAAATGTGTAACCTTTGGGAAATACATTATGTTCAAATGTGTTGTTATATTAAGTGTGCATCTTAATAATACATATGTTCTTGGTCTTCAAAACAGATAACACTCTTCTTGATTAATTTGTCTTCTGTTGGGATCTCAAAAGTTCATAAACTTATCTTCATAAAATATCTGATAAACCTTTTTTCTCATATTCTCAGCTGCAAAGGTCTCTATTAAAATTTCAGTAATTTGATTTCCATTTTTATATGATGTTAATTTCTCCAAAAATTATGTGCAGTAGCTGATTTTTTCTATCTGATTGTACTTGTTTTTTCTCCATTGTTCTTTGAGCCTAATTCCAATGCTCCTTTTTATTTTACTAATATACACTTTGTTGAATTGATGGATTCCTGGTTTCTTCTTGTCATCACGGGAGCTGAGCAGATTATTTAAACTGAATTTGTTCACTGGGGACAAAATAATGCTGAACTCACTGAGTATTTTCTGGAACTTTTTGGTGGCCCAAGGATCATAAGTAAATTTCCTGTGAATGGATGTTTCTTTCCCAGTCGCCAATATTGGAACCTTTTTTTTTAGCCACTTTTCTTGTTTGAACTTTTTGTTTTTATCTACAATTTCTTATTTGTATCCATTAGTTTTTGCTGTTATTATCTGTGAGTATTCTTCATTGTATTTAAACTTATTTATGAATATGTTAATGATTTATATGTTCTGAGTTGTTGAGGACTGTTTATTTGTGTGCTGTGAGATGGAAGCTGTCTGCTTTTAGGTAATTATTAGTATGCATATATATTCCATATTTCAAATTATTGCCTAACGTCTTCATTTTTTAGTTAAGGAAAAGAATCATGTTGTCTTGTTCTGTTTCAGATGTGAATTGAATTTCTCTATCTTGTAGGTTTAACAGTTTCAAAGCATCAACCAAGTGTTTTTATTAACAACCACAAAAACATCAGCATATCTGTGCCAGACTTTAAAAATGTATGGGAATGATTTGGTGATGTACATTTTTAAATTACTCGTATATAAATTAGAAAAGGTCTAATGGATTGCCCATAACTAATCTTGCTTCTTGTCATGAAATTCACAACTGCTACTGTGGCATTATCTGCATTTAATCTTAGTTTCTCCTTGGGTGGTATGATTATGCCTTGTTTACCAATTTGATTATAGACTGTACACATTTGTTCAACGGATACAATTTTATTTTTATTGTATTCTTTCCGAATGATAAGTTCTTTTTTTTTTAACTGGCATTCTACATTGTATAATCACATTTTTTTTCCTTCACATGCTTTTCCTATTCAGCAAATCCAGGATTTACTTGTGTGCTCTAAAATGTTACCCTACTTTTGGAGATGTGATCCAAAATTTCCTTTCTCATTTCTTCTAATGATGTTCTTATCATCATTATTATTATTATTTGGTTGATTGCCACTTCCCAATCTGCTATATACTCCTATACATGATTTTAAAAGTTGATACATTTTTTCAGCCCTTTATTTAAAAACTTAAATTCTTCTTTGTTAAAAATTTCTTTGGAAAGGTTTACTACTTTGTAATCTCTCAAAAGTTTGGGTGTAATAATACAAACAGCAAAAACCAACGAATACAACAAAGGAATTCTAGACAAAAAAAATCAAGAAATTCAAACAAGAAAAGAGGCTAAAAAGGTTCCAACATTGACGATCAGAAAAGAAACATCCATTCACAGGAAATTCAGGAAATTTACTTATCATCTTTCCAAAAATTCCAGAAAATACTTGGAGAGTTCAGTATTATTTCAGTAATATTCAGTCCCCAGCAAACAAATTCAGCCTAAATAATCTTCTCAATTTCATTGATAATGACAGAGTGCCTAACGAGAAGAAACTAGGAATCTATCAATTCCTCAAAGTGTACATTGGTAAAATAAGGAGCATTGGAATTAGGCTCAAAGAACAATGGAGAAAAAAAACAAGTACAATCAGATAGATAAAATCAGCTGCTACACATTACTTTTGGAGAAATTAACATGATGTAGAAATGGAAATCAAATTACTGAAATTCGAAGAGAGATCTTTGGAGCCAGGAATATGGAGAAAAATGTTTATCAGAAAATATGAGGATAAGGTTATGAACTTCGAGATCCCAACAGAAGACAAATAAATCCAAAAGTTCATAAAATGTCCATATACCAAATGTCCAAATGTCCCTGATTTTAAGTGCATATATCTGCATCTATCAACATGTATTAATTTTGTGTACATCAATGAAAGTGAGCCCTTTGGCTCACAGATGATGGTGCTAGAAATGGACTGTGAAACATGTTCTCAATAATTTAATGATAAATGAAGCATCAACTCACCAGCTAATTAAGAATATATAAGTTGCTTCACTGTATTAGTTCTGGCACTAAGTTGATCCTAAAAGGTAATAGTCTACACTTCTTTCTAGGAAAGCTGACACCACCACAAGATTCTTACCTGGTTTGAGGCCTGAGAATAGCAATTCATATCTTGTTGTAAGCATAACTTCAGCTTTTTACATCCTATGGCATCTTCCAGTGATCTGTGGGGGGTTAATGAAAATAATGAAATGAGGGCCCATCTGTGCCTAAGGTTTCAAACTTTCATGGGATACAGGAAAACTCCAGAAAAATTTAAACAAGATAAATTCTATTTAATTGTATTCAAGATCTATTCTGAGTAAACAAAGAGACTCTGCTTCAAGCACAACAATAGACAAAACTGTGATGGTGTCATTCTGAGCCTGCTTCTCCCTTTTCCCCTGAAAAAAGGGAAAAATTAATACAAAGATAATTTAGTAAGGTAACCTGAGTGCCAGATTTAGATTTTATGTACTAAATTCATGTGCAATACATAAAGAATACTCCTCTATAGAAGCTTTCTGAAAACCAAACAAAATAAATTGCCATAGGCCCTGTAGGCCCTGAGATTTTCAGTGTGATATGTATCATTTATAGAAATCTTAGTCAGTCTCTAATTGATAGTATTAGAATATTCAGCTTCACTTCTGTAAATTTAAGTTAAAGTTGTAACTAGAAACAGCAAATTTTTAATTTATTTAAACAATTTGTAGTTTGTTTAAGAACTTTAGAAAAATAAGAAATGTTACAAAATTCTGATGGAACTCACAGGGTGAAGCTTGTTAAATGTAAATTCTATCTAATCTGTCGTCTAACACACTCTTATGCTTCACTTACTATTAAATATGGTGGGACCAATTTCAAAGAGACATCCTCTCCATATTCAACTAATTTGACAACTTAAATTGGTTGTAGATGAAAAGGATCTCTCTTCAAAATTAGTCCCACCGTATTTAAAAGTAAGGGAACCATTAGAGTATGTTAGACGACAGATTAGATAGAAGTTTACAATTTGCAGTGTCCAAAAAAATATAACAAATCACATCTGTAATAGCAGCTGCCAGAATTATATCGGGCAATGTTAAGAGGATTACATCAGAAACTTTGGGATGCTCTCAAGTGTTGAAAACTGGCTAAACCTGTTAATAAATTCTGTGACCATGATTTCAAGATGCTGGGCAAAAGATAGAAGATCATATTCACCAACGTTTACAATTTCCATGATTTATTTCAAAGTTGGAAAGTGTGAAAATGAGTTTCTTTTGAAATGTGCTTTTTGTTTCCTCTGAAAAGCATTTACTACATTTATCATGCCTGAAATGTGCCATCTTTCCCTCGCAATTCAAAGTTTAGCTCATTTAATTTTGGGGCGATATCTGCCAAGAAACCTAACTCTAGTAGCCATAGTATCTCATCAAATTCTTGAGAATATTGTCCGGATAATGGTTTCTGAAAATCGCTGATCTCATTCAAAAGACTGCAAAGTCATTCAGAGTTTTCCGCTTACTAAGCCACCTTAGTCTACATAAAGAATTATGTCACCATGCTAAGAATCTGACATATTTAAATGATTTCTGAACAATCGATAACACGTGGAAAATGATCTGATGTAATTTACTACACAAGTTACAACTTTCATAACATGGTTGAACTTCAAAATATTTACATATATAGTTTCCTGGTGCATAATGCAGTGATAAGAAAGACATTTTGGAAATTAATCTTCTTTAGCACATAGAGCAAAAAACTCATTATTCCTACCAGTCATTGAAGGCAACCCATCTGTTGTTATAGCAACAAGTTTAGAGAGTGGAATCTTTCACAAATTTCAGGAATGCATTAAAAGTCTTCTCTCTGAGCACATTCATGAAGGGCAGCACTTTTACAAACCCCTCCTTAACTGTAAAATCATAAAAGACCATTCTAATAAATACACACAATATTTATTGAAGGCGACCCATCTGTTGTTATAGCAACAAGTTTAGAGAGTGGAATCTTTCACAAATTTCAGGAATGCATTAAATGTCTTCTCTCTGAGCACGTTCATGAAGGGCAGCACTTTTACAAACCCCTCCTTAACTGTAAAATCATAAAAGACCATTCTAATAAATACACACAATAGTCCAATATTGGAAATATCAGTGCTTTCATCAAACAGAAGCAAAAAATATTCACATGATTGCAGGTCTTGTTATATATGAGATTCTAAATTGTTCGAAATTCGTTCAACCCATCTAGCAACAGTTTACCGAGACTAATTAAGTCCTTTTATGGAAGATTATTAAGTGCAGATTTATCTTTGTGACCATTTAACAATGGTTGTTGATCATTGCTTCTTTAATTACTTCCCAGTTATTGAAACGTTTTTCCTTTTAGCTACAGATTTTGTAACAGGCCATTGTCATATTATTATTTTGCTGAACTGACTTTCTAAATGCACATTGCTGTAATGTTAATTTAGATTTTAAGTCTCTAACTTTGTTTTCCTAACTTAGAATTAGCAGGAAATTCACTATTGAAGTTTGTGTAGTTAGGTGAAAAATGATGTTTTACAATACTTTTCTTAGGAACAGGCACATCACTCTTACACATTAAACACAGGGCTTTTCTTCTGAATTCGACAAAACAATACTGCTCATCCTAATCACTGTTAAAACTCTCTAAGTTCTTTGTTTAGCCATATTGTATTAAGAATAATCGATCACAACTTAAGGTACGTAACTGCACCTACACTCATAAGCTCTTCAAGATATACTGTTTGATTCAAAAACTGACCACTTCCTGGACAATTGGTAGAAATAACAATGCTCATAAGAGCAAACTTATTGTTTACATCATAGCTTTGTTGGGATTAAAGTGATTTTTGTCTCCAATTCTTGACAAGCTGAGGTCTGAGGAAAGGGTACTTCTGAACCTGTCTTGTCTACAGCAGACAGTTTTATGACACTATAGTAGCACAGCTGCTTGAAGGGTTAAAAACACTATTAGGGCAAGTACCCTTCTTTTGAGAGAAAAAAAGGAAAGGATTGGTACTGTTTGGTTAGGGAAATAATGAATACAGCTTTGAATGTGGAAAAACATGCTTCAAGGGTGTGCTCAAAAGGAAATAGTTTTGTCTTGAAATTTAAATTAATATTAGAAATCATCAGAATAAATATTTGCTTATGAAAGGTTCCAGGAAAATACATCATGGGTGTCATATTGAACAGGGCTGCTCTAGAACATAAGCATATTGAATCTGAGATAGATCTATGTGGTGCTGTTAAAGCAGCACATTGGATGAAATAGAAGCTGAAATTAAGGCAGGGCAAGCTCGGTAAATCTATACAATAGCGATGCTCGTTGAGAATTTGATTCCAAATTTAGTCAGAAATAGAGTTTCAAGAGCTGGTGTGTTGGTCCTATGGTGCAATGGTAACCATACTTGCCTTCTAAACCCAAGATTGCATGTTCAAACCCAACCATGATTGGTGGATTATTTGGGGTGTAAAAATTCCAAGTATGGCTTCCTTTGGAAGGGAATTAAAGCCGTGGGTGCTGAGTTGTACATTTGTGGCATGAAAAAGAACTTCAAGCTTGAATAAAGTGGTTTTTGAGCAAAATTTGTTGGTCATTTCATGCCCTGAATTCAATGGGATGCTAATGACCTGAGATGTTAAAGAGCATCCGTAAATAAAATAAATAATAAAGAACTGGTGTCTAATGAAAACTTAATGGAACTTAGTCGTGCCAACCAATGACATAATTGGGCTGAAATGTCGAAGAGCATGCAGTTGGAAACCATTAGACTTTTCCCTCATTTTCTCTTTCTTTCCCCTTTCTTTCCTCCCTACCCCTCCCTTTCAGATTTAAAAAAAATTGTTATGTAAAGAATACATTATGTTGCCAAAATTAGATGCACATTTTATGTTGTATTTGTTTCGTATTTGAAATGTATCTGAAATTGTGAATTACTGGGACCTATTCCACAAAAGTACAGTGTAATAACTGTAAGTGTGTGTATTTATAATCTGTAGTCATTAATGGAATTCTGTTCCACAAGGTTTCTGCTGCACTTGTACTTTATAACTTACAGGTGTACAAAAGATTTTTTTTGTTTTGTTTTTTTAAATTTTGTTCCACAGAAGTATATGCATTAGTTATGATATTGTAACTTATTTAATATCTTTATAATAATTTAGGGTATCAGTTGACCTAAATAGGTGAACTGCAATTAAAGTGCCAATTGTTACAGACATTGGCCTTTAATTTCAAATGCATATTTTAGTTTAACATCTTAATTTATGTTGTTTTTCAAAAATGCCATGAAAAAATGCATTTCCTTGTATCGTTTTCTTTTAAAACACTTTCTTTTAGCACCATTTTTACAATATTTTGGTTGTAATGGAAATGTTGATTGCCAAGCAATATCAACAAATGTACAAAATGTAAATATAAATGATCAAATGAGCTATTAAAATAAATGAGTACAATAGGTAAGCTCGATTCTTCTGCCATCTTTCGACTGAAATTGCTGCTGGACATAGCCATATCATGAAAATACATGACCTCATTTCATAGTGGCATATAATACTTGAATATTGACAAATCCATAATAAAGTATTTAAATTATTATTTATGACAAAAAATATAAGACTTGCATAGCAGGAATGGGATGATCCATTCTGAAAATAAAAAGTATAACTGCATTATTAAGGAATGGGTATAACCTAATTCAAGGAAGCAATCAGCTCTCCTTCATTTGTTCTTTTGTGATGTCACATAACTTCTTTTTATTGATACTTTACAAGTGTTGTATGTTCTTTTGTGGAATAAAAAGGTATAATTCTACACTTCATAAGAATATGTACTAATACACTTGTAATGTATTAGACCTTAATTTTGTGGAATAGAGTCCTGAATTTAAAACTCATGCAGATCAGCACTGCCTTGACTTTCTGTGCAAATATTTTATTCATTGATCAGTTCTTATATCTCAGAATTTTGGATGCTAGGTTCATTGTATAAGGATGTTCATACTTATGAACTATATTTTTACTATAGTAGCATCTTTTATGAGAAGTGTTAGCTTAGGTACACGTTTTATTTCATCTTACACATTATGCACCTTGGTTTCTGTTTTTTTTTTTTAAATTCCATTGTTAACTGTTGTTCATGCCCTTTCAGTGAACAAGATAATGGATGTGTCAAAATGTGGCAGTCATCCTTGTTTAGCTATTCTACTACAAGCAGTGGATTATTGCTCCAGTGATAGTGAGAGACTTACATGCAATGCTACAACATTTCTTCTAAAATTACTCCATGTAAGTCATTTGGCAACCCACTTTGCAACTAAATATTAAAACTGAAAAATGGGTTTGCGGCATTTAGGTATCTACATGGTTCTTCTCATTTTTAATGTATAAAACAGTATTTCTGAGTTTTATGCATTGCTGTTCTTTCATTTGGGTTATATTTAACATTAAAAGCTGGAGAGAGCATTGCAGTATATCAAGCATTGTGATATTTTAAAAGCAATTAAAAAAATAAATCAAATTTTAAAAAATGCTGCTGTTATAAAAAAATGAAAGAGCATACATTTTAAGTCTGTGTTTAAAATATATCCTCTTCTATTTCTTTTTGTTATTTTAATTATATTTATCTGCATGTGTATTTCCTTGAATATCCAGTTAGAATTATTGGAACTCTAAATTGAACATGACGACATTGCTGAAACAGCATATAAATTGCTAAAAATTGGTATATATTTATTTTTATTCGTTTTCCATCACTTCTTTGTTCCTATTACTAAGATTGTAAGTCAAGTAATTAAATTATTTTGCATAATAACCAAAATATCTAAGTTAAATGACATTCATACTACAGCAGATGAAAACTGTGATTGAAAACTCCAGCCACCTAGGGAATAAGCAAGATTCAAACTTCCATCCTCCATTTTTGCAGCTGGATAGAAACCCACACTGCCAACTAAGCCAAATAGGTATTTACTGAAGAACAAGGAAAAATTTTGTGCAGAAATTTTATTTTAATAATAATGAACATTAATTAAACACTTTGTTTTGAATTTTATTGTAAAATGTTGTAATCTATTTTAATAAAGGGATGATCATTCATTTGTTTTAAATGCTTTTAAGGAATTTTTCCATTGCTGGGGTCGAAATTTCAAGTTGTAGTTCTTAGCAGGAAAATTGATGATTATGCATTTGTCATATTTTATGTATTCTGGGCCAGGTTATAATGTTAGTTGCAGAATTCTTATTTTGTTGGTGCTCATTGGGTATTTGCTCTCTTTTAAAATATGTATGTGTTTTAAAGCTGTGTTTGGTAGAGGAAGTAGCCAGAGTGAGCTAATCATAAGATGCAGCTAAGATTGAGTTCCCATGCTTGGAGAGAGTCTTACTGAGGAGAGGAGAAAGAATGGATTGGATGATAGTTTGAAGGTGGGCTTCAAGATTTGTGAAGCTGTGGCAAGAAGAAAAACACTTGGGGAGAAGATGCTAAATTATAGTAGGTGAGAAATGGAAAGGAATAATAAGAACTTCGATTTCCATCTGACGATTTTATTTACTTTTTGACCTGCCATGTTATAGTTGGAACATTTATTTGCTAAATAAGCATTTTAAAGCACCAGTAGGACAAAGAAACTGAATCATGATCTAAATGTGCATGCAGTCTTTTTCATAATCTTTCTTATGTGCTAAAACTAAGGCTCGTAATGATTATTATATGTTGAACATGCAATAGAATCTCTTGAAGGTGAATCATTTTGAAATTTAACAAATTATTGTCTCAAATGCACAGTCATCATCTTATGTCTCCAGTTGGCACTTACCTCTCTCTCTCTGTGCATGTTTTTGTGTCAGAAGAAAGTTTTCTGGAGTTATATACCTATGAAATATGGCATGTGAAATTCATTCTTGCGGTTATGTATCAAACACTGAATTTGGATTGGTGATATTGCTCTTCTGCTTATAACCACCTAGTAATTACATCAGAAATGGGTGTGGGCTCTTCATTATTCATTTTATACCATGATTTGTAGATCGTCATTGGCCTAAGGTTTGTCATAATGGAGCTCAGTCTTAAGTTGACCATGCCTAAGAAATGGTTTTGTTCCACTCAGATAGGAGTCGATATGCTAAATTGACAGGTGGCACTGGATAATTTTATTTTGTTTTGTATCCTTAGATTTTAGCCATTATAGCTACATTGTGAGCATTGTTGTCATATATTTAAGAGATGTATTTTTCTTTGGAAATTTAAAAAATTGTAAATTATTTGTAGTCTTGCATGTATTTTGTTCTAAATGTTTTTACCTAGCCTGAAAGAGAGGCCACAGAGCAATATTTATTGCCCATTTCAAGCCCTGAATTAATTAGAATGCTGATGACCAGAGATGTTAAAGATCATCCTTAAATAAACCAAATAATGTGCAATTTTATGTTCATTGATTCTTAAGCTTAGTAGCTTAACTATTGTTGCTTCTTCATTGACATCGTTTGAGGATAGAAAACTAAATTAAAGAATGCTGTTGAGTTTTAGGCAAGTGTGTAGCTGGCTGTTGATTACAGTTTTTAGTATTTAGTAATGGCCGGTTCAATCCAGATTCTGTTCCATGGCAATATTTTAAATCACTTTGATACAAAAATGTTATTTAACACACTGATATTCACCATTTAATATACTGTATTTAGCAGTGTTTGCTAAGCCCCAGTCCTGGCTTCCCAGAGGTCTTTGGCACAGCCCCCTTCTACTAAACAAAGAAACACTATAAAATAAACTAAAACATTTTATGCAATTTAATAATTACTCAAATTAGCAATAAATCTATTTTTGTATTTATAGAACCCTGCCCTTAACTAGCTTACATTTAAACTTTTAATGTACTACACATATAATTACACCACCACTACCAGCCATTATACAAAGCAAACACAATCAAACTCACAGGTCCTCTTTTCTCAATAACCATAACCATAACCATAACTATTTGTTCTTAACTCTGTACAGATATTTCCCAAAATTCCTAATTTGTTTTTGGTCACCAATCATTTTCTTTGCTGCAATTTGCTTGAACCATTTACCATATATTGCTTGTTGTCATTCACTTTTTCCTGAGTATTCAAACAAAATATGTGCTACATTTCCCAAATTTCCACATATAGGGCAAACTCCATGCTCATAATTATTTTTAAAGCCCCTTAAGCTCAAGATTCCTAATCTAAATCATGCCATCCCCCCCTCTCCTGCTTATTACACTTACAAATATATCTGTCTCTTTAAACAACCCCATTTGTCTCCTGATAGAATACTAGTGACCTCTTCCCCCTTATTATAGAATGTAATATCTGTCCGTCTGTATCCTCAAATCTTACTCTAGTCTGTTTCCAAACTCTCCAAATTGTCGGTCCTTGTGGTGAAGTGCTAACCATACTTACTTTGTAAACCTAACATTGCGGGTTCGATCACGGTCAGGACTGATGGATTTTTTTCGGCGTAAAAATCCTAAGTATGGGCTTCCTTCAGAAGGGAAGTAAAGCCATGGGTCCCCTGTCATACATTTACAGCACAATAAAGAACCTCAAGTCTGAAAGAAGAGGCCTCTCAGCAAAATTCATTTGGCTGTTTCAGGCCCTGATTTGAATGGGATGCTGATGACCTGAGATGTTAAAGAGCATCCGCAAACAAATGAGGGGGGGGGGGAAGAAAAATGGAAAAACAAGCCTTTCCAAATCATTTCTTCTTAACCATACATCACCCATTGCATTCCTTTGTTAACTCTTCCCCAACTTTGCTTACTGAATAGAAATCCCTTATCTTAGAGTCCTGAAATTTTAAACATTCATTTAACAAAGAAACCTCCAATGCCTGTTATATTCTAAACCAATACTTAAACTCTGTAAACTATCCCTAAATATAATGTTAACTTCACCAATATTACACCCTCCATATTAAAGCTCTATTCTTTAATCTTGTCAATCTTTCCTTGGCCCCAAGCCACCTGAAGCTCTTCCCATAATATTCCTTCTCAAACCCTTTTTCCTATAAATTCAAACTCTGTCATTCTAATCTCATCCCTTTCCTCTAACCATGTATCAATTATGCTAATAAATGCACCTTTCTAGTCAATTGACCAATACCTTTTCATACCTTCCAAAAACCCAACCTCAGAGACCTGATCTCCTTTTCACATTATTCTAATTCCACACTGCTCTAAACTCCTGAATTTCTTCCTTCCTTTGAACTGGACCCCTCCTGCAATTGAATCTTAATGCTGCCAGGGATACATATGTCTTCCTACATACTGCTGTACAATACTATCAAGTTATATAAAATACTTCCACATGTTTGACACAATGCTAGAATTTGTAGTGACATCTTCCTCTCCCCTTCTTATTACAGTTTTTGGTGATGGTAAGGCACTTGACATAAAGTATTCAACAATTAATAAAATATAAACACTGGGGAGAAGAAGAAAAGAAAAAAATGATTTTAATAAAGGAGTTGATCAGGCTGCATGCTTTTGTTGTCCTTACATTTTTGGAACCAATGTGAATATCTCCCATTTACTCAATATACCTAATCTTGCCATAAATACTATTACAATATTTTAGCGAAGGAGCGACAATATTTTTTTTGATTTTTTTTTTTGTCTACATTTGATATATTGTTCTTTAATGTATTTCAAACATTTAGCACCAATTCATTCTCAAAATAATCACCTATTTGCTCTGACTCATGAACATAGTCTCTTTGGCTATTGCATTTAGCAGCTTGCCTACCATTTCTTGGAAATCAACTGCTGTCATCTCCCAGGTCTGAGAGACTTTCAATATTAGGTGCCTTTTCTTGCAAACCATGCCTTTAAGCACTGACCACACAGTTTGTAATCCAAGAATTCATGTTGTAACTGCTGGAACATTTCTCTCAAACAAAGTCTGGGAGGACCTTGCTTTGTGGTTTTGAGTGTAAATGAATTTTGCTGGAAGCTACAATACCTGTTCTTGATCAAAGATGTATTCAGGTTCTTCACCACAGGTTCCAGCAGAGTGATTTTGTACATTTTGACACTTGTCTTCATTATCTTTTGGACAGAAATTAAGCTTGGTGACACCTTTGTAGCTCACTCCCCACAAACTCTTTACTGAGACAGGTTCTCTAGACCTGTTTGATCTTCTCACAAGCTTCACATGAAGTTAGACATACAAATTTATTTTAGTGGTTGTAGTTTTCTTCATTATTAAATACATTGTTAGTAAAAATAATTTTTAGTGGTCATTGTTAATGTTAACACTATAGCAGTCATTTGCATCTCAAATCTCTCTACTGCAGCAGTTCTGCAAATAAAATATACCCAGTACTGCAGTGAAAAATCCTAAATTCAAGATCTTGTCTAAGCATTTTGGGCATGGATCTTTTAGATATGTTCATCTCATGGGCCATCACTGTCTACTTCTGAACATGATAGTGCCAAACATGGCCACCACTGCTTTGACAATAGCCTATGGGCCTCATAGAGCATGGACATCTGAATCTTCATTAAGAACAGTATGGTTTCAGTGAAGCATTGGATAGTGTGGTACACATTGTACTGATTTCCAGCTTTTTGAGGGCATAGAAAATCTCGCCTCGTAATTTTCAATTCCTATGAAGGGCTATCACAGCAACATGGTTTTCTCATTGTATATTGGAGGCATTTCCTGAAGGAGATTAAATTTCATTTGTTCCAGTTTTTGTGTTTGACTTGTCTTTTAATTTACCCCAGAGATGAAAACCTTAGGGTGTCAGGTCAAGAACATTTAGGAAAACATTCTCACTGATAACTGTCTGCTTGAGACTACAAACTTAATATAATTCATTGAATAATTGTGTGTATCAGAAGTGGCAGGGTACCATTATTCTCCATTTTGGTTAATTTCTCCAAAAACAGGAATGTAAAACCATATTCACATACCTATGGGCATTAAGAATTAAGTGACAGAAAATTAGTTTTGTTATATTTATATTATATTCTTGAGGACTTTTTCACCATGAAAGGGAACTTCATGAAGAAGATTTACACAGCTCCAGAAATGCTTTATTTTGTTAATTTGATAACCATGGAGATACAATAACTTTTTATTGAAGGGAAGGTAAGTGCAGGTGTATTTCTCCACTCTGAACCCACTCACAAAATCTGCACCAAAGTTCAAGATAACTTGGTTTTGTCCTTATGTTACAGATTTTTTTTGGGGGGGGGGACTTGCAATAGTTTTGAAGCTCTTTGTATAGAACAATTATTTGTTCACTGTTACTTCTATCTTAGTATAAGCATAAACATGTAGTGCAACTCTTTTCTCATTGGTTCCAGGATGACTCACACCCCTGATGTTAAGCACTGTAGTCCATAAAGAAAATTGCTAGTTCATATTAAAGTTTAAACTTTAATAAAGGCTAGTTTTCATTGAGAATATTATATTAATGAGCGCTGCAGTAATCTTGAGAGAAACCAGTCATTATGAATACCTATTATGAAATTTTAATTGTTAGTAATTTATGCATGAGTTGCTGTCTGTACAGTGCAGATTCAAAGCAAAGAGGCACCATGCCTGAAGCATGTGCTTATTCTGCTAGCATTGTAAAACACTGTTAAGACTTTGAAAAGTGGCAACAATGTTATCATACAGCATGTTTTTAATAAATTTTGTGAAAAGATCCAGAGCTAACAATTAAATATGTTGCATGAGCTTGTTTGTAGGACAATAGTGCTATTAACCAATCAGAGTAATACATTCATTTTGGTTTACATCAGGATAGAAGTAACAGGAAATGCAATTTATATGCAAAAGCCCTGTTGTGTAAGTTGCCAAAGTTTTTTGGGGGGGGAAGAATATTCCATAAAAAAGCCAAGATCATTTAAACTTTCTTTGGTAAGAACAATAAGTGAACTTGCTCTCTTGGCATTGAAAATTAATAATGGTTCCCGAGAATATTAACCAAGAATTGTCTGCATTATCTGCCAAGTTTTCAGCCACCTTGCTCCATGGTTTTCCTTGGGGTATTGAATCAACAACCATGTTTTTATATTGTACATTATATATAATATTATTTGTTTGTTCTGAGCATATGGGTGGGACAATTGGGTGTAGTATGCCCTGTTGTCATTGATTTGGTTTTGGATCTTGTGATTGGTTCATGGATGGCCAATCATGCATCAAGTTGCGTATTCTTAATTATGTGGTCTGTTGCTGCTCACTGCTGCATTTTAAGATTGTATCTATAACTTGGGAATCCGTTGGTAAGTCCCTCTTCTTTCCATCTTTAAGTTACTGAAGGCCCTGTTCTGTGTTGTATGTATTACCTCATTATTGTATCTCTAAAGCTTCCTGGATCAGACAGTCCCAATATTTATAAGATCACAGTCTGTTCATGTAGGATGTTTTGACTGGACTTGGTGCAATGATGGATAACAACAGACTTATTAGGTAGAAAAGCCTCATGTTGCTTGCATTCTTTGCATTTCTCTCCTATACTACGTGCATGACTGCATTGATATAGTATTTGTGTATGGAGCTAAAGGTTGTCTTTCACAAGGTCTAGATTGTCCTTTGTTTTCTTGGGAGGGAGATAAATCATCCTGATCTGGTATAGTGTCAGAGTTTTACTAATCTTTTTCAGAGAGATTCCCACAGGAAGGTGCACACATATTGCTTCTATGGTTTTTCTGTGGGGTTAACTTCTATTTATCTGTCTTAGCTTAGATAATCTTGTTAGATAATCCAGACATGCCTGGTTGATATTCCATCAACCTAGTCAAACTTTTAGTTCAAATTCCCTCTGTGCTGTAAAGAATTCATTATGCCTTAGAATTCCAACATTAGAGTATTATTTTATCAAATCAGCTTTGAACCTGGTCCTCTGCGGGTGACTTATTTAATGATATATATTCACTCTTTAATAACCTGTACAATAACCACTTAACAAAAAGCATCTTCTCTAAAGAACCATGATCCTTTCTACTTAGTATAGAGCATATTCTGCTGTGTGTACTAATAATTAATGCCATGTTGGTCAGGTTTTCATAAATTATCCGATATAATGCATATTCACAAGTTAAATATTGGCAGAGGGATAAAATATTAGCATTGAATTCTTTTAATTTGAAAAAAGAAATTACATATTTAGAATGTTTAATGTATTTAGAAGCTATTGGCAATGAAGCCCTGAAATATTCTAAATTGAATGTTTTTGAATTTGACACAAACTTCACTTACAGGGTTTTTAATTAGGACTGGTTTCAGGAACCTTTGTTCCAATCTTCAGCTGTTGACAGACTGCTTGGTATGACTTGGGTTGTTTGGTGTGGTCATGACTGGATCTTGAGTTGCTACTCTATCAATGTCTTTTGACTGGAAAAGGAATTTGCTGAATTTGTCCAGCTATGGAATGTCATAATTCATTAATTTATCTTGATTTTTAACAATGATATTTTTTCTATGTGGAAGTTCTTTTGGAGTATGTATAACATAATGACTTCTTGCTTAATTTCATGGTTGTATTCCCACAAGTGAGTTGCTACTGCTAATTTTCCAGTTTTTAACCGGACATTTATAAAATATTCTTTATTCCACAAAATAAATAAATGCAATAAATACAATATGAAAAGCGTATAAAGTTCTTCATTGAAAGATAGTATAGTATCATAGAAAAAAATCAGCCTTATATGCAATAGAATGCTAAGATCGCAACTTGAAATACATAGGAAAAAATTAAGAGAAATTTGGAAACTAGGAAGAAGGAACATTTTAGAAATTTCCAGCTAAAACAATTGCAAAAATTGGTTGTAACAATTCACTTTTGAGAACACAGCCATAAAATTAAGCAACATGCCATTTTGTTAAAAGAAATACATATTCCATTAGAACTATGTACATGGGAAAAAAATTTTATTCTTAAAAATATCAACATAAATTAATAAATTTTGGCATTCCACCTCTAGATGAATTCAGCAAATTCTTATTCCAGCCAACAGATGTCAACAGAATAACAACTCAGATCCAGCCAAGACCATACCAGACAGCCCAATACTTACCAAGCAGTAGTCAACAGCTGAAGATCAGAATGAAGGTGCTGGAAACATATCCTAATTAAAAACTCTTAAGTGAAGTTCATGTAACATTCAAAAACATTCAATTTGGAATACATATTTAGAAGCTTGCAAAAATGGTAATATGAGGGCAGATCAAATATAAACCTTTTATAAAAAAAAAATTATTGAATCAATGTACAGATACGAAAGTATCACATCACTTTGCTATGTAATCTCCAAATTAAAAACAACTTTTTTTATTAATTGATATCATTGTATGATTCAGTTGAACTACACACTCTTAAAGCTTCACTTACTTTTCATAAATGTATGGAACCTTCGAGAACATTTAGTTCCCATCCTCAGCCGGGCTAAAGTTCAACTGTCAGATCATTCATTGAGCTGTGGGAATGTGTATTCTGCTGTGGTGGCGGTGTGATAAACTTGTAGTTTAAGTTTTCATCTCCGGCAATGTCGAAGTTCATTAGACTGCCTTTGTATTTGCAGACGTAGATTAAAGGAACATTTTAGGAACATAAAGTACAGACAAATAGAGAAATCAGCAGTAGCATATCATTTTTGGACATAAAATCACGACATAATAAATAAAGCAAAATTATTAAAATCAGTACAAGGACCTACGGAGCTAGCAACCTGGAAAAAAATCTACATCTATAAATACAAAGATAGTCTAATGAACTTCGACATTGCTGGAGATGAAAACATAAACTACAAGTTTATCACACTGCCACCAGAGCAGAATACACGTTCCCACAGCTCAATGAGTGATCCGACAGTTGAACTTTAGCCCAGCTGAGGATGGAAACTAAATGTTCTCGAAACCAGTTCCGTACATTTATGAAAAGTAAGTGAAGCTTTAATAGTGTGTAGTTCAACTGAATCATATAATGATATCAATTAATATGATTAGCTTCACTATGCAAGTTCCAATTTACATTTTAATTACATTTTTTTTTAATTGGATTGGCCATTTTTTATTTTACCCCTAAAGAAAGAAGGGGGATGTATTTGCAGCCAGTTGTGCATGAACTCTCTCTGTGTCATTTTTGAACTGCCATCCTCCCCATGACACGCATTCCAAACAAATGATAGTCACAGAGTGATAAATCTGGATTGTATGGAGAATGTTCTAGTTGTGTCCAATGAATTTCTTCCAACTTATGTATTAAAGCAACAGTATGAGATCTTGCATTGTCATGGAGAACAATTATGTCTTGGACTGATAGCCAACGTTGTTTATTGTGATAGCTTTTGTTATATCTAGAATGCATGCAGAATCCCAAAAAAACAGTTCCAGCTCTTTTCCAGGTGATAAGTGGGTTTCGTCTTTACTGGTGCATTTTCTCCTTCCACCACTCCATGCTCACTTGTGTTGATTCAGGGGTACAGTGGGGGACCCAAGTTTCATAGAAAGCGAGAATATGGAACCAAAAACCCTCTCCTTCCATCTAGTGAGTCAGGAGCTTTTGACAAACATCAAGATGAGCACTTTTTGTTCCTGGGTAAGCAAACAATTTTATCAGAAATAACAAGCTCTTGAATACTCAGCACATTCGATTAACAGTCAGGTGCATCCTGTTAACTTTTTTGAGTTTTTTCTATTTCTTTTTATGTGTCTTCTTTCTATATTCCCTCCCCTACCTAGCCATTTCCTTTCTTGAAATATATATAAAGGATTAAATTCAGCAGAGATATTCTCACATTCTAATACACATAATTAATCTATAAAAAAAAAGGAGAAAAATATAGAAAAAGACGTAAAACCAATGAGGAGCAATTTATAATTTGAAATTTAGATATACTTTAATATTTTCACTTTTATGAAGGCCTTTAATAAATTTTAATATCCCAATTTATCATACCCATTTCTTATACATGATTTACAGGGCTTTCCAAAAATAATTATCAGGGTTTAAAAATACCACTGCACATAGTACAGTTGAGATGAAAATATGGATGTTATTTTATTGCATAATGCATCTCTAAAAGTTTTTTTTTTACATGCATTAAATATGTTCAATGTGTGCGCCCTTTGTCACTCTGCAGATGTCAGCGTGATAGTCCATTTCTTCCCACATCTGCCTCAGCATGTCACTGGTGATGTTTTGAAAGGTGGTTCTGATGCGCACCTTCATATGCAGAATAGTTGCAGGTAGAAGAGGGAGAACAATTTGGCCCTTCATGTAACCCCACGAAAAAAATTGCTGCGGTAAGTGCTGGTTTAAAAATTGCCTACCCTGAATGAAGTGGGGTGGAGCGCCATCTTATGCAGCATGAAATCATTTCTGTCCTCATTTAGCTGTGGTAGCATATTTTCATTGATCATATGCAGATAGGTCTGTCCTGTTACTGTCCTTTTGACAAAGAAAAACAGGTAGTAAATCTTCACCTTGTAAACAGCACAGAACACATTAACTTTTGGAAGGGTCTTATTCATGTTCATTATATCAATGGGGATCTTCTGTCATACATATGCAAATATTTATTGACTTTTCTATTCAAATGAAAAATTAATTTATCATTAAAAATCATTTTGTCACCAAAATCATCATCTTCCATCTACTGCTCCAGTACAATGCAAAAAGCCTCATGTTGAATGCTTGTTATGAGGAGTTAAAACTTGAAGCAGTCCATGGTGATAAGGCTTCATTCTTATGAACTTTCAACTTGCCAAACTGTGATTTGCAATATGCCTACTTCCATGCTCTCTCTTGCAGTCAATTCCCTAGAGCTGTGTTGGTAATCTGATCTGGTCCATGGTGTCTTCTAATAGGAATGCACCCTGTCTCCACAAACTGCATCAACCATCTGTAAATTGAATTGTTGAAGAGAGGATCTTTTCCTAGTTCTTTGGAAGTGGGGAAGTAATGGAACCAAAATAGATGATATTTGAGGGTACAAAATGCCTTCTTATTGTTTGTCATCATATTGCAAATACTGACATCTGGCAGCATAACTACTGAGTGGCAAATAGCAAAGAACAAAAATTTAAGAATTTTTCTGTCCATCCATGCAACAATAATAATTGCATGCTCATTTCAGAACCCATAAGAAATTCACAAAACCCAAATTTGGGTTTTGGCCATTAAGATATGTTGGAAATCCCATATATTTCCATTCTTTTAGTCCATAGTACCATTAATGGATAGTCCAAGGAATATTTTAACTTCACTTTATCAGAAATAACAAGCTCTTGAATGCTCAGTACATTAGATTAACAGTCCATGCATCTTGTTAACTCTTTAGAATTTTTTCTTATTTCATTCTTAATTCCCCCCCTACCTAGCCATTTTCAGTTTTTTGATAGATAGTATTTTTCTTCAAGATTTGAGCTGATGCTGTAAATTTTTAACTTAAATTGTTTTATCTAATTGGTATATGGAGATGTCTATCAACAATGTGATTGTTCTCATATATGCAATGATCTGTTCTTGTATCATTAATCCAGAAGAAGCCTATACACCAATTGCAAACACCTGTCTGCATGCTACATTGAGTTAATTGGAAAATTTTTATATCCTGCATGGCTTTCTGCAATCTTTGATGATTGTGGTCTCTGAATGATCTGCTTTAATTTAACAATGGGGGCAACTTTGTATTCATAATTGCTTTCAGTATGTGCAAGGGTAGTCCCAGAAGTACCTGATTAACAAAGAAAACACAAAAAAAAAAATTGGAAAAAATTATCTTTATTTCTGTACATAATCTCCTTTAAGGATATACTTTTCCAGTGATGTTCAATAGCTTCGATACCCTGTTTATAGTGAGAATTGTTGAGCTCAAAATAACTATCAACCACAAACTCCACCTCTTCATTGTTCACAATTTTTTTTTTCAAGTTTGGAAACACAAAATAATTGGAGAAGGTGAAATCAGGTGAATAAGGTGCATGAGAAAACAATTCAAACTTTAACTCATTGATTTTGGCCATTGAGATAATGGATGTGTGAACTGGTGCTTGTTGTGATGAAACAGAATTTCTTATTTGCCAAATGGGCCTGTTTTTTCTTGATTTCATCACTGGAACACTGCAGTAAGTTTGCATAATACTCACTGTTAATTGTTTTTCCTTTTTGAAAATAATCGATGAAAATTATCCCACTTGCATCCCAAAAAATTGATGCCATGACCTTGCCTCTCAGGTGGAACTGTCTGCACCTTCCTGGAGGTAATTCTGCCCTTTCACTCCATTGTTTTGACTGTTCCACATCTCAGGTGTGAAGTGATGGGCCTATGTTTCATCCATGGTTATGAATAAATGCAAAAACTTGACTTTACTGCTGTGTAACATTGCCAAACACTGAATGGAAACATCCTCACAATGCTGTTTTTGTTCCATTGTGAGCAAAAGCTACACTTATCTTGTGCATAGCTTTCTCATGTCCAAATTTTGAGTCAATATGCAATGTATAGCACTTTTTGAAAAATCCTACCATATTTGCTAGCTCGCACACTTTCAGCCGACGGTCATTCAATACCATTTTGTGGATTTTCTTCACCATTTTTGACATGGTCACTTCAACCATTGCGACATTTATCTTGGCAACTTGTATGGCCTTGTTTAAACTGTGCCACCCAAATTTATTGTAAATGAAGGAGCAGACTCCCCCAGAGTAGAATCTAGCTTGGCTTTGATATTGGTTGGACTGAGATCTTTTAAATGAATGTATTGTATCACTTAATGATGACCAATTTTTTCCATGTTTACAAATTTGCTGAATGCATTCACTATTGATGGTTGTCAAACAAATACTAACAATGTAGTATCCTCAAACTTCAAACTTAAGCTTTATAAAGTTATTTTCTGCCATAGTCATTTTTTTCAAACAACCCTGATATTGTGAAAATAGTTTCTCAGCTAGGGTGCATTTAGTAGAAGCAAATATATGTACACTATAGCTAGGATCCAAAGAATGTCTTCATTATAGTTTACAATTTAATATTTGATTGACTTTAGTTTTTCTGTAAAGTTATTTACTTCTAATAAATGTTGATGATTAAGTGGACACACAGAGCTTTATTGTCCTGCCAGATTCATATATGATTAGTTTCTTAGCAATAGCAATGAAACAATAAAACCTTTCACTTATTCATTTGATATTTGCTCTAGAACATAAATTATTACAATCTGTAATAAGAGTTACACAGATAGTAGCTAGTGATAAAGAATTAGCAAATAACAGTTAATAAAATGGAGTAAATTATTACTATAGTATAAATGTTTATGTTATAATAGAATGACAAATTCAAAAAGAGAAAAATCAATGTAAAGAAAAAAAGGATGTGGGACAATTCAGAGAAATACTTCATGTATGATTATTATAATTAACATTTAAAATCAGCTTGAGGACACTAATGAGAATGTTATTTATATGTGTTAAATGTATCATCCCATGTTGAGTAAAAGGGAGAAAGAATTCTAATTTTAGTTCTATAACAAGAAAGATCCAGCAATTTGAAAATCTGGAGCATCATATAATGAAAGCAGTGTGGCAAATTCCTATAAGTTAAGTTTCTCTTTAAGTAGTATCTGATGGGGAAATTGTCAGGTAGCCAAAGGCAACAGATTTTAACACAGGTGTTATATAGAAATAAAGTTAAATCTGATTTCAGCTATAGATACAGGGAAGGAATGTGTTATTCTTTACAGCATACAATTTTTTTGTGGAGTAGCTTCAATTGATAACAATTTTTATCCCAATTTATCCCAAATTTTATGTGGATAATTTTTGAAGAGCTGTTAAAGAACAGTATTTGAAAAAATTAAAATATACTGGACATTAAGTTTAAAATGGGAGATCTAGGTTCATTTCCAGTTTAACTAGAAGCAGCAAAAATTTGTTTCATATGAGCTCCCAGTACTTGGCCAAATATTGCATATGCCTCAAAATAGTTTAGTGGATGTGAAACATATAACCAGCCCTGTATGTATTATATTAAAAATTGACTTTCTGGCAGAATCCATAATTAACAATTTTGAGATATCAACACTATTGTATTCAGAAAGGGAGCTTTATAGTCTAACAGAACTCATGAAATGACATTGTTGTATGTTTCTATGTAACATATACCTTGTACTCTCTTTAAATACACATTTTACATCTTTCAGTCAAGCAGAAATCACTGAATGGTATATGTATTTAATAGCCACAAAGCATCATTTTCAGCCCTTTTTACAAATAATTTTTGTTTGGAAATTATCAACATTGATAAGAGAAAAAATGTTTCATTGCAATTAAAACTTGATTTTGACTTTTGCTATTATTGTTTATATGCATTCAAGTTATATGCCAAACTAATAGAACATGACATATTTCTCCAGGTACTCTGATTTCCCCGGCAAATTCCGCCGTTGCTTCATCATTATCTAACCCCCATCTTCACCATCATCAATCAGCATAATATAGTCTGCCAATTTATTGATGTGCACATTACAAAAGGACTATGCTGCTGTCCTCTGCCACTCACGTGTGGAACTCCTATGTCCTGATCAGGCAAGTGAATTGGCATTAGAACACGTGCGTGCGTGCATATAACACACATACACTCACACTTAAATGTATTCCTTTGAACTCCAACCTTTTATTATCAGTGTAAAAACAATTTAATAGATATTAAATAAGACAGCATTTGAATAATTTTATTTTAACTTAGTATTTTCCTAATCAGCAAGGGTATATATGAATTATATGAACTTTTAGAAGCTATTAACAGCAAAGTAGTAAAATAATGTTAGTATATAGTTGGTTTAGTGACGCTTATACTTCACTTATGTGGTGTTTCAATTGGACCTGTTTTGGGAAACTTCGCGGCAGGACCAACTCATGATGATAGGAGTGAAGGTTCTGAAAACATATCCAGTTAAAAAACTAAGTAAATGAAGTATAAGTGTCACTAAACCAACTGTGAATTAACATTAAGAAGAAAATAGTGTAAAAACAGTTGACTTGTCCCAACTTAATTTAAACATTTCAGTGACAATTCTCATTAACATTTCCTAAATATTCATTGTAAAACTTATTATTTAATCATTTTTTAACTTTTCTAGGGAATAAAACTTTATTTACTATCTCTTTTAGTGTATCCAAGATTTCAATTATTCTTGATAGCTAATACGTATAACAAAATAAATTGAGTAAAACCTGTCCCACAAATTCTGGAGGAATAAAGTAAAATAAACCTTAAAATTACTGATGTGAGATTTACAAATTTTCAATCATCACAACTGCTATAGAGATTAAGGAAAATGTTTTTGAGCTTAAGTAATTTGTATTATACAGCTCATAATTTTGGGGTTATTATGAAAAAAAATCACTATTTTCATTTGTATTGCAGAGTTCTAGAGTTGTTTGCTCTTGGAAATCTGTGGGATCTGCATTGATTGCTGTGTACAAGACTTCCACTTCATGATGGCCAGTTCTGCACATACACACACAGTTGGCATCCTCCTTATATGTATGAATGTAAGCTAGAAATTAGGACATAACTGCTCCTGATATGCTTTTGACCTCATTTTAATTAGAGAATATGATTGAGAAGTGTGGGATAGATAGGTGTTTCGGGGAAGGGGGAAATGTGTATCTGTTAAAACAGAAGAACTTGATCTCATTTTTATAAAATGCCTCATTCCAAGTTGTCGCAGCATTTGTTAAGGTACAGTAAGGGGAATAACAGTAATTGTGAACCATATACTATTATGACTTGTACAACTACGACATGTAGCTAAGGATAATAAGGTGCAGACTCGTGAGTGGAAGGTCAGGGATTCGAATCCCACCAGGACCGTCCTCCCTTTCTGATTTTTTTCAGGTTTTTCTCAATCCTCATAAATGGCAATGCGAGGGAGGAGGCCTCAAATACTTCCTTTAAAAAGAAAAATCCTTTCCCAGTTTATCATGTATCATCATTGTCTACTGCATGTGATGCCTCAGTAGTTAAAACAGGCATTAAACACTATAAAATAAATAAATAAATGACAGTAAATACTTCTTATTTGGACATCATTCCAAGGAGTATTAAAATTAACTGCATGCTTATCGCGCTGATTATTCTTTTGTTTGCAGCTCCTAAGAATCTATACTACTTGTCACAATTGCATCAAAATATGATTTTTCTTTAATATAAAATTTAGGGCTAGAGTATGTGCGGCATGCACCTGTATTTTTGTTCTTTTCTTATTTCCTTTTTTCCCTGTTTACCTTTGGATATTAATTGAGATTGAGAATGGCACAAATAATCTTGGATTTTGTAACATTTATTGGTCTATACATTAAAGAATGAAAAATAGTTCCAATAGATAATGTTAACCCTTCAGTTGCAAAGTAGCTAAAAATGTTTTTTGTTGAAAAGTAAATGGAAAAAATTACTATTATGTTTTTTAAATTGTGGGAATTTTCACAGTGAAATATAATATGAATATAAAAAATTATTTTTGAGGACATCACTCAAATTTCACTAGTTTGTTCCACTTACTTGGACATATTTCGAAGGCTGTTGCCTTCATCATCAGCATGATTCCACTGTCATCTTCCCAGTGTGTTATTAAGATGTCACTCTGTGAATTTTATGAGCTTTGTGATCAGGTTACTGTTGTGTAGAAGATCAAAATGAACTAAATTTTTGCTTGTTTTCGTTTATGAAAATATTTTCCTACATACTAATCATTCTATGAGTTTTTGAAGAGCTTTTAAGTCTTTAGGCTCATTTTGGAATTCATAGGTTTTTTTTTTTTTTTTTTTTTTTTTTTTTGTGTCATTATTGGTGTGCTATTGCCCATACAGGAAAGCACAAATAGCTGCAGAAAGGAAAGTTTTAGAAATAGAAAAGGCTAACTGTTACAAAACCTTAGGTGAGTTAGACTTAAAGATCTATCAAGTACTAGCACATCAATTAGGGAAAACCTTATGGGAAAATTTTGAAGATAATTTTTTTGAGGTTAGAAACACCCAAGTAAAACAAAAATGGGGGATTATAAACAGGAAACTAGACAAACCTTAGATAAAAACAACGAAAGATTAGAATTAGAGATCAAAGCCAAAATAAACCATTAGACAATGTCATAAACTGGTCAAACAAACACGCTGAAAAAAAGAACTACAACTATTAAATATAGGTCTCAATTCTTGTATAGATCTCGAGAAATTAAGCAGAATATGTAGCCAACATCAAGATCGCAATTTTCAATAAATCGGAAGAATATAAAAATAGCATCAGATCACACATGGAAAAGTCCTAGACTGACTGATAAAGAAAATAATCAAAAAAAGGCCATATCATAGGGTACTCAGATCCCTAAAAGAAAACGGCATAATTTATAGTTGGGCTGACAAAGGAAACAAAATCATCATAATGAATGAGACATACTATGAAAACAGCATGTATAATTTACCAGATAATCAGAATTGTGCAAAAATAAAAACTGATCCTACCCAGAAATATGTTAGTTCAGTAAGTAAACTACTAAAAATTGTAACCATTGTAAACGAGGAACAAAAAAAAGAAGATTATACCAGGCGATCCTATCCCATCCAGAATCTATGGCCTATTGAAAATACATAAACCTGGTAATAAAATGAGACCTATAGTAAATACAATACATTCACCAACATACAATTTACAATTTTTAAAAATTCAAAAGGTTACCGAAATACAAAAACCAAAGCATAAAAAATTTATCAGAATTAATAGAAAAAATCAGACATGTGAAACTGGAAAACAGGAATTTGCTAGTTTCTTATTGGTGTAGTCACTCTGTTTCCTAGTATCCCCAAAGAAAAACTAATAATATCATTAAAAAAAAGACTAACTTCAAAGGGCCTACCTGGAGGAGTAAATAGAACAAAATCTGAACTTCACCAAAATTTGCATCAATTAAACGTACTTCAAATTCAGAGGCAATAGTTATACACAAAAGAAGAGTTTAGCAATGGGAAACCCACTCTCACCATTCTTGGCAGGTATGTACATGAGTTTCTTGGAAACAAAATTAGTTTAGGCTTTCCCACTTCTATACAAATGTTTGTACTGTTATGTTGATGATGTCTTTGAAATAGTAAATGAAAAAAGGAAAGGAAACTACTCAACCTACAAGACAGCATTGTTAAATTCGCAATGGAAATAGAAAACAACAAGATTCTTCCATTTCTGGATATAAAAATTATTAAAAAAGACAATACTGGATTTTGGCACATTCAGAAAAGATACTCATATAGATAATTATATAAAAAACAACAGCCAAAACCCTAAACATCGTAAACTTGCAATAATCAATAGCCTCACATTCATATAAACAAACTACCAATAAGCCAGACAATATGAATTGAAGTACTGAAAAATCATTGATATAACACAGAACAGTGACTACACAACAGATGTGGTCAAGAAGAAAATAGAAACATTCAAAAAACAAAAACAAATAAAAGACGTCACCACACTAAAAGGCTACAAATGAGAGCATATATATAAATAAGAAATTTACATTCCATCCATGGGCACACCAAAAATTTCAAAAGATTTTTAAAGATGGCAACATTATTTTGACTCCAGTGAACAAATGCAGTTTTACAAACCTCGTAAAAATCGACACAAAAAACAAAATTCTGCCAGGCATTTACAAAATCAGTTGCAAAGGTTGCATTACAAAATATGTAGGTAAAACAAAAAGGATCACATGATTTAAGGATCATATGAGAAATATAAAATATAAACACATGGAAAAATCAGCAGTAGCATATCATTTCTGGAGAGGGAAGAAAAAACATTTTCAAAATGAACCTAAACTCTTAAAAGTTCTTCAAAAACCCATAGAATTTTCATTGTGGGAAAATATATTCGTAAATGAAAACAAGGAAAATTTATAAGTGGAGCATTAAGAGTGTTTAGTTCAACTCAATCATACAATCATCTCAATTATATGATTAGTTTCACTGTAAAGTTCCAATTAACATTTCTAGTTAAGGAAAATTAATGTTAAATAAAGTTAATTTTGATGTTCCAAACAACAGTAACCTCATCATAAAGTTCATAAAATCCACAGAGTGACATCTTAATACCACACTGAGGAAACTGGCAGTGGAGCCTTGAGGAAAACAACAGCCTTTGAAACATGTCTAAGTGGAACAAAACTAATGAAATTTCAGTTATTTTCTCAAAATTAATTTGTTATATAATGGTGTTGTTTGTTTTTTTACTTTTATGACATGTTATGGAGCCTTTCTGCTCTATAGAGTAGTAAATATATGCACAATTTTGAATTTATCTTACTTAGCAGTACCATTCTTTACACTTTCTGCCCGCTGGGGTGAAATCTGAGTTTTCCTCTCTCATCACAATCATTGGAATTAATAAAGTTCATGTAGAGTTAGTTGGTGACACTTATGCTGTACTTTCTTAGTTTTAAATGGGCATATTTTGGGAACATTTGCTCTGATTATCAGCAGAAGGCAAACTGGGAAAAGCATACTCTTTAGGCAGTTTGAGAAACTTATTATCCGAAGTTGGTGTCTCAAAATTCAAGTTTTTATTTATGGTGATGAATTTTTTTCTCGCATGTTGTTAATTTCAAAGGGCTGTTGATGTATTTTAATAATTTAATTTTGGTATCACTTTCACATTTGTTTGCTTTTTTATTTGTTTGTGGGTGTTTTTTTTTTTAAATACCAAAAGTGAACCTCCATACTGTCAATTTCTCTTACCTGTTTGTAATGTATATTCTAATAGGGGTTCCAAATTTGTTTTAATTTTTCCAAAGTGTACCTGATCACAGACTTTGCAGTTCATTTTGTAGATACCTGACTTCCTGTCAGAAGGAGCAAGATCTTTGCAGAATGATTTTAATAAAATTTTAATACTTTAGAAGTTTTGAGGAGCAAAAATTATTTTGTGTTTTAAAAATTATTTAACCTACTGGGGTATATGAATTTTTTGAATTTCATATATTTTTTTAATCTTTAATAGCAAATTTGTATCTTTGAAGCTTTAATTATTTTGCATTTTCGTAATAACTCTGTTCAATAATTTTTTGTGGAAACCATTATGCAGAGCCCTGTTGATGTTGTATTGGTATTCTCTGTATTCTTCTATATTGAGTGGAAAATTCACCAATCTATGTATGGGTGTTTAGGATGGCATGCTGATGTGTTTTGGGATTAACACAATTATTTTTAATGTAATTGTCGAAGTCAGCAAGTTTCCTATATATTTCAAAGGTAGTTTGTGTTAATTTTTATCATCTTCATATCTAAGAATAGGATGAACTCATTCTTTCAATTTCCAACATAAAATATATGGATCTTTCCTGTAAATATAATAATTTTAGGTACCCTTAACCAATTGTTTAAGTGTAATGGCAAATATGTCATCCACATATCTATGATAAGTTTTAAAAATTAACGGAAAAGCATCAATTATGTGACTTTCGTAATCACTCCTAAACAGATCCTATGACTAATCCAGAACTTGTTTCCCTTGATACAAAAATAATGTTAATTGATGCACAATGTCATCAAACTAATATAAGCACAATGTCATTAAACTGATATGATCATCTATAACTTTGGTAAATGTATTTAGGATAGAAACCAGTTCTTTAAGAGTTACAACATTTTTTCTGTAGGGATACTGAGGAATAATCTGAGACATCAATGGATGTCTCAGATTATTGACATACCTTGCTGAAATTGACTCCTCAGTCGTGGTTTTGGTTGACAATGTGAGGAATATACCTCATGAAACATGTACCAAAATTACTTTTATAAGTGTGTTTGTGAAACTTACAGAGAGTTTTAATGTGACGACATGATTTTTAGTGTTTTACTTTAAATCAAAATAAGATCAATGGATGTGTTTGCAGAAGAAATGAAAGAATTTGACTTTTTTAATAAAATCAAAAGAATGTGTAATTCCTAAACTTCAAAATTTTGTCAACAAACAGAATTTCCAGGGAGATCATTTTGTTAACTAGTGAGTCAACACTGCCATGGGTGGCCGAGGTCGTTAAGGCATGGGCTTGTGAGCGGGAGGCCTATGATTCGAATCCTGCCAGGTGGGGTTTTTTCCAGGTTTTCCTCAGTCTTCATAACTGGCAAATGCCGGGGAGGTACCTTAACTTAGGCCTGGAACGCTTCCTTCCTTTAAAAAAAATCTTTTCCCAACATATCATTTCATTTCATGTATCATCAGTGTCCACCGCCTGTGGTGCCTCAGTAGTAAAAACGGGCATTAAACACTACTCAAAAGTGAGTCAACATTGCTTATAATGGGGCTCATACCCTTGTCTTTTTTATTAATTCTGCTAATGGTGGGAACTAAAGTTCCTGAAACACAACCATTTAAACTAATGAATGAATTTATTCAGTATTACAAATATCAAGCAAAGTATAGTTTACAAGAATACACAATTGCAATTTAATATGTATAACATGACTTACATAAGCACAAAATCTCCAAAAACTCAGCAGCACCAAAACTGAAGTTTAAATTCCAACCAACCCATTATTTGTATGGTAAAGGACTCCTAAATTGAATTACTAATTTCCATTACTACACATGTCCTGAAGTTCCTTCTTTATACTTCTTCTCCACATATCCCTTACTTTTCCTAAAAATTCCCCTGTCTTAATCATTTTCTTTACTGTCATTTCTGAACACTTTTGTTGCCACTGTTTCTTCTTGTAATTTGTCCCGTTTTCCATCCCACATACTATACCTCCACCTTTTTACCATTTCACATTCAATTATACAATAGAACCGACTTTCCACTTTCCCACACATAATGCATCCTTCTTTACAATTTATCCTTAGTCTTTTTAAAAATAATACCCCTGTACGCATCCATGCAAAACCTATTCTTCCAAATTGGTCACAAATATTTCTCCTGTCCCCAATTTCTTTGACTACTTTATATAAATCTAAGGAACATTTATCTTCTAAACTAGCCCAGCTCTCTTACTTCTGTATATCTTCTATCCTCTTATCTTGCTTCATTCCAAAATCCAGAAACATTTCCACCCAATTGCCATACTATCCCATTCCACTGCCACAGGTGGCCGAGGTTGTTAAGGCATGGACTCGTGAGCGAGAGATCTGGGGTTCGAATCCCACCAGGACCGTCCTCCCTGACTGGGATTTTTTCCAGGTTCTCCTCAGTCCTCATAACTGGCAAATATCGGGGAGGTACCCTAAACTTAGGCCTGGAATGTTTCCTTCCTTAAAAGAAAATATATCCTTTCTAAATTTATCATTTCATCTCATGTATCATTAGTGTCCCGTACCTATGGTGCCTCAGTAGTAAAAACGGGTGTTAAACACTGCCCAAAAAAAAAAAAAAAAAACTCCCATTCCAATTTCTTCTAATAGTTTTCCCATCTCTCCAAGCAAACTTTCTCTTTCCAATACATCTCTTTGGTATGTAAGACCTTCTTTTGTACATCATTATTGTTTAGTTTCAAATATCTGTACCAATATTTTAAGATTCTTTCCACTATTACTCCTTTCCTACCTACTCTTTCTAATTCTACCATTATTACTACCCTTGGTGAACTTTTTGGTAACCCCAGAACCTCTGTATAAAACATTCTGTGCATTACATCAATCTTTTTCCACCTCTTTGATACTGCTGAAATTTCCACTGCATACATCTTCTTTGACTCAATCACACCGCATATTGCCTTTCTAACCATTTCATTGACAATGTGGGAACTTTATATAAGCTTATTCAACAGCTTTCATAACTAATTTACCTTTTGCTTGTGCACATATAAACTGAGTCTCCTGCATTACTCGTAAATCTCATCCCCAAATAATCAAATTCTTTCACTACCTCTCACTACCTCTATGGGCTTCTATTTATAAATTATTGTTCATTTTTTCTGAATTTTGTTCTTTTTTTTAAATACTATTATCTTTAAATATAAGTCAGAACCAATACATTAAGAACATCTTTGTTTTATTACTATTTATCCTCAGGTCCCATTCTGCACAATATCTAATAATTTCATCAACGGGATGTAATCCTATCACAGTTACTGCCTCCTTTATAAGATCATCTACAAAAAGCAATCCTGGTACTTCCTTCTTTCCAATAATTGGGCAATGTCTATTTTTTTTCCCTTAATCCTATCTAGGATATTGTCTATAAATAAATTAAATAATGTTGGACTCATTTACATCCTTTTCAGGCCCAAATTTCGAATTATATAGTCTGTAGATCTATTACCTTTACATCTAACACAATATGTGCTTCCTTCATATGTGTCATCAAACCAGCTCTATCAACATTATTTTACTACTTCTCTGTTAATAGCTTCAAGAGTATAAGTTCATATTCATTGGAATTGTTCCTTACAAGTCAGCGTACTCTGCAATACAAATGATGTTCAAAGAGAAATCTCTCTTCCAGACAAACCTGCCATATGGCTAATATTTTATCAAACACTCGACATATATCTCCTATCAGTGCATTTGAAATTGTGGGTTAAATGCTTTCTTGTAGCTTGCCGAGTATAAGAATTGGTTATAGAAGCTTTATTCTTTAATGTGCTTCTGTAGTAAAAGTCAAAGGATTTAAATCTGTACAGGATGGAGGGAGTCAACCACACAACCCTCAGAAACATTGCCCACTTCCTGCAAAAAAAAATGGGGGATGCATATATGTACAGTTGTGTTGTCTAAACAAAAAGAGGGGAAGGGAAAGAAAAGGAAAAAGAAAAGCTTTTAACATCATAGAGATAAGAACTTACTATTCAATTGTATAGCTTGTTTTTGACCCTAAAGCAGTCCTTATGATTTCCTTGTTAATCAGCAGCTTTCTGTTATTTAACTACAATTGTTGTTGCATTGTCTAGTATATCAGTAGGTTGCCATCCAGTTAAGTTGAGCATAAACAGCAGGTGCAGTCAATTTACAAGTAAGCATGAGCAGAAGATAACTTCTTTGTTTATTAAAAAGTTAAAATAATCAACACTCATGAGCGTTTCACTCCTTTAATTATTAAAATAACATGTCCTGTTATTTTAATAATTAAAGGAGTGAAACGCTCATGAGTTGATTATTTTAACTTTGTAATAAACAAAGAAGTTATATTTTCGTTTTACTGTGTGGATTCCTTCAAAGGTATAAATTAAAGTATAAATGAGCAGAAGAGTTTTATGGGCTCCCAGTTACATTGTTTGATTATCCCAATATTGCATTCAGTTTATTGGTGATTAATGAAGAAAAGATCAGACTTTTTATGCATTAATCACTCACTTTTATTGTTTTTAGTTATTAATTGATTCACAGTATTTTTGTGACCTGCTTTGATCTTTTAGCACTGCTTAACTCTATTTACATTGTGTCAGTAAATCTCTGGGGTACTCCCTTGTCTCCAAACCACTTACAGATCACCCAGCATTGGCCTTTATTTTTTTTTACTCAGATCATCTTCTCCAGTCTGTTCCACAAATTTTTACAAATCTGCATTTAATTTCAGAACTTGGGAAGGTCATAATAGGAGAGCAAGGTGCATTATGTTATCTTGTTGCTGCTACCAAGACTTGCATCTTCCCAGCAACTTTTTCTTGGACAGCAACATCAAGTCCTCCGTAACATTAATATATTTTACTCTATTCATATTGCCATTAATAAAATGCAGTTTACCAGTTTCTCTGATATTCGTACACCCTAAGATCATAACTTAACCTCCTCCCTTGTAACTTAGTAGCTACACACTAACTTGTACTTTTCACTGCTCTGTCAGTGAAGATGTTGACAATGGTTTGAGAAGAGCTGAAAACAGTTCTGTATGCCATTTCCCTACTAACCAATTTAGCCTTTGCTTATGCCATTTGTATCTTAAGTGCCGATAAACTGTTGTGAGTAGAGGCTTTTAAACTGTTTTTTATGACTAAACTGCATGCATTTTTCTAAAAGATAACAACTCACTGTGTGTCTAGAAACTCCACCAGCACCTCAGTGGCATGCTGATTTTTTTTAATGGTTGCTCTTATGTTCCTTATAGATGCTCTCAAAATAGTTCTGTCTATAATTTGAACAGAAACATCAGGTCTCCCTGTTCATGTAAAATATACTGAAAATAAACTTTCCCTTCATAACTACTCCAAGATAAAAAATGGTATCAATAATGAAAAAAGTGATAGCTTGCACTGGGTTTACAGATCCCTGGAGATTAGCATTAGGACATGTCAACAAACTCATATGATAAGGGTGAAAATAAAATAATTTTAAGGTAACTCAGCAAAATATTAAATAACAAAAGTGCAGAATGACAGAAGAATGGGCATTTTTTCTATACCCTTTAAAGCAGCTGGTTTGAAAATTCATTAAAAATGTACTTATTAACTTGAAGTGTGAAGGAACATGTAAGTGAAGTAAATCACATAATTAAATTCTTGTATGACTGAGACAAACTACACACTTGTGACTTCACTGTTTATATATAGAACATGTTTCACAGACCATTGTTCTGTGAAACATATTCTAGATATAAACAAGTAAGTGAAGCCACAAGTGTCTAGTTTGACTCAATCAAACAATTTAATTATACTATGTACTGTTTTTATATGGAAAAGTATCTATTTGCTTATGAATTTAAAAATAAATTTTCAAAGAAAATGAAATATTATTCCTATTTACTCAATTAAGTGTACTTACGAAGCTGTTGACAATGGAGTGGTATATATATAAACAATGTAATACCATTTTTTTCACACTAACTCCATTCACTTACATAAAATTTGGAACATATGTTTCGGGAGCGATCCCTCCCATCTTCAGCCTGTTGACAAACTGTTGTTAAACGTGGCGGTTGGGTCTCTTTATGTTCTTGTGGCAGCATCTGTTGGTTCTATTAGGAATTTGCTGAGTTCATCCAATGAAGGGATATCGAAATTCATCAAATTATCCTTATTTTTTGTAATGAAAATGTTTTCCCAAGTGGAAAGTTCTATTGCATTATGAAGTTGTTTAAGTAGTTTTATCTCTGGTTTAATTTCATGATTTTTATTCCAAACGTGCGCTGCTATTGCTGATTTATCAATTTGTTTTAAGCGAATATTTCTGAAGTGTTCTTTTTTCCGGATTCCCAAATTCCTCTTCGTTTTTCCAATGTATTTTTTGTCGCATTCTGCACATTATATTTCGTAAATACCTGACTTTTGTTCTGTTGGCATGTAGTCCTTTACTCTGCAACCTAATAAGTTCTTTATATTAAAATTGTTCTTTGGGGCTAACATAATTCCTTGTTCTTTGAATATCTTTTTGAACTTATTGTGATAAATTGGGTGGTATGTGAAACTTTTGAATTTGTACCTTTCTTTTGCACTTTTAAGAGTGGAAACATCTATAATTGTTTTTTGTTTTTTGGTTTTATTGATGATTTTTATTACTGTGTCTTTGTTGTATCCATTAGTTTCTCCTATCTTTATGATTTGTTGGTATTCCAATTTGTACTCTGTTTCTGTGAGTGGAATGTTAACTAATCTGTGTGCTAAACTATAAAACACTGCATATTTATGTGGAATGGGGTTAAAACTGTCATTTTTATGTAATTTTCTGTGTGAGTATCCTTTGTATGAATTCCAAATGTAAGATAGTTTTCATTTCTTATGATTTTTACATCTAGGAAGGGGAGATATCCACTTCTTTCTTCCTCTATGGTGAAATTTATAGATTTGTGCTGCAAATTCAGAAGTTTTAGTGCATCTGTTGTATGTTTTTTCGGAATTATTGCAAATATGTCATCTACATACCTATACCATGTTTTGAAGATTAGAGGGAAGGCTTTGGTGATATGCATTTCAAACGAACTCATAAAAAAATCTGCTAGAAATGGAGATAATGGGTTTCCCATAGCTAGTCCCGAGACTTGTTGGTAATATTTTTTATTGAAAATGAAGTAATTTTGTTCAATGCAAATGTTCGTAAGTTTTATCAAGTCTTCAATTTCTTGTGTCTGTAGATCTAAGGATTTTAACCATTTCTTTAACATTAGCATAAGTGTATCTTTTGGTATGCTTGGAAATAAGGCTTCTACATCAAACGATACCATTATATTTTCTGCTGTAATTTTGTAATTTTTATACCAAATCTTGTGAATTTTTGACACTCAAACTTTGTTATTTTTTCAAGGATTTGAAAATGTCGGTTAATTTTTTTGCTAACAAGTATGTTGGTGAATTGATATTATTGATTATAGGTCTCATAAAAAATGACAGTTTTAACCCCATTCCACATAAATATGCAGTGTTTTATAGTTTAGCACACAGATTAGTTAACATTCCACTCACAGAAACGGAGTACAAATTGGAATACCAACAAATCATAAAGATAGGAGAAACTAATGGATACAACAAAGACACAGTAATAAAAATCATCAATAAAACCAAAAAACAAAAAACAATAAGAGATGTTTCCACTCTTAAAAGTGCAAAAGAAAGGTACAAATTCAAAAGTTTCACATACCACCCAATTTATCACAATAAGTTCAAAAAGATATTCAAAGAACAAGGAATTATGTTAGCCCCAAAGAACAATTTTAATATAAAGAACTTATTAGGTTGCAGAGTAAAGGACTACATGCCAACAGAACAAAAGTGAGGTATTTACGAAATATAATGTGCTGAATGCGACAAAAAATACATTGGAAAAACGAAGAGGAATTTGGGAATCCGGAAAAAAGAACACTTAAGAAATATTCGCTTAAAACAAATTGATAAATCAGCAATAGCAGCGCACGTTTGGAATAAAAATCATGAAATTAAACCAGAGATAAAACTACTTAAACAACTTCATAATGCAATAGAACTTTCCACTTGGGGAAAACATTTTCATTACAAAAAATAAGGATAATTTGATGAATTTCGATATCCCTTCATTGGATGAACTCAGCAAATTCCTAATAGAACCAACAGATGCCGCCACAAGAACATAAAGAGACCCAACCGCCACGTTTAACAACAGTTTGTCAACAGGCTGAAGATGGGAGGGATCGCTCCTGAAACATATGTTCCAAATTTTATGTAAGTGAATGGAGTTAGTGTGAAAAAAATGGTATTACATTGTTTTTATAATTATTCCTATTATTAAACTCCTTCAGGAGTAATCGGAAGCTTTCATGGCCAGAGTCAGACTTATAACTAGAAGTTTCTTCCGGGCTTAAGTAATACTCCTTCAGGTTAAAAATGTCAAAAATTGAAAGTGTAGTAGGTAAAACATAAATTTACAACAAACACAAATAGGATGGTAAGCAGGCTCTTACATATATTGTTCTTTAGTATGAGTCAATTACAAACTTATTTTCAATTTCAATATATTAAAAATTAAAACCTTATTTTAATTTAACAATGCGCACTATAATATGAATGCCAACCAACTATTAATCTATTTGTAAATAACATAGCACAGTTCTACTCCATATCATGCACATTCCCCTTGTTACCTGTATATTTAGGTCCACATCTATATACTAATGTTACAACTCATACTGTGTAATATACAAATTATTATTTCACTAATTTTATCCCACTTGGACATTTTTCAAAGGCTGTTTCCTTCATCATCAGCAAAAATCATACTGTGTATTTTAAACTTTCTTCCGTTTCTTAATCTTCCAAATCCATTTTTCTCACACTCTTCCTGAATACATCCCTATTCTTTTACTTCTTTCTACTCCACAGTCTGCTAAACATTTTGTTGCTCTATATTCTTCTTGCCTTATATCCCATTTTTATTCCTAAATTTCCTCTTTCCATCTTTCATTTTCCTTGGACTCCACTAAATAATGAAACATTCCTTCCCTTACATCACACATAACATTCTTTCACATTACTCCCCTTACAGCCTCAAAAATATTAACAACTGATCTCATCCAAGCAAAGCCTTCTCTCCCTCACCCATCACAACAGTTCACATTTCGCCCTACCAGTTTTTTTTTCCCTTATACAATTTTAAGACTGTTTATCCTGAAAATTACGCTAAATCTCGTTTTTGTATATCTTCCATCCCTCTCTTCACTTCATTTTAGAATTCCACCACATTCTTTCTCCATCAACCATTCGAACATTTTCTAGCCTTTATCCCACTCTCTTCCCAGCTATTTGTTCTCTTTGATATCTCATACACTCTTTAAGCATTATTGTCCTTGTCTCAAATTCCTAAAACATTACTTCATAACTTTCTCCCTAACTATTACATTGTTTATATACCACTCCATTGTCAACAGCTTTGTAAGTACATTTAATTGAGTATTCCTTTTCTCCCAACTGTGCTCCCTTCAGCCAAAGCTACACTGCAGTATTGATAGTAAGCTGTATTTGCAAGCATGTAATAGAGGACTCACTGTAAAAATTAAAGATGTTTTAATGTGTTTGCCTAAAGTAGTTATATATATAAAATAAACATGAAAAATAAAATAACTCTGGGAATAAATGTAGCTAAAATAACAAGAACTAGAGAAGCAGAGATAGATAAAACACTTAAATAGTCACACAAATTTTGCTATGTTGAAGAAAAACACAGACTGTACAAAGTACAATAAAACTTATGTGATAATTTAAGTGTATTATCTGTTTCTGCTTCTCTAGTTCTGTTATGTGCATAAGTCTTAATACATTCAGTACCAGCTTCTCAGCAGGGCATTTAAATCCTGCACCAGCTATTTTATGCTACTCCTACCTGTGTACACCACTTCATAAAATTTGTCACCCATTCTCTCTAAAATAGGTTTAATTTTATATGGTCTGTCTGTAGTATCAATATAGACACTGCTGTCACTGAAATGGAAACATGAAAAAGTGTGGAAAAAACTTGTTTGAGTTTCAAAAAAACAGGATCTGCATTCCAATACATTTTTAAGTCTGGCTTCTGAACAATTCCAGTGATGAAATCAATATTGTAAATATCTTTAGTTCAGGAACATCTACGGGTTTCCAGATCTGCATTATTGAGTTTTTTTGTGAAAGGATTAAGGTAACTACATTTATCACTTGACTCGTGTACAGATTTGTCTGTTGCACTCAAGTTCAAACAAATCATCGTTCAAAAGAACATTTACATGACCCATGAATTCATTTTCATTTTATAATTGAATATTTAGGTCTGAATTAGATGTAAATGTTAGGATATCTGAATAATAACTAGGATGTTATGTATCTAGCCTGACTTTGTTCTTCTGGCCTATCGCATGCAGGTCACTGTCACTGCTGCCAGAATTCATCATTTAAATCGGCATTGTAGAAAATGCCTAAAATTTCTTCATCTGTGAGAAACTTTTTTAATTAATAAGTCATGGCTACAAACCCACATTACAAGCATTGCACAGAAATGCTGACATGCACGGCAATATCAAGTATTTGTTGATGTAAGGCTAGGCTGAGATATTTATTATATGAACATATGAAGGGATAAACCAAACATCCTATAATGTAATAAAATATTTATATGCAGGGAGAACACCAACTCTACTTCCATCTTTAACAATCAACAGAGTAACTCATATGAACGCCTGGGATTGAATATAAAAGGAGTTATTTCAAGTGTGGCATTAAACGTCACGTGCCATCCACAACTCATAGCATGAGGGGAAATTTAAATGTTGTTTGCTATTTACAGTGTTGAATGTGTTAAGCCTTCCAGGATGTGAAAGACTAACTTGTCAGTACTCCCTTGATTATTGATCTGTGAGTCAGCAAGACCCAACCCGTGCAGTCATATAAGGACATAAATTGAAAGAAAAAAAAGTTATGGTTAACTTCTGCTTTATTGCAGAATTGAAATCTCTGTTACATTTTGCAATACATACCAACTGCATTAATGCATTGGACTAATAACATGGATAAATATACATATCACATTTGTATATTGGTTTCTGTAAAAACATTATCTCATTTGGATTATGTATGTATCTCAATTTGGTAGCAATATAATTTATTCAGTGTTTTTAAACTTTATATCTTTTGACTCTCTTAACACTATATTACTTCTTCTGTGAGAAAGCATACAGGTGGAATATTTTTCTTACTGCAGTACAGAATAACGCACTTACTCTACACATTTCTTTTCATTTGTTGATGTTTACAGTTGTGTTAATATCCTCACAGTGTTTTCATCTTTCATTAATAGATTGTTTAAATCTGTCTGGAACACTTAGAGATACTTTGCAAATAGTTTATCTTTATCCAAGTTACAAATTCTCCGCTATATAGGTTTTGAATGCATGTGGCTTTCTGCCGTAGACCGAGTCTTTGACTTCAACCCAGGTGAAGAAATGCAGTGAAGTAAGGTCTGTCAAACATGGTGGCATCTCAGAAGCTGCACTTCATTCCTATTACTCCCTGGTTGAAAGCTCTGTTCAATATTGAAGGACTACTGGGGCATAATGTGGTGACACACCATAGCACTGAAAATAAAATTCAGGAAAGTTGTCTCAATACATCATGAGTTCCTGGAACTACATCATTGCTAAGTATGTCCAAGTAATTATTTAAGTGTATCATGCCTTAAAAATAGTCTTATTATATCAAGTGATAATATTGCCTTCCATGTAGTGACAGCTGCCTGCTTTAGTTGATTCTGTAACAAAAGATGGTGATTTAAGAATAATAGAATGTATTGTCAGTGTCAGTTGACATGCTCGCATAATTTGAAATTAGCCTCATCCAATCAAGAAATGTTACAAAATAAGTCTAGTTGGTGCTTATGATTGTTCAAAAATGTAAACTTCTGTCTCGGTCATCTATTAATATTTCATGAAGTAAACAAGAAATATTCTACAAGGTATGCTGTCCAGACTTGTAAGCTTTGGTCCAATTTTTAGAGTAAAGGGTTCGAACATTTTGCTCAGAACCATGTTTTGTGTTCTCAAGGTGGTCAAGTTAAGTTTTCCGACTCCAGAGCTGGACTCTGCTTGTAACATTAAATTTTATCGCATGGATAATTCTTTGAATGGGCTTCATGGAAACTTTTTGTAGCTCTGCAATGAATGTGACATATATGGATTAAGGCATTGTGGAACAAATGAAGCTCCTTTTTGCTGTCAAGGCTATTCTTGAGTATCGAGATAAGGTGCATCCATTAGAAATCCTTGCTTTTCAAATTGAACATGTAATTTTTTATTGTACAATTGACATTCCAAGAAACACATTTAAATTTTGATAAGCCTATTATTTTAGTAAAGTGTTTTCCTTTATGCCAGAATATCTTTAAAAAGTGCTCAATGCTCCTCTCCATACATATATTCCATGAATTCTTTTTGGAGGTATTCTATTTTATATACTTCTTGACTGCAGCTTAAGCCTTGCTTAGGTCATCCACAGTTAACTCCTTTCTCAAGGACAGAGATCTGTTGCCATTTGGTGGACCCATTTAATTCATATTTGGTACAATGCTGTGTCAACCTTTGCTTCTACAAGAATCCAAATTGCTCAGGTGATGGTTATTAGCTATCAGAAATCTCCTGCAATTTTAAAATGTTTCATAATTTCTTTTTTATCTCAATGCATAGTCCCTGAAGAAACTGTTCAATCATAAGAAACTTATGGTCTATTGGTTGAACAATATTAGTTGACTGCTAGAGACAAAAAGAGGATAATAACCATTCTGGCCATTACAGTGCTCTCTTTTCCTTTATAAAGGAGGTCCTTGTATATTTATTTTAGCAGGTATAATATACTAACAAATTTAATATAATTGAGTAGAATTTGTAACACATTGCTTATTATTTAGAGGAGGAAAACAAGTTTCTAGACCTAATCGCTCCCATCATCAGTTCCAGAAACTTGTTTTCCTCGTCTAAATAATAAGTGATGTAAGTGTTACAAATTCAACTCAATTATATTAAATTTGTTAGCGTATTAAACATCACTGTTATAAAAGTCCACCACACTTAACAAAGGTATAAGTAATTGCATTGCTATCCTTTTCAGAGATAACCTGATGCCAAATGCATAAAATATCAGTAATACAAACATTAGAATAAAGATCAAAACAGTTAAGCTGACCTTTATAAAACATTTCTATGTAAGTTCCAACACAAAGAGATAAATGTGATATCACTTCCGTATATTGTGATTAGTTTATAGTTTCTGATTGAAACTTGTCTTATTATCTAGTGATCTAAGGAGACTTATTTTGCTATGAAGTTAATACATATCTTAAAGGTATTGCTTCTTAATCTGCAGAATTTAAAATTTCTATATCTTTTAAGAAGCCACTTTCTGTAATATATTATCATTTGGGTGTTTCCCATTAAATGCAGAAAAAGAATGTTTGTATTTTGAGTGATTCCTTTATATTCATTAAATGTCTCTGAAAAGGTGTTTGAATAAATTGGAGGGAAATTTGCACATGATAAAGTCTATGTGAGAAAGGTTTATCAAAATGGTAGACATTAAAAGCAAAATAACATACTTTACTCAATTATAAATAATTTTTATTAATCCATTAAATGCTTTAGCTGGTGAGTCTATTACATTTTCTTATTTTTTCACTTACCAATGTTAATAGGTAGAATATGTTTTGTGACCCCTTGTCCACATCCTTGGCTGTTGGTAAACTGGCAGGTGATCTGAATTGCATCTTGGATGCTTACAGCTGACTACTGGTGGGAGGTTGCATAATTTTGTAATTAAATACCATCTGTTGAAATTTCTAAATTCATCAATTTGTTCTAATTTTTTCTTTATGTAGATCTTTTCCCATAAATGAAGTTCTAGTGCTCAGTATGCTGATTTTAACAATTCTGCTTTCTTTTCTATTTCATGAACCATTTTTCAAAAATGGTTAATCATAGGTATTTATATGTTGAAATTAAAACTGAATAGGAATCTACACAGTGAAACTATCATAAAATCTGGTTTAGACTAAAAGTAAAACTACTTAAAATCATGTCAACACATTAAAACTCTCTTGATGTTTCACTTTTTAAAAATTTATTTAAAAGTAAACTGGGACATGTTTCGTGAGGCACTCGTTCACATTGTCAACCATTCAATGACTAACGGATCTAATCAGGTGGGAAATGTAAGTAAATGTGCTAGCTCTGGTGGTCTGTTGATGAATGTTGTCTGCTTCTGGTATGTCAAAATTCCCGAGTCTATGTTCATATTTTTTTATATAAATTTTTTCCCATATACTGAGTTCATTTGGGTGTTGAATTGCCTTTAATAATATGATGTCTTTTTCTATTTCTTGGTTTTCTTTCCAAAAGTGTGCTGTTTCTGCTGACTTCTCTATCTTTTGTATTTTATATTTCTCGAATGTTCCTTCAGTCTTATGCTTAAAATTCCATTTTGTTTTTCCTATATACACTGTATCACAATCTCTGCAATCAATTCTATATATACCTGCATTTTCTTCTTTTGGTCTATATTCTGTTTTATTTAACTTCACTAGTTTGCCTACATACCTATTTATGGGTGCCAAAGTTATGTTGTATTACTTGAATATTTTGTGAAATTTATAATTAAGATAAGGGTGGTAGGTGAATTTTCAACAAATCTTTACTTTTCCTAAACTTGGGTATTCATTTTTGACACTAAACTCCACTTAAATAAAAATAAGATGTGTTTCCGGAGAATCTCTCCCATCTTCAGTTGCTCATTGAACTGCCCTTACTCAAAACGATGGCCAGACACCCAGATGTTCATGTGATGGTCTCTGTTGGTTGAAGTAGGAAATTGCAGAGTTCATCCATAGGAGGAACAAGTTCATTAGGTTTTCTCTATTTTTTTAATATGAAATTTTTTCCCAAGAGGATAACTCCAATGGGTTGTGAAGATGTTTCAGCAGTTTAATTTCCGGTTTTATTTCATGATTTTTGGTTCAAAAGTGAGCTGCTACTGCTGATTTATCCACCTGCTTACACTGAATATTACTTAAATTCCTCCGAATTTCCAAACTTCTCTTTGTTTTGCCTATGTAGCTCTGCTCGTAATCTGCACATTTTATTTCATAAATTCCTGATTTCTGTTCTGTTGGTATGTAGTCTTTTACTGTGCAACCCAATAAATTCTTGATTTGTATCTGTTCTTTGGGGCTAACATTATTCCATGCTCTTTGAAAAATTTCTTGAACTTGTGGTAAATTGGATGGTAGGTGAAACTTTTGACAACCAACAGAGGCCACCACAGGAACATTTGGATGTCTAGCCATTGTTTCGAGTAATGACAGTTCAGTGAGCAACTGAAGATGGGAGATATTCTCCGGAAACGCATCTTATTTTTATGTAAGTGGAGTTTAGTGTAAAAAATGAGTACCTAAGTATAGGATACATTACCACTCCATTGTAAACAGCTTCATAAGCACAATATTTAAATCTTTTCTTTTCTTTAGCTAAAGCATTGAGTGTAGTGATTTGTTTAATTTTCTTTTTTTCTTTGAATCTTTTTGCTTTTTGATCTATCATTTGCTTGTTAAGCCCATTAATTTTTGCTGTGTCTATTATGTGTATGTATTCTTTCCTGCATTCTTCCTTTTTAAGTGGTATATTGATCAATCTATAAATCATGCTATTGAATGCTGCCTCCTTGTGATGTCTAGGGTTGAAACTAATAACTTTTACGTAATTGTCAGTATGTGTTTCCCTATATATATGCCAAACTCCAATCTGCTATTGTTCTTTATTATCTTCAAATCCAGGAAGGGTAAAATTGTTGTTAGCTTCAATTTCTATGGTGAATTTTATTGTTGGTTCCTGTAAATTCAAGCATCTTCTACATATCTGTTTTGTGCTATGGCAAAAACATCATCCACATATCTATAGCATATCTTGAATATGTATGGGAAAGCATTGGTTATATGTGTTTCGGAAAAACTCAGGAATAAATCTGCTAAAAATGGAGAGAGAGTACTGCCCATTACTAAGCCTGATTTTTGTTTGAACAACTTTCCTTCGAATGTGAAGAAGGCCTGATCTAAACATAATTCTGTGCATTTGACGTATTCATTAATGTGTGTTTCTGTAAGTTAGGTGGCACCCATAAAAGCATATAGTGTAGGCAAACTAGTGAATTTAAGTAAAAAGAACCCAGACAAAAAGAAGAAAATTCAGGCATATATAGAATTAATTGCAGAGATTGTGATAAGGTGTATAGGAAAAACAAAAAGGTATTAGACTAAAGGAACATTGGAGAAATATAAAATACAAACAGAGAAGTCAGCAGTAGGAGCACATTTTTGGAAGGAAAAACCATGAAATAGAAAAAGACATTATATTATTAAGGGCAATTCAACATCCAAATGAACTCAGTATATGGGAAAAAATTTATATAAAAAAAATATGAACTAAATTTGACTGAACTGAAAATATGAACTGATTTGAACTGACTCATGAATTTTGACAAACCAAAAGCAGACAACATATTACACAACTTCATCAACAGACCACCAGAGCCAGCACAGTTACATTTCCCATCTGATTAGATCCGTTAGCCATTGAGTGGTTGACAATGTGAGCAAGTGCCTCACGAAACATGTCCCAGTTTACTTTTAAATAAGTTTTTAAAACATAGAACATCAAGACAGTTTTAATGTGTTGACATGATTTTAAGTGGTTATACTTTTAGTCTAAACCAGATTTATCCGTTTGTTGGTATTGATGTTTCTGAAATTTTCTTTAAAGTCAAACATTCATATTTCTTTCCATTTTTCCAATGCATTATATTATAATCTAAACAATTAATCTGGTTCTTTTCTGGGAGGTGAGTGAATTTTATGGAATTCTTTATGCTGTACTTGTTCTGTAGGGTCAAGGTGATGCTAAATTTTGTAAAAATTTTTTTTTAAATCTTTGGATAGCCCAAGAGTAATATGTGTAATTCATTAAATACAGAATAATTCTCTGTATTTAATGAATCATTTTTGCTTTTCAACTTTCTATTCCTTTTAATCTACCAATTCTGAAGCCTTTGTATTCTGCAATTTACATTATAGTGGTTTACGGTAGAACCTTGATCTGGTGTTCCCGGAACATCACTTTCCCCGATGTATTCAGTTTATGTGTACCCAAACGTTTTACATTATAACTTATGTAAATAAAACCTGTATTTATCATATAATTTTCCCATATTATTTGTTTAAAAAGCTCAATTCCAAAGAAATGTTATTCTCAGAACAATTGTTTTTGAACTGTAATAATTGAAGTAATGGTCATTGCATGTAGTTGGCAATACTTTTGGAACAGCAGGATGATGATAGCCAATATGAAAAATGGACCACAGTTGCCAGTGCCTCAGTTTTTATACCAATGTGGCAATGGACAAGGATGTTGTCACATGTGGCATTCAAAGGGTTGATGAAGTGTGCGAAGAGGTGGAAGGAGTAGCAAGAGCAAGTGTTTGAAAGATGGGGCAGGGGAGTGGAAGCTGGGGAAGAGGCAACAGCAGAACCCATTCCGACGCTTGCCGAAGCTCTGAGCATATGAAACTGTGTGATAATATATCTTATGCACATGACAGTGATAATAGTGAACAACAGAATATAATGAATGTGGAAAATTTGTTGTGTTGCATGAAAAGAAAAGCAGCAAAGAAGCAAATGTCAATTAATGACCTTTCTCAAAAGTGACAACTGTGTAAAATGTATATACATTATATGTAAAAATGATGCAAATATGTTTGCTTATATACTGACTTTATTTATTTTTGAACATGATAATGATTTATGCACTTCCTGTATCAAATCATTTTCCTGCATCCATTGTTTTTTTAATCTGCTCCCTCCTAAAACAATGAATCAAGGTTCTACTGTGTTGCTAAAAGGAGAAATAAGTGTGTAATTAACTTACCAGCTAAAGCATTTAATTTATAATTATATCTCCATTGTAGAATTTATACAAAGTTGCATTTAAATAATTGTTATTAAATCTGTGTTCTGTTACTCCCAAAGTTAAATGGCAATTGCCCATGACTTGCTGGATTGCTTGTGGAATGGTTTTGCATTCCTCAGCACAGAAATGGATTGTAATATATTTTAACATCACAATCTAAACAACACTGTACAGAATTTCCAACACACAAGAGAAAATATAAGGGCTGTTCAACAAAGAATGATCATAATTTTGATGATCTTTCTCAAACTAGTTCCCATTGCATGCAATGCTCCTGTCCAAGTTGCTGCTAGTCTTTAAAGACTAGCTGGAAACCATTTTTTGACAGGTCCTTTAGAATCCCTCCACAGTCTTCAATACTTGTAATGATAGAAAAGGCCTCCCGTAAAGGTCTTTCTTCAATTTGAGGAAAAGAAAAAAGTTTCATGAGGTTAAATCTGAATTATGAAAGGGTTACATTGATTTTTGTGAGATTTTGAGCAGCAATATTTGCAATGTACAGCCATGCATTATTGTGGTGCAGCATTCAGTTCATTGCACGGAAATGTGATCTTTTGCATGTGATATGCTCTGGCAGAATTTTCAGGACATCTCTGTAGTATTGCCTAATTACATTTGTATATGCAGATACAATGTGCTGGTAAACCATTCCTGGAATGTTCAAAAATGAAATGACCCTAAGTTTTCCAGTTGAAGCAATCACTTTTGCCTTTTTTGGTGATGAAGATTCTGCACAATGCTTTGCTCTTTGCTCTCAGGGTAAATGATAGCCAAGTTTCATCAGCAATGATTACGTTTAAAAGAAACTTTGCACCTTCTTGTAACATCATCAACTGCCTGCAAATGTTCTTTTGTTTGAAAATCATTGGTCTTGGAACCCACTGTGCACAAATATGTCTCATGTGCAACTTTTCAGTTACCAATGTGGGTGGAATCCAGTGATTTTTTGAATTTCTGAAAGTGTTCTTAATGTTATTTGATGATCCTTTCTCACAGTGACAACAGCAGGTTAATGAAATGCTAATTGGAACTTTTAGAGTGAAGCTAATCATATAGTTAAAATCATTATATGATTAAGCCGAACTGCACTCTCTTATTGGCTCTTGGCTAAATTAGTGCATGTTTTGAGGCTACATTTAGCAAATGGAGCCTATAAGAGTTGTTTGCAAAATATGTACTACATTTAAACTAGTAAGTGGAGCCAATATGATTGTGTAGTTCCACTGAATCATACAATGATCTTAATTAGTTTAAATATGTTAGACTAAAAATTGGAGATCAGATTCACTTTCCTTTGAGATTGATTGCTTCACCTCTAAACATTATAAATCATCTTTGAGCCATGTTGTAGAGTAGAGCAAACTCTCCATTGGCCTCATCTGAAGATTAGTTGAGATGAAAGAATTTCAGAGCAGTATATTGTTTGTTGCATGTCTCCTCCATTTTGCTGTAGGTGGAAGTGAACATCTTCAACTTGCTCACCTCATACAGGCAGGAATCAGAAGTGACAACAATGAAACCAGTATCACATATACATTATGTGTTAAGCCAACAAATATTATACAGTTAAATTTTAGTGCAATAAATTATACCTGTAATAAGAATTTGATTATTCTTCAATGAACAGCCCTTGTAAATATAAAATAAATTTATTAAATATGCCATATTCTGAACTTAAGTTGCTCATAGAAGAAGTTTTCAGCAGGAGTGTTTAAAAATAGTTTTATTTTTAGTAAATTTATTGTACTAAAATGCTAATTATGGTGCTTTGTATTTTTTTCAAATGCAACCATTATGAATATTTTTGCATTTGCTGCTATTATCATCCCATCCCTACTATTTGGCTTCCAGATTGTTGTAAAAAGACCACTTGGAGTCCACATTTGAACAACAAAGAAAACCAAATGCATATAATGGCACCTGCTGCATGTTTCTTATGAGATAGCTTCATATCATTCAGGATTCCTACTACATCTACTGCAACACAGTCTTGTTTAAGCTGCTCCTTGACTTCATTCAATGAAATTGTGTGATCTTTAGTGAAATACCTTCTGTAGAAATGATACATTCTTCTATAGGGTAACCAGTTCCACAGCAAAACTGTTTTTTAAGCATTGCATAGATCAAACAGTGCTCCTACATATATCTCTATGTTCTGGCTGGATCCAGGATTTTAAATGTTTGTTGTTTCATCAAAAATGATTGTGAAACATGTGTGGACTTTATATTAATGTCTGCAGTTATGGTGGGGGCTGTCAAAATTTGTTAAAAATATTTATATTAAAGATTCATCTTCTAACAGTTTCACTTCAATATCTTTCAGTTTTATTATGAGAACGTGATTGTTGGATAAATTGATCCTTTCAAAAATGTAATCAAATTCATTATAAGGGGGCAAACTTCAGCAGAAAATTCTGCTTCTAATTGTCTGAATATTTGCAGACAAATATACAATGCTATGGCAAAAAACTTAACTTTGGCATTGCCATCATCAAATGAGTTAAAAATTCAGTATTGTAATAAGAGTAGCTAGATAATGTGCACATGTGAGCCAGGCATTCCAAATTGTGGTACTGGTAGGAAGAACAACAATTATATCTAGACTTCGTATTTCATCCTCAGAAAGTATAAATATTTGTTTTTCCTCATCCTAGTGTTAAAGAAAAAAATTTTAACCTTAACAGTGGTAGTATTCAAGGTGTGTATCTCATCTTTAAAGACACTACAGTGTTACCGAATTTATATTCCCATTAGATGGGATCACTAGAAACTGACGCTATATTTTCACATAATTAAAACAAAATGGCTGTTTGCTTCACTCAGCATGTGTCAGGCATACTTGTCTCACTTTGTAGCTGTGGCATCTGAATTGTGACATCATTAGATGGCAATGAATGAGCATGCCATGCTGCGAAAGTATGCCACCATATTGCTGAAAGCTGATAAAAGAAAAATTGTGGGGGGGGGGAATTTATTAATAGCATGTATTATAATGTAAAAATTGTTAATATTTTGTAAAACACAGATTTTACATTATTTAAAAAAATGCTTTATTTTGTGATTTAAATTAATGTCCAAAGGAGGCTAATGTCTGAAATATGCATAGATATTGTAAATTAATGTATGAAATTAAACTTTAGTTTTTGCTAATCAACAAAAACATCTAGTTAACAGTTACCAAGATATTTTTAATATAATTTGTGAATTTCATCATTGTGCCTTAATAATGAATAATATATATTATGACCTGTCAATCACTCTTCTCCATTTATGGGAATATGGTTACCTTTCAACTCCCCTAAACAAGAAAATGTCTTACTGTTAAGTCCAATATTCCTTCCTAAATAAAAATGGAAAATGAAGTTAAACTATTCTTGTTGACAGAAAACAATTCACTTTAATTAAAGAAACATACTTAAATGCAAGGAAACTGATTTTTCGTACATTAATAAAATAGTTTCAATTGCTTGTTTTAAAAAACTTAAATTATTGGACTTTACTGTTTTAGAAGTAACAGTACAAAATGACCACATTCATTATAAAGCAAAATGGAAACATGATATCAAAGATCACTGAGAGAATCTATTTTTGCCATGCACCTGGTGTTATGGAGATATATTCCATTTCTCACCCATTATCACAACCAACTCCTGTAAACTAATATCGCCTTTCTCCATACTGAAAACCTTTTAGTTTCATTTACCAACAATACACTAGAGAAACACTCCTCTGATCTCCTCACCCTGAAAAAGATCCTAGTTCCATAAGAAGCATGGTTGTTTATTCTGGCAAATCAAATAGGCTTTTTAGATGGTTCACAATTTCAGCTCCATAAGAAATTTGCTACAGGAAATCTTAATAATACAACACCCCTAATCTGTGATATTACTTTGATAATGTAGATAGATTTATTTAAGCATACTTTGTATACTATTTAGATGTTCAGCATTTTTTTATTCTTGGCAGACCTGTTACAATGTTTTAAGAGTTAAACATACCTTGCACTGATCTTAGACGAAAATTCAGGCTCAAAGTAAGGGTCATATTCAGAATTGTTGCTGCAATGAAACAGATCCATTATTTCATCAGACTCTGCTGTTATTGTTTGTGCTCCCATATTAATGTCATTATTGGGAAGATGCAATTCTCATATCAGGAACTATTTTAAGCCGCTCTTAATATGTTAAAATGTATCTTTGGTCTATGTGTATGTGTGCGCGGGCATCATCATCTACAATAAAACAAACTAAAATTAATACTAGAACATACTCTGGAGTGTTAATACTACATATGAAACATTCTTACAAGCAGCAATCAAATTTATCTGAATTAATTTTCCTTTAGATTCAAAAGATATATTTAACTTATTCCTATCAGCTCTAATATCTTCTCTTCTCTTCTTCTATTTTGTTTCAGAATGTAACAATTATTATAATTAAACATTGAACCATACAAAGCCAACAATCATGTGGGAAAATACTAGGCAAAGAGAATACATTATTAAGTTTTTGTGGGCTTAAATATTTTCATGTGATATTCACTGAGTTTGTTTAAACTAGTGGAAACAGATGAGATCTCTTAGCTGGTTTTACCTGGTAGTAAAACTATTAAAATGTACTTATGTGAAAAATATATGAACAATACTGGAAAATTACAACACAAAATTCATTTTATTTTAATGTGGAAAGATTATTCAGGAGTGTACTTAGCTAATTATACCCCAAAAGTAGACTTAGTCAATTTTACCAGGCAGGACAATATGTTCTGGAAGCAAATATCCTTCCTATCTCTAGGCATGCTTTATTGTGTTTTCTGAATAGTAAAACCTGCAGCAGTTGATATGAAACCTTATTTATAATAATATATGCTTAATTGTGTGCTTTGTTGTAGTAATTTGCTACCTATAACATCAAACCTTCTTCTTCAAACCAACTTCTTTGATGTGTTCATTATTCATACTGTGTTCTTGATTGCTTCTATTATATTTTCCTAATCTAGTCATAAATACAGTCACATACAATTTAGAATAAGCTAAATATGGTTTGAAATGTTTAATATGCCTACATATATATCACCAATAAGTCATGTACATCTATATTTGCTGCAGCACAGATGATCTCAATGAGAAAATCTGTCAATGCTGCCATCAAGGAACTTGAAACTTTCAATTAGGATGCCTATTGCAGAAGATCCCTAGCACTGACTATAATTTGTAGTCTAAGGGATTGAAATCAGGGCTAGCAGATGGGCATGAAATCAGTTATATTGGTCTCCAGTGACTGTTGTACCATTCTTGCCGAATTACCTGGGGTAGAATCTTGCTAGTGTTCATTGTTAGACGTTGTTTTGTTCACAAGCAGTTCCAGGACATGTTCTGTGTACACTTTGGCATTGTTTTTAAGCCTTTTGCACAAAAATGAAACCTGGTGGAACCCTCATAGCTCACCCCTAACCAAACAAAGACTGAAGAGGGGTGGTGACCTCTCTGAACTTTGGAAATTCTCTCATGAGCTTCGAGAGCTTGAAGAATATACCCTGTCATTTTGGCAGGTATAACTCTCTTCATTGGTGAACATTTTCTCGTCGGCGAAGAGAATCCTACTATGTTCATTGTTGCTTTATATTGCAGCAGCCGCCTTGATTTCAGCTCCCTCTGCTTCTTCATTTGTGGTATCAGAAAAGTCCAGTGTTCCAATGATAAGCTTTAAGTCCAAGATCTTCATTAAGTGCCATAGACATCGATATAATGAAAAAACTCATCTCCTTTGCCATTACTACTGGTTTCAGATGGGATTTCGGCAGATGTGAGCTGCCCTGTTTGCAAGACTGATGCAATTTCAGGTGAACTTTCATGTGCCAGTCTAAATAAATCTCTGAATTGTGCAATACACATTCCTTTTGCTGATCTTCAGGACTTTCAGAATCTGGAAAATATTAAGTGACTTTCCAACCCTATGCAGAGCAATTGCTCTCTTTTCATATTTATCTCACTCCATACTAACTAAAGGATGCACATGTTCTCTTTTGCAGTTCACCAGAAAATGGTTGGGAGAGCTTTCAGCACAAGAATGGTTTATGACCATGACAGCTGCTTTTGCAGTAGAAGCCAAAATTTTGTTACTATATTTATGGCTAGACTAGATAATTTGGTCTGCTGCCTGTAAAGTTTGTAGCTATTTATGGCTAAACTAGGGATTTTTGGTTAATTAGCTGTCTTTTTACGGTAGCTTAATGAAGCAATAACTTTCTGGAAAGGTACTGTCAATGCTGTAATCAAGTGATTAACACTAAAAAGTTTGTTCATTAAATCCAAAGTTGATGTTTAGGCAAACATGGTTACCCATGTTATAAATTATATGGGTTTCTTCCTTATGGAGAAAATAAACATGGATGACTTCAGCTACTAATGAAACTTTGACTTAAACAAGAGGTTGCCAGATTTTAAAACTGCAAGATGTAAATTGGTTTCAATGTAAGGACATGAGTAAACAATTCTCCAAGGGATTGATTAACAAAGATCCATAAATTAATGGACAAGATTTGCAGTTATTTACATGGCCAACCATTGAGAATGTAAAGGACATAATTTAAGAATTAGAGACTGAATAACTAAATCATTGCTTAAAAATGGACAGAACTGCACAAAACGATAAGAAACACCTTGAAACAAATGTTCTCCATGATAAGAAACAAACAGGAGAAACTTCTCAAGTTTATGAAAACTATTGTATACCTGAATAAATCTGTTGCATTGTTTAAAATGGGTTTTCTTAACACAAGAAAGATCTATTTGAGTGGTGCTTGTAACACCAGTAGCAGTTTCTGAGAAATACTAAATATACTAAAACTGTATACACTGGTTATAAAGCAATGACCTTTTGGTATGCCACTGTATTAAATTTTACTCCAAAATTTATCTGTTATTTGGACTGTGAAATATTTCATATAAAAATTTTCAATATTTTTTTTGCTACCAAATCATATATGTTTATACTGCCTGAACAATTATTAAAATTCCTGGTATGTCTGCATACCAGTTTTAGTTGCCTCCATTATTATAAGGTATTTTGACCTCAATAGATATATCATGATGTAAGCCCCAAGACAGACCCGGTTTTTAATAGTGAAAAGTTTACTTTGCTTAATAGTGTAATGTTGTTTTGTTACTTTCAGTTAACACACACACTTTGGTGAAGCCACTTACAAAGCCGCTTGGAAGATGGCTACCAATTGAGCAGCAAGGAAACTGCAAGTGTAGGCTGGCCATACTGCTACTGGTGTTCATTTCTAGGGGGGACAAGCTTGGGCAAAGATGTGGTAGTTTACCTAGCCGGATGCTGCAGAAGGGATCTCATCAGAAAATCCATATATTAGTTAAAAATGTACTTATAACTATGTACATTAGTGTGTTCATGCATAATAAAGGTCGAAACCTGTGAAACTTGAGTTTTGGACTCTTGTTGTCTCTGAACTTGAAGTATAGACCAAGCTGTAGTGAAGAGATTTTATTATATATAACTTTTTAAGCACTGTGATAACAGTGTCATGGCCTGATTTGAATTGAAGCTGCTAGTGTGTCATTATTGTTAACTCAGACACATTATATCTGTCATGGTTGCATATCCTAGTGGCTTCTTGAAGGTAATAGATGTCAGTGTTATAGATTACAAGGCATCTGAAAAGTCCAGCACCATAGGCAAGATGTATTTATTCAGCATATTCCCAGTCCTGTTCCACACAGGTCTGTATGTGAAATCACTTGTTATAGAGTACACAGGGAATATAATCTTAGGCTATGGAATGGTATTTGGTCTCGATTCTGATGTGGAGGTGAATATTACAAATCTTCATGCTGTATGCTCGGCCCTTAAGTTATCCCAGAATATAACAGGCATTAGACTCAAATCCACAGACCTTGGAGCCCATTCATTGGTTTCTCTAAGGTCAAATCAATGTTACAAATTGTGATATCCAGCCTGTATTGTACAGCCATTGCATAGTGTAATGGGATGCCATTTTGCATGGACCATAGGATACTGTCCATTTGTAGCATTAGCCGGTCTCCAAGCATTTTCAGATAATTTTCGCCATTCATATTTCCTTAAAAAATATGGATCAATGATTTGGCACAGATTCTGTTTGATGACTTACCCTTTTACATAAAAATTATCTTACCAGAAATATCAAAGCATCTGCTCATCAAGCTTGTCTAATAACCAATCTGCATTTCCACCTTATGGACAGCATCATCTTCTGATTAGCATTGTAGGTGTTGCAGCTTGAATGGGTGAAATTTTTTCATTTTCAGGGTATTGAGGATGGTGAATTGGTAAATGTTCAATTCCAGGCTTGACTTCTTTAGACTGACAGAATTTGGCAAGCAGCATTTTCAGAATGTTTCTGTTATGCATGACCTTCCTGAATAGCTCTTTTAATAATACAGATTCTGCTGGTTTTGTCAAGCAGCGTTCCCAACGCTTGACTGTAGAGGAAAATGTATATTAAAATCGTTGCTAATGTGTTGGTATGGGTAATCTTCATGTAATAGTATGATTTACATTGTTCATTCTGTGAAAACATCTTTCACTGCTGCAGAACAAAAACAAAATTTGTACAATTTAGCCTATGGTGTGGGACTTTTTGGATATCCTGTAGAATAGAAAGAGGTGTAAAATGGGAAGAAAATCAACATAGTTCTTATTAGTGAGAAGCTGTAACAGCACATTGTAATAATATATATATCAGTGCTTTTTGAGAAGAAATTATTTAATACTTAAAAATGATTTTATATTCAGTTGTAAATAAGTGTTCATACATTGTTTGCATAGCATTAAAGAAACTTGATGCTAATTGGGAAGCTTTCTAAATTATTTCAAGTCATTGGATATGGAAACAAATTATATTCCTCCTGAAGGAGAGTCAGTTTACCACCATAAGTGAATTCCCTTGTGATGTTTACATTTTAATACATACTCGTTAAACGAAGGGTTTTGAAAAGTAATGGATAAAGAAAATGCCAATTTACTGTGACATTCAGCAAGATTTATTGCCCCTGAAATATCTCTTAAGATTATGCAGTTAAATGCACATTACCTGCTTTAATTAGTTAATTTAGTATTTGGTTAGCTCCAATGTGCAAATGAATGTGCACTCTAAATCTATATAGTGGTTTTTCTTGCTCTATGAATGTTATAAATTTCCAGATATTTCCTTAGCTAGAGCTTGCCAAAGAATTGATTCAGAATTTAGTGTTATGTATAATGCATAAAAAATTGCACATTCCTATTTGGCCAGTTCACTTGAGAAACTGACATGAACTGTCATCAGTAGAACACAGAGATGATTGTAGGATTCTTTTCAGAATATGTTGATATTATTTTCCAAGATCTATCCCTTTTGTTCTCAGTTTTGTTTTCTCTAAATCTGATGAGCTTTGTTTCTCTAATATGCACTTTTGAGTTGAGTGAAAATGTCCAATTTTCTTTATGTATTGCAGTGAATACCCTGTTAAATGACCTCTATGGTATCGAAAACCTGGCCAGATAAGAGGATAACTGGATAATTTTATGTATTGCTTAGCTAATATAAGGAAATAACTACCATAGATACTACTAAAATAAAAAAATCATAATACCTGGCTGATTTTGTTGTGATTTAGCATTAAAAATACTGTTCAGTTTGTAGACAATGATTTTTTAATTCAGTGACTATCCCTGAAAACTGGGAAGTGGCAATATGTGGTTAATCATTTTTCATCAGGAATAAAGAAATTATTTGTCCCCATTGTCATTCTTGAAATGCAAACCTTGCATATTTTCTTTTTAAATTGGATAGTTGATAGGAGTTCTCGTAAACCATAACCAAAGAGCATCAACAAGTTAATTGTTAGATCTTTTGAGCATGTAACTTGTTGAAAATGCCTTGTTCAATTCAATTTTAGTGCCAATGTTTTGAATACTTTTCCTATTAGTTATTGATAGTTCTTTTGCCTACAAGGCAGCTAGCAGAAGTTGTGCAGAATTAGCGACTCTAAGTGGTGGGTAACTAATATTTTCTTCCTGTATCACAATATGATACATGAATATAACAAATAATTTAATACGAATGTTTCAGTTCCATGCATCAAAATATGTGTTAAAATATTCTGAAATATTATTTGTTTCACATAAAACGAAAACAAAATTGTTTGTAATGGGTAATAAAACCAACACAGGTGACTGAGGCCACTTAAAATATAGACTCATGAATTCACACCATATACTTTTCTATATCATCAATCAGTCATATTGTTCATTTATGAACTTTTGAAAAATAAGACATTTTTAAAAAATCTGTTGGAACTCACACAGTGAAGCTTGTTAAATATAAATTATAATTAATCTGTCGTCTGACACACTCTTATGCTTCACTTACTTTTAAATATGGTGGGACATGTATAACCAGTCTTTTTTTTTTTCTCTCTTGCTCTCCCCCAATTAGTTTTGCAACATTTTTTTTATTGTAAACAAAATGGAATTCCTCTCCTGATTTAAAGAATTCTTATTGCTGTTCATAGACATGTACATGCCATTATTATTTAAGTAACATTTTTCATCAAATCATCTCTTGGCAATTTATTGCCCATATGTTGTATCTGAAATGAAGGAGCAATTAGTAGATTATTATATGAGAAAATATGACACCTACATATATTATTATAATAGTTTGCACTACACCGTAGTGCACTTTTCTGGATTTGGGAATTTAAGGAAGCTCAATTTGGAATTGCTTCTTATATTTTTAGAACAATATGGTCCTTTGGTCACTCTCATAATTAAAGCAGCAATAATTTAGGAATAAACAAATAAGCATCCTACTCCATCTATCTGCCTTGTGCTTCTGCATAGCAGCACCTGCTGCTATGTGTATGTGCATGCATGTCCTGTTGGCAACAAAACATTAGTGTGTCCCTGCTCTGTAAATTTTTTTTGGAATACTGAAAGTTTTAGCATTGGCAAAATTAAATGCATAACAAATAAAGTTAAGATAGAAAGGAATTGTTTTCAGGAGTGAGACTGTAAAGTTTTTCGATGACGAAATTAATGATAAATTTGGGAAAGGATTTATTTTTTTTAAGGAAGGAAACATTCCAGGTTTAAGTTTATGGTACCTCCCCAGCATTTGCCAGTTATGAGGACTGAGGAAAACATGGAAAAAACCTCAGTCAGTGAGGATGGTCCTGGCGGGATTCGAACCCCAGACCTCCTGCTGACGAGTCCATGCATTAATGAACTTGGCCACCCGTGGCGGTACTGTTAAGCTGATAGATTCAGTTGTGTTAGCCAGTATTCTGATAAGCACAGTCATGAGCACCCAAAGATAATTAATGAGTTTATGTGCTCTAAGATTTGAAATTGGGAAACAGTGCAACTGCAGCAGGCACTTTGTGCTGATGCTCTGAATGAAAACAGATGATGCAAAGAAAGATTGTTTGCAAAGTTCCGGGAAGGCAATAAAATCCTAGAAGATGAGCCTTGGACAGGAAGACCAACAGCAATGGGTAATGGTGCTCTCTTAGCAGTTGAGCAATAGGTGGACTTGTGAGGACATGGCACAGCAATTCAAAATCAGTGGAGAAACCACATGGCTTTGTTGCTGGGTTCCATGCAAGTTCACAATGATTTAGAAGGTGGTATGAGCTGATGTCTGTTTTGAATTGTTGTCACGCCAACAGGAAGGATCCCTTTCTTAATATGCTGCTAACATTCATGAGAAGGGATTCTTTTGTTGCTCCAAGATGCTGTTGTCATCACTGGTTGGCAGCCCAAGACTTTATCCTCAAACAATTGAACAGCAAAAGAAGGTTATGCTTTGTGTTTGATGAATTTAATGGGGTATACTGCTGCAAGCTGGTCAAACAGTCAGACATTATGTACTTTAACAGCTGGAACATGTCCATAAAAATCTGAAAACTAAGAATCCTGCACTTATTAATGGCAAAAGTGTTATTCTTTTGCATGATAATACAAAAATGACATACAACTAAGGTGGATAATGAAATGATTATCCATCTTGGTTGGGAGACTCTACCAATCTTATTCACCAGATATTACACTGTCAAGATTAGCATCTGTTCCTTTAACTAAAAATGTTAATTGGAACATTCACAGTGAAGCCAATCATATAATTGAAATCATTTTATGATATAGTCGAACTACACACTCTTATGCTTCACTTACTTGCAAGTAAGTGAAGCATAAGAGTGTGTAGTTCTACTATATCATAAAATGATTTCAATTATCTGTTCCTTTCTTTGAATAATCGCCTCGAAAAGAGCAACTGTGAATTTTTGTTGATTCAAAAACTGCACTGGATGAATTTTTGCTTCCATTCTCAGGAGTTTTATCATAATAGAATTCATACTCTTCCATGATATTCTCAAGTGATAATTATTATATTTAATACTAATTACTACTTATATTATTTTGTCAGAACTAATATAGTGAAGCAATTAATTATTCTTTATTAGCACTTGAGTTGATTTAATACTCTTATGCTCCACTTACCATTGAGTCGACTCAAGTTGATAATGCAGGCAAAAGCCTGTGAAACATAATATATAATTCAATGTTATATATATATATATATATGTTATGTATAATTCAGTGGTAAGTGGAGCATAAGATTATTAAATCGACTCAAGTGCTAATAAAGAATGTATTATTTTAATATGACAAATTATTGTTACGAAATCACTCAAATTTCACTAATTTTGTTCCACTTACTTGGACATGTTTCAAAGACGATTGCCTCCATCTTCAACTTGGTCCCACTGGCTGCTTCCCAGTGTCCACATGAAACATGTCCAAGTAAGTGAAACAAAATTAGTGAAATTTGAGTGATTTTGTAACAATAATTTGTCATATTATAATATATTTCACTGTGAAAATGCCAGATACAAAATAAATATGTATTATTTTGTTTAGAATATAGACGTTTGAAATATCTGGTCTGAAACTGACAGAAATTTTGGCCATCTTATATGATTATTGTGAAAGCTCTCGTCATTATATAGTAATTACATATTTAATTAGATATAAATTATATATAAATATTAAAACTTAAAAAAATACATGTCAAACTACTGTGCAAACATTACATAATTAGGCATTTAACTTTCCACATTATGTAAGTTAACATACCAAAACTGAAGTGGTTCAAGTGGCAAACAATGTGTGTTTGTGTGTTGTAATGTAAATGTGAAGTACAGGAAATGACTCATTGATACTTTTACACAATAACTTGAAGGGACTGCAGGTTAGTCCATGGCTGGTTAAGTGAGCATCTCTATATTGTTTTTCTTATATTTATTTATTTATTGCTGGATAATCTAGCAGTTAATGCTGTAATGCAAGGTAATCATATTTAAACTATTTAGTTGGTGATGCATTTTTATGCTTAAATTTTTGAAGTGAGTGCTCCAAGTATATTTTGTATTGTGGCAAATGAATCTATCAAAATACAACTCCCTAAACATTATTTATTCTATATGATAAATTCTGTGGAGCTATATAAATAGCAGCATGTTCTTCACCATTATTTTGCCAGTCATTACCCAATGTCTTTCATTAGTGACATACTGCAGTTCAGAAAGGACAAAAATTCAAAGCATAGGGCAAAATACTTTAAGATCATATTTATATATTAAAAAATAAAAATCAAGTAATTCATAAAGAGCAGTATATCTAAAATAACAAGAACTGGAGTAACAAAAATGAATAAAACACAGAAAAAGTCACAATATTTGGAACCGCTTGTGTTCTTCAAAAGCAGAGGACATATCAAGTGGTTTCAAATATTGCATCATTTTTGTTTCGCTAGTTCTTGTTATTTTAGTTATAAATGTATATTTATTTTGTTAAGTAGTACAAAACATTGTTTAATAGGGTCACAAACACAATCACGTGTAGTTGTAATGGGCCTGAGACAAATTATACATCCTAAAAATAGTTTTAACCCTATAATTCATGGTATAGTCGACAATTCTGTAATGATCTGAACACACTATAAAACAAGTGTTAAAATCAAACATGACCCATATGACTACAAATCCAGTGAACATCACAGAAGTGGCAAACTAAGCAATCTTCATTTCTTTGGGTTTGTTCATCTGCATCATAATTTGCACTTGCAACTTATTTCTTTGTAACCCATATAATTGTGGAAACATTAAAATGTTCTCTTCAATTACATTATGATAAAGTTCTTGATGATGCATTGCATTTATCCATTAGAGTCAGAAAACATTTTTGTACAGCAAAACTGTTAAGCTTGATTTACATTAGCTTTTAACATAGAAAACAAGGGGCACGTGAGTCAGTTCAATCAGGCAAGTCCAATTCGAAACTTTCATTTTGTCAATCATAAGATTCTGCTTCCATTGTTAGCAGTTCAGTAATACACTGAGCATAACACATTTATTGTGACATTAGATTTTATTTTTAAAAATGTTTATTTTAACAATATATAAGTGTATAGGTCAAAATATGATTGAAAACACAATTCTATATTGCAACAATAACTCGCAAAAATCATTCTATTTGTGTTTTCTCTATATTCTTTGTGCACCCACTGCTGGTACATGCACTCAAACCCCTCCTCTGCATAATAACAAATTATTTTATAAGGCATGTACATACTGATTCATTTTCATTATTTACTTCCTGATTTCTTTTTTTCAACTGCAAATGGTCTAGGGTGTTCTTTTTTTTTATTTTCTTTTGCAATTGGAGAGCAGGTTTTACTTCTGATTCCTCTTTTATATGGATCTGATTTGTGTTGTAGGTTCCTTTATCTATGACAAAGGTAACATTATACAAACAGAAACATCATTGCATTAACTTGCCTTATAGACTTCAGAAGGTGTCTGTCCTAGTAGTTTAATGGCAACTATACTTGCCTCGTAGATCCAAAGTGGCAGACTCAAACCTGGCTGGAGTGGATGGAATTTTTAGGCCTTAAAAATCCTAAGTATGGCTTCCTTTGGAAGGGAAGAAGCTGTTGCTCCTCTGTTGTAGATTCATGGCATGCAAAAGAGCTTCAAGCCTGAAAGAAGAGCCCTCTGAGCAAAATTTATCAGCTGTTTCATACCCTGAATTGAATGGGATGCTAATGATCAAACAGGCTAAAGAGCGCATCCTTCAAAAATAGAATGTACTTTATGATTAGAGAGGTTGGAAATGTTGTCCTCCCCAGCCAGACATTTTTGGCTTTGTTTAAGGAAATTTTAATTAACATTTTTCAAAATCTGTCACAAATTTATCCAAATCTTAGAATCATGTGGTAACAATTCATGGACTACATTGATCTAGTTACACTTTTATTTGTACCGTGCTGAACTCATCAAAATTTTTGTTTTCTGTGAAAGTCATCAGAGGGATTTTTGGGAGAATGTTCTAATCTTATTCCAAATGAGTTCATTCTCTCCAAGTTTTCACATGGTATGTTTATGTGGTGAGATTCACCTGGATATTCTGTTAAAAACTGCCTTGTACTTTCTATGCAAGAATTTTTACATAAACATTTTTTATTGCAACACGTACATATGCAGAGGCATTGTGAAATCTATAGCTAAGCACAAATGATAACTAACACTATATATATTACAAGCACTTTATGAGCACAATCACAGTTGTTCAAACAAACTCTTATTATTGCTGCAGTGAGAATGTAATGATACAAAGGTCACAACATGCATCAAACCATTTGTTACTACAGCTGAAATTACTGGCTGGCTAGTAAAAAGCATGCAATTCAATGGTGAAAAACCCCATATTATCCTCAATGTCTCCATCATGCTTTTCTATAAGTATCTTTGCTGTATTTAGAGCCACTTTCTTTAAACCATTTTGTTGTAAGGGAAAGGCGACATATGTTCAAATTTAAATATGATATACATAGAGGCATGATGAAGCTTTTCCGCCACTAGAAAGTGTGGTCTTTCAGCCTCATTTCCTTCTTGATCATGGAAGTGTGTCAAAAGTTTTACTCATATGAATGAAAGAATTACCTTCAACAGCTTTTGAAGATGTGCATTGCCCTTCATCAGGGATGTTGTGCTAGAGGCCATTGGATTGTCATTTCTATATGAAAGGCTAGTAATGACAGAGTCAGCAAACAGTAAGTAGAACTTCCAAATTGACTAGCAGGACCCATTATCATTGGCCAGCTCTACTATCATGGCTAGCTAGTCATGAAGCTCTACTTGCTGCCCATCAACTCTGTCCATTATTAGTTTTCTGTATATAAGCAATCCAGTATCCTCTAGTTCAGGTGTTCCCAAACTGTGGGTTGGAATCCCTAGGAGAGTTGCTGGATATTATCTGGGATGTTGGGTGGATATGGAGGAAGTACAGTCTGGCGATTAGATGAAGGCAAGCAAGAGGTACGTGGTAAGTAAACGTTTTCTACCCTCCTTATGTTCTTGCCGATAAAAAGTAAACATTGTTTTCAGATACTTATCCATGGTTAAAAGTCTAGCAGGAGTGCAAGAAAAAATCTGAGATGCTCTCATGCTTGTGGCATCAGGGTCTCCCACATGTACTCGTATGTGTGCCGATAAACAGTTCTGAAGAATTAATCAGTTAGTGAAGTTTTAGTGTCACCTAATACTGACTCATTTGTATATATATATAAGTTCAAATCCACCTTGCACTTCAGTCTGCACTTGTCTTCTTCTGATCGCTAGACTGTGCTCTTATTTATGAACTTGTCCATTTTCACATTTATTCTTGTTAAGAATGAACTAACTATGATTATGAATATTTTGATCAGTTATACAGCAGCACTACAATAAGTTCATTATTTTTGGGCAGCGAAGCTAATGGAGGGATCACCAATAATTTCATTCCTGAAAAGTGGGTCTTGCATGCAGGAAGTTTGGGAACTGCTGCTCTTCATCCTTAAACAATAATATATGCTTTTGAAATTTTCACAAAATCCTTATCTGGTGTCATACCTTATCTCTTAAGTAAATAGTTGGAGCTGTAACTTCTGCTCCACTGTGTTCAGTTGTTCAGAATAGTTGCATAAAGAAGGCTATGTGTAGAACATTGTGACATTTTCAAAATGGAGTATAGAGTTATTATTAAATTCTTCACAAAAGAAGGACTTACCCCAAATGAAATTAACAATGATTGGATGGTATATATGCAGAAGCACTCCCCTAATATTCTACTGTAAAATAATGGGCTAAACTTTTTCAAATGGCTGGAGGAAGCATTGAAGATGAAGAATGTGCAGGTCAGACCTAAGAGGGGCTGACTCTGAAAACATTGCCCTTGTGGAAGGAGAAATTATGGAAGACCGGTCGGCAGCTCAAAGTTACAGAAATAGCAGCAAGGTTGCACCTTTTTAAAACAACAGTTCCTTTGTGAATTATTCATGAACATTTAAACATGAATAAGGTTAGTGCAAGATGGGTGCCTAGACTTCTTTCCTCGGTCCAAAAGCAGCAATGAATCATCTGTTGCCAGACATTTTTGGAGCTCTGCCTTAGCAACGAGAGAGAACTTCTGCAAAACATTGTTACAGGAGATGAAATTATGGTCCTCTACTATGATCCCTTGTCCAATGGAGTAGTGAAAACCTGGCGAAGCACCGCCTCTAAAGACCAAGGTCACTCAGTCAAGCAAGAAGATCATGGCCACAATCTTTTGGGGACTGTGAAGGAATACTCTTCATTGACTTCAAGGAGAGGAACACCACAGTAAATGGGGAGTACTATGCTGGCCTACTGCACCAACACATGCTTCCATCAATGAGAAAAGGCAAGGAAATCTGAGTGGTAGTATGTGCGTTCTTCATGATAATGTGCCTATGCTCACAGCTCTTGTTGCAAAGGAAGCTGTGAAGAAATGTGGCTTCAAGGAGATCGACCATTCACCCTGCAGCCCAGATCTTGCTTGCAGTGACTATTTCCTCTTCTCAAAACTCGAGAACGGCGTTCGAGGAAGAGAATTTAAGTGTGACGAAAAAGTAATGGATGCTATTTATGCCCTTTTTGCAGACAAGACTTCTAACCATTTGAGATGGGGGGGGGGGTTGAAATGTTAATTTGAAGATGCGAAAATTGTATTGCAATAAAGGGTAACTATATTGAAAAGTGAAATATAGTTTTTGTCTTTATCATACCTAGAAAAGGAATAAGCCGGAAACTTACAGACCTACCCTCATACATCAGATGAAACGATAAACTGGAAAAGCATTTAAAGGAAGGAAGTGTTCCAGGTCTAAGTTTAGGGTACCTCCAGGACATTTGTTATTTATAAGGACTTAGGAAAACCTAGAAAAAACATCTTTCAGGGAGGTCGATCCTGATGGGAATTGAATCCCGGACCTCCAGCTTATAAGTCCCATGTTTTTACGACTTCGGCCATCTGTTGCCATCACCATGATAAGTGCTGGGTCCACTATTTCCAGCCAGAGACTAAGTGAGAAGTAAAGAGTGGCAGCATTGCCAAAACAAAGAAAGTTCCTCACAGCTGTGATGCTCATGCTCCTCTGAGAATAAAGGCCCAACCATATAATATTGCATGCCCAGAGGAAGGATCCAATGTTAATACCAAGTCATATGTTAATCTTCTTAAGAACCATTTAAAATCTGCAATCAGATCAAAATATTAAGGTTTGCTGACAACTGGTGTAATCATACAGAATATTTCAAGACCACACATACTCTTGCGATGGCACAAAAAATTGCAGATCTTCCTTTTTGAGTGTATACAAATCCTATTTATTCACTGAACTTGGCACATTTCAACTACACTATAAAACAAAAAAAAATTTTGTCTTCTCTCCAGAATGAAAATAGCTTCTTCTTACAGAAAACTATTTGTTGATTTTTAAATGACTTCCGATATTTCCTCTCAGGCTTATTTCAAAACATATCAGAGAAAAAAGTCAAATTCTGCAGTTTTTAATTAGCAATTCAAATACCAATTGAAATTTGCAATTTTTAGGATGATTAAGGGCACTTGTTAGTCAAAATGTAAAATTAATTTTTATAAATCCATTAAAACATTAACAATAGATGTAAAACACATACCTTCGTAGGTCCTAAAAATGCTTACTGCCTGGTGGCATTTTTTATAGTCAGAATTATTGTCCCCTTTCAGAAATCAGCAATAACCTCCCAACATTGCAGGGACCCAATGACCTTAATAATGCTTTTCAATTGAGGCTACATCCTAATGAAAATGCTCTCCTAGTTTATCACTTACAGCACCCAAATTTTCAAATTCTTAAGTGTGATTCAAGGAAATGCACTAGAGACATCAAAACAGCCCATTTCTTTATAATGCAATGTAATGTGTCCACAAGGATTCATATTGTTCATCCTTTCTATTGCCAAGAAACCCTTCTACCACTGCCTTGAAAACACACCAGGCTACCTTTTCCACATTTGTTAGCTTACTTTCAAAACTCTGTGTTTTAGAAGCTTTCTTATCTGTGGCCCAACAAATGTACCTCCATCATTGCACATGTCAAACTGGGAAATAAATCATACTGCTTCCTATATACGATAATTCTACTAGAAAGAATATTCTGCTGTTGCAACCCAAAACCCAAGATCTCTACTTGTTTTTTTCCCAAATTTAAAACCTACTCTAAATCATCTAAGCCTGATTGATCTAACAACTGTACCACTTCAATGGTGGAGAATTCATAGGTTGAATCACTTGAATTTATGGGCTTATTTGAATAATCACTGTTGTTACTATCAGTTTCTTCATATTACTTTGGGGCAACTGGTACTAGTAAAGTTTTGCTATATAGGACTGGTCTAATTGTTTATGACACATGAATAAATAACATTGGATTTTTTTTTCTTTGTCAAACCTGATACTTTTACAATGCAGAAATAACATCATTCACATGTTGTTGTTTCCACCAAATATAGGTATGGGGAATGGAAGAATGAGTAATGTGTGTATATATATATATACACACATTATATACACACACGCACGCACACACACACACACACACAGTTTTGGGACCAATTTTTTTAACCTGATCACCAGTTTTGCAACCAAAGTAGTGAAAGTATACTAATTTTTTAATTTTATAGATTTTTTTCCCGTGAGGATTTTGTTGTGAACTTTCCACAAATATAACAAAAATTATCTGGCTGATTACAACACTGACGTCTCTTACTTTTATTCATGCTGAACACAGAACTAAATTCCCTACATTGATCAATCCATAACCTACTACTACCTTGCTTAAAGAATTAGAGCAATAAATTAAATCACCAAACCAAAACTCCAAACAAAAGTTTCACTCAGAACAATTTTAAAAAAATCAATAACATATTTATGTATATTTATATCTTAAGATATAAATTTCTTTTTAATGCAAACTTCTGTTCCAGCACTCCTATTCCAGCAAGGAATTTCTGGTAATAAAGTTGATGTGAGTTAAACGATAAGTTTAGGGATTAGGGAACTTGCCAAATACAAACATTCAGGTGTAATAATTATGTTTTGAACTGCATATAAAATTATTTATTTAGTAACCATTCTATAAAATGTAAGCAACAAAACCTGGTATATATCGTACATGATATTACTTTTGGCATAGTCTAAAATCAAATATAAATAAAAAATGAGACTAATGGACTAATTTAAAAGACATTCTGTTTCTACATATCAAAATTGACAAACAGTTATTACATTCCAGAGGTAAAAATTGTGTTTCCTATTGTTATCAGGTCTTTAGACCATTAGACTACAAAAGAGGCACTAGGTGACAATAAGTTCCGCAGTGATGATGAAGTGAAAGATGTGGTGCATGGATGGTAATGTCGTCAGTCACAAGATTTTTTTTTTTTCTTGGAATCCAGGCCTTAGTGAAATGCTGGAACCTGCACTGAACATGGTGGAGACTGCATTGAAAAATTAAAAAGAAGCATTTTCGTTTCCAGTCTATGTATTTTATGAATAAAAGAAATATTAAGTTACTTTTTTGAATCAGCCTGGTAGTGTTACGTTACTGCATATATTGGGCTCCTGTAAATCAATTAAGTACGCAGTGATGCCAAAAAATGTTACATGCACAAAGAGGTCCTCACCACCACTATACTCAGTTCTGGCTCGGCTCCTAGTCAAGGTGCCCAAAGAAAGAAGTTACATTTGCTTTTGGAACATATCTTCAGTTGTAAAGTTTATTTAACGAATTTCATCTGCAGTAATTTTGCTGAAATTTTCATAGATGCAGCATATGGATATGATATGCCTTCATAGTAGTAACCATGTAAATGCTAACACAGCATGGATTCATAGTATCAGAGGAGAGAGCATGATTAGATGGCATTTGCACACCAAAGTTATGGATTCTAGTTAAAGTGAATTAATCACTACTACACAGTGGATTTCATGAAGCACAAGTGAAAGGTTCTAATGTTTAAAGAGAATTTGGAGTCATAGGATAAAATGGAAAAGGATGTTAGGACACAGTTAATCGTGCTACAATTTGATAGTTGCAGTTTTCACTTCCTTGATCTTGATATCATGTGGCCATCAATTAACATTGTCATCAAGTATGGCAATTTAGTATGTTTTTTTATCATGAACTAACAGATCAATGTACAACATTAAGTACTGAAAATAAGTTTATAAAATACAAATTTAAAATTTAAAAATCCTTGTGAAAGATGCTAAATTTTTTCATAGAAAAATGTTTACATTATATCTTTACATAACCTGTAATGTGTTCTAGTTATGAAGCAAAATTGGTCAACTATGGGACAAACTGGCTTTGTCCCATAGTTGACTGATACGAGAGACTTTACTGTATTTTGAAAGTGTAACATTGTTCTCTTTAAATGAGTGGTTTTGGGAGACATGCTATTTTCATGCCGTTTTTAGCTTTTTAATAATTTCACAGTAAACATCTGAAATCAATTAAAATGCAAGTATTTTTAATTGATATAATTGTATGAGTTAGTTGAACTACACACTCTTAATGCTTCACTTACTTGTCATGATGAGAACTAAATGTTCTCGAAATCGGTTCCATACATTATGACGAGTAAGTGAAACATTAAGAGTGTGTAGTTCAACTAAATCATACAATAATATCAGTTATATGATTATCTTCACTGTGCAAGTTCCAATTTACATTTTAATGGAAGTATTTGTTGTTTCTCAGTTCATTGTAATAGTATCTGAGAAATTTCACCGGCTTTCTCTGTGAAATCTAGGGAAAAATTCTGAATTTCAGCTTGAGAATTAAAATATTTAATGCAAACAGGGAACATCATCTTGTTACTGTAACTTAAGGCTTCTGTTGAAATGATCAAAGGTGTAGCAAAACTCTTCTTAATCATCTGCTAAAGATTCTGTGTTATTATTGGAGCTAAAGCATTTACTGCATTTGTTTCAACTTTGGTCCAAGCAAATGGTTCTTAACTAACTCAAAATAATATAATAATAATAATAATAATAATAATAATAATAATAATAATAATAGTTCACATTTTTGCATTAATTTCAAAGTATTCACTATATGGTAAACTTGAAAAGAATTGTTGAATTGTAAGACTCATTTCAAAAGCAAAGAAAAGTTTTTGCATCAGATGTTTAAGCCATAAAAATTCCATTTCTTCACATTTTTAAGAGCACCAATTCAGTGATAAACTCTTGTTCAAACAGGACACAATGATATCAATGGAATATTGTAAATTATATCTAATCTCGTGTAACACACTCTTACGCTTCACTTAACTTTTAAATACGGTGGGACCGGTTTTGAAGAGACATCCTCTCCATCTTCAACCCACTTGACAACTGGTACGAGAAACTAACATCTATGAGGACCTGTGGCTCCGTCCTGGTGGTGTTTTTTTCTTTATAAACTGGAAATTTGTACTACTTTCTCCTGTAATGTCGAAATTCATAAGATGATCCCTATGTTTGTGAATGTAAATTTTTTCCCACATGTCCAATTCTGTAGGTCCGTGTGCTTCTTTAAGTAACTTTATTTCTCTTTTTATGTCGTGATTATCTTTCCAAAAATGGTGTGCCACTGCTGACCTATCAATCTGTTTGTACTTAACGTTCCTGAGATGTTCCTTTAACCGTGTTCCTATGTTCCTTTTAGCTTTTCCAACGTATGTCTTATCACATTCTTTACGTGTTATTTTGTAGATACCTGACTTTTTCTCCTGTGGAATGTTATTAAAACTGTTGTCCACACTGTGTGAGTTCTAACAGAAAATGAATCAATGGGATAATTTGCATCCTCTCATCTCTGTAAATGAAAATGTGAGGGGTAAGTCAAAAAATAAATTTTGTGATAGAGTAAAGATAAATAAAGATAAAAGACAGTAGTTTATTTCACCAACATTCCTTTATTTTCCCACCTAATTATACCAAAGTTATTCAGGCATTTGAAATGAGATTTTCACTGTCCATAAAATAGAAACTGGCATCCTCTTGAACCAATGAAAGTCAATAGTGGGTGGAGGGCATGTTACCAATGCCATTAGTCTTAACAGGTCATGTAATGATTTGATCTTATGCAAATTCAGGGAACCATTTTTGCACCTACTGAATATATATCACATCTGTTTCATACACATCATCAGTGGATGCCTACAGAAGTCAAATACTTGTGCACATTTTCTCATTCAGTACCCTTGCCATTTAATTACTGTTGCTGTATCTGTGTTCTGTTGCACAGGCCAGTATTGCTGTATGCTACCTGAGATCTGTTGCTTAACATTTTAAACTAATAGTATTGGTGAAATCACTTATAATTTGTAATTTGTAAAATATTTCTTCTGCTTAATACTGAGTAAAACTTACAAACTATTAACAAAAAGGGTAATAATATTAGTAAATTTTTAGGAGATATACCTGAAGTTGTTCCCACTTGCAGATCTGAATGGGGGCTGTTTTACCTCCAGAATGATATACTTTAGGATATCTTTTCGTGTTAATTGGCTAAGGTATAACTTTTATTTTTATGTGGGCACCAGTTTTAAGATGTGGCAGTTACTTGATCCACTTACAACTCTGTGTGAAGGGCACATGTGTCTTTGGTGAATGGATTCATTGGACTTAGGCAGGACTGGATAGTTAAGTCCACTGACACATTACAATCTGCCACCTGGGAGACACTCCTTTGTGCCATTACAGGCTAGCCTATACAGCACTCAAGAAGAGATTAATGAAGATTACCTGAAGACCTGTGTGCATTATTTACAGAGAATACTATAACATAAAAGTGTTGTAAAGCAAGAATGCTAATGGCTTTATAGCCAGATGCAAGGCATTAAACAACAGCACTTATTTAAGTGTAAGACCAGCTTTGTGTAGGAACTAATACAGTAAAGCAACTTTATATTCTTAATTAACTGGGTAGTCATTTAATACTTTTATGCCCCACTTACCATTAAATTATTCAGAACACATTTCACAGGTCATTGCCCACATCAGCTGTGAATGGACTGCCAGATTTGTTGATGATTGATGAACTTAGTATAGCTCTTATGGACACTTTAATAAACTTAGTATAGCTGTCATGGACATTTTATAATTTTTTGGATCCAACCATCAACAAATCTGGCAGTCAACTCAATGTAAAACATGTTCTGAATAATTTAATGGTAAGTGGAGAGTAAAAATTTTAAACTGACTCATCAGCAAATTAAGAATAAACACATATTTATGTTGCAAAACAATACTATTTATTATTTATGATTTAGTTTTAGTCATGCTTTTTCTACAAGTCTCGCTACCTCCATTTGTTAAAACTATTAGTGAGGTTAGTGTGCTCTTGAGACGACAAAATGATAATGTTCTTTTGATTCTTCTGATCAAGAATGACTTGTAAAGAATTGCTCCCAGAAGACAAAAATTAGACAACAGCATGTGTCCTTTGAATTACAGTATGATTCCAGAGTTCTATGTAAGATTAAGGATGCTTCCTAGCAAGTCAGAAAGGATGTTACAGAAATTAAGTCAGAAATGCAACATGCATAAAAAGTTGTGTTCTTTCTCTTTACATATTGCTTTCCAATATCTTTTTAATCTTGTAATTTGTAAAATTTTATGGTAAATATCAGTAATATTAGTATTAAAAGGCTAAATGTCGTGCAACATAAATTATTAATAATAGTAATTTGTAAGTTTGATCTAATAATATTAAACTTATGCAAAAGGGCCCTGGCATTGGGACTGTACTGGGAGATACCAAGCTGCAGCAGGCTACATGCCTTAGTTTTGGAGTAATAAAATAGCAAAATTTTCTTTCTCACCCATTCTCATATAATTTTCTTTCAAGTAGAATTGTCATCAAGTTCAAAATTTTATTTCCCTAATTGTTTAGAAAACAAACAGTTGATAATTGATTCATTTTGACTATAAAGCACAAAGTGAATTTCTGGGTTTTTACTTTCTCTGTCTATCATCTATCTATTTGTGAGGAGTGGTTTTTAGACCAACAGTTACTTGTAGCAGAACTATACATGAACCTATTAAAATGTAGATTTTCTTGTAGTTATAGTTACAAAGTGCACAAATTCAAGTGGATGGAAATAACATTTGTAGAGTTGGTTAGTAAGAAGAGAGAGAAAATTAAAAAGCAGGAAATCTATAACTTAAATTGGCTATTGGGAAATGCTACCATAAATGTCATAAAATTATGGAAATAAATTGAAACTGGGAAATCTATAATCATAGGTATCATATTGGGGAAACATTCCAACTGTTGAGTTATTACTGCTCACTATTTTATATCATATTAAAGATCTTGGCAGTCGACATGGGATATGAAATAGCAAAAAATAAAACAAACTAAAATTTTACAAATGAATTAATACTTCAGTGCTAACAATAAGAGAGCTATTTATTATTGATTGTGTTTGTTCCTGTTACATAGCTACAATGTAACAACTGTACAATCATTTAGGAAATATGCATTGGAAAATCTTCTAAAATGTATTAGACCAGTAAAAAGAATTAAAAACACAGGTATGACATAGGTCAGTTAAATAAATTGCATGTATTTTGTAGGAGTCGTGTTCTCTCAATGCAAACAAGAGAGAGCTTTGTATCCCTCTATACTATATACATATAGTATATAGTGCACAGTAATAGGATGGCTAACAAATTGTGCTGTACCATTATTTCACTATCTATACAAATATTCACTTAAATGAACCATATGTTCTAAAATTGGACAATTTAAGTGAGTGTAACAGTCCAATTTACTTCTTTTACTAGCTAAAATCCAACTCTAGTGTTGCAGCAGGTGAAAGTTGCTGCTATTTAGCATGTGTATGGGATAAGGGGAAAAGGAAAATACAAAATTGTGTACCTATTTCTGGTCTTTGCAGGCCATGCATTTTCCAATGGATGTTTAATCTTTAACATGTCCATTGTTGGTTTTTGAAGTACTACCTTCTGGCACTTTAACAAACAATAATGTTATTATTTTTTTACCATTTAGAAAGTAAAAATATTTATTTTTAGTCAGTCATAGTGAAAATAAGAATTTCAAACAATACATTTTAAGTTATTCTGTTTATATTGATGTCTCAGCAGATCATGTGCAATATTTTGTTAATAATGTTTAAGAACTTTAAAAACTTTTATATGAGTGTACCACTAACATTTTTACCAGTTGAGAAATATGTTTTTCTTGTGGCATTTAAAACATCTGGAGTAAAATGTGTTTTTAATTGGTTTATGATAAAAATTACCTTTAAGAAATTGGAAAAAGTGAGAGAGATATGTATGTTATATGTTTGGACATTAATATCTGTATGTTTAATGTTGGTGCAAATGCTGTGAGCATTACATTCCCTATAGCTCACCATAGAATATACCAAACCATCATGTGCTGACAGCCTGTTGCTGTCTTCTTTAGTATTAAAGTACAGGGTAAGCATAAGAGAATGTTTCCATTATAAGTTAACTTTATTTCTGTTATGTTTAAATCTGAAATAAATAAAATTGTATTACTTACTTAAGAGTGTGTAGTTCAACTGAATCATACAATGATATCAATTAATAAAATTGTATTACCTTAAATAGTTTGTTAAATTATGTAATGATGCCTTTAAAATCCTTTGATGTGGATACCCTTTGGTCTTTTGGAATGCATTTAACTGATGGCCCAATTCTTCCACACACAGAGCATATCAGTAATGAGCCACAGTCTGGGTAATACAGTTATAGAAATCCTAAGAATCTGGACAGAGGTAGAACATAAATATTGTCTTTTACAAAGTCCTATAAGAAGTCACATAATCCCAAGCAGGAAACTTTGAAAAATGCTGATTATATTGTCTATAAGTGTATGTATATCCAAGATTTGAACATTCTTTTATGCTACCCTGTATTTTGAAAGCAGTGATAAAAAGCATCTTTTTGGGAACACATTTGTGAGTTGCAAATCGTGAACATAGCAGAATAAAATTGTGAAATAATGTAAAAGAATCAATATTATTTGGGGTAAGGAAGGTGGAGAGCTCAGGTTTTGTCCCAGTTTACAGGAAGTGCTTATTTTTACCAACAAGGTATGATATTTTATTTCCATTTCCAGCATAAAGAAAGAGCTTGCTTTTTATTTTTGAAGAAAAGCTTAAATATGTTAAGGACACCAGTATATGACAAACCTCAGAAAAATGAAATTTGTTCTCCATTCTTCTCTGTATTAGCAGTACTACCAATCTTTCATTTTATTCAAATGTCATAAAGTTGAATTTTTACACTTATCTTTGCATAAATGAACTGATTTTCTTGAAAGGAGCAAATAGTGGTATGGTGAAATAATCTGCAGAAACAATATTAGGGATAAATGCTGTAAAGGGTATCATAATGAAAAAAGCACAATATGGTACTGTATATGAGATATTCTATGTCAAATTATACACCAACTTAATCATTGCCTCTCAGATTTTACAATAATGTAATTCTATAGTTTCTTCTTGCAAATTCATTAGACTGTATTTTTTTCTTTTGAAAATTGGGCCCATGTTTTTCAAGTTATGAATTTTAAAAATTTTGTTCAAAAAGTAAAGATTAGCACGTACTTTATTAATTAAATTAGAATATCTGTGCAATTATTCATTGCAGAAAAACAAATGGAGTGCCTTTAAAAGGGAATAAATAAGGGTTCATTTTGTGGTCCCTCAATTTCAAAAGGAGGACTGATGTGTGTAGATGACTATTTTCTAAAATGATGCTAGAAATGTATAAATGTAGCACATTTCCAACATCTCTTGTCATAAGGAACTTGCATATTTTCATTGTAATTGCAAACACTTAAAACAGTTGCGTGGATATTACATCCACTTCACTAGGAATTTGCTCTTACTGCCAATCCATCAATTGTCATGAAAAGGGGATCAAAACCGTTAAAGATCAAGTTTTTATCTTCCTGATCTTAAATGCTCTTCTATAAAATGTTATCTAATTATCTACAGAACAAGTAACATGTCTGGCTTATAAACTACCCTTTTTATTGGAAGGAGATGGAGAAAAATTATTTTGTACATATTTTCTTCAAGATGAAACATTGCTTTGCTGATCAGACAGTTATGAAGAAAGGATCGTGCTTTGGATTACAATAAGAGTATTGCAATAATATAAGGTAGTTTTGTGTGAATAGCATATACTTTGTGGAAAAGTGAAACAATGAGTGCAAATCAATCTCATTTTAGTGCTCGTCTTAATCCTTTCATTTTAAAAGACTTAGGAAGAAATGAGCAAAACATTTAAAGCAAATAGACCAGCTGTGTTACTAAAGTTAGATGACACAATTTAATCACTACAGACCTAAAAATATTTCATTCTTGTCATGTGCAATTTTCTAAAATTTTGTGTGAATAATCAGTTGTGGAATAATCAGAATGGAAATGAAATGTAACAGAAGTTCATGAAAATTTGCTGATGCTTAGTTAGTCTTCAGTAAAAAATTCAATTTTCCCTGATAAAAATAAGTCACGAAAAAGAAAAAAAATAGTGCAGAAAACAATAGCAGAAAAAAGATTTCAAGTTGAAGATGATAAAAATAAAATGAAAAAGAACCTAATAAAATGAACAAAAATTGGCATTATTTGCAACTGAAGTTAATAGGAAAAAATCCTCACATTGAAGAAAAAGTTTTGGAATTTATACATAAAAGGAGAAAGAACAGGCAACCTGTGACTTATGACACCATAAGAAATAATTTTTTCTTCTTTGACTCATGCCAACTGTCCTGGCAACAACAACATGAGTGAGATTTTGTCCTATGTGCTTCAATAGTCCATTTATAAATTTATGTTATGATCATTTAATGAATAAATTCAGTTCTGATTGTTTTATGAAGATGAGCTTATCTCAAAGGTGCCATAAAACAATATGCCAAAACCTTTGCTTATGACTTAAATGTAAATTGGAACTTAACACAGTGAAGCCAATCATATTAATGGATATCATTGTATGATTCAGTTGAACTACACACTCTTAAAGCTTCACTTACTTTTCATAAATGTTCTCGAAACCGGTTCCATACATTTATGAAAAGTAAGTGAAGCTTTAAGAGTGTGTAGTTCAACTGAATCATACAATGATATCCATTACTTTGCTTATGATTTTGAGTTTAAAATTTGGGGTGTGCATTACATTCAATAGTGCATTAGATTGTGTAAATATGGTATTTATAAGCAAATTTCTTCCTTTCAACATCTGAAATATGGAACTATTTAGCCTGAATAGATTGAATTCATATACAAGATGATGTAAGCATGGATGGATGTGCTGACAAATGTCTGAAAAGAGTCAGCTAATCCTTTTAAGTACACTTATTTTACTAGAAGACATTGACATAAGGGAATAATATTTCATTTTTGTTTATAAAATAGACTCGTATTTAGAAATAGAGGATATAAAGTTTTGAAGAAATTGTTTGTAAGCTTAAGGGCTTTATTTTTGGAATCAACATGTGCAAATTACTTAAATAGACTTTAAAATAAAAAAAAAAAATAAATAACAATCGCTGTAGAACTGTGTTCAGTAAAAGTTGAACCTTTGTAAGCTGAAAGTAGCTAAAGAAATTTTTCAAAATCCAATTTAACTACAAAATAGATTGCAGAACTTAACACCAAATCTCCGTGTAGTTGGGGCAAGTGCCAATCACTCAGTTTTTGGATGCATAATTCTTGAAAATGTTAGGACTTTTGTTAGATATCCCAAAACTAAAAGAGCAGTCATCAGTCAACACGTAGTTACAGAAATAGTCAGAGTAATCTGCAAACTTCTTCCTGTACAGAGTTAATAATCAGTGTAGCAAATGTCCAGCACCAAGCCAATTAATAGAAGAGAGATAGCAAGTTTATGAGGAGAACACAAAATAACTTAAAATACTGAGTTTTAATAAATAGCTCATCATTAAAAACTTTGCAGCCATCAGTTGATTTCATAGAAAAACTAGTAAGTAAATCAGTTGCCGTTGTCACTAAAATATTCATTTCTTGATGGACAACAGTCAACTTTCTTGGAAGAAGTTAAAGCATGTTTGCAAGCAAGATGCCTATTTATTATTTGTGGATTTTCTTTTCATTTGAAGTGCCATTGAAGAGTTTCACTGGAACAATAATCAAAGTAATCATTCATTCAGTATTTATTACAAATAGAATGGAGAAACAAAATACACTAAATTTATGGCTGTTTCAAAATGTCTGAAACATGACACAGTAGCAGTTCATTTTTTAAAAAAATAGTTAAAATATATAAATAAAACTATGTACTATTCAGATGGATCCGGTACTTGTTACAAAACTAGAAATAAATTTTTTAATTTTGCATTAAACAGGAAAAGATTATAATACTTCTGTCAAATGACCCCCCCCCCCTTTTTGTGATATTAAATTGGAAAGAGTCTTAGGATAGAATATGGTGAACAAATCATAATTGAGATTAAACCACAAAAATTAATGGTATACTATTAATTAAATTAAATGTATGAATACTGATAGACAAAGCTACACGCTGAGGATATTTTTAAGCATTTTTAAATGTAGCCAAGTTGATGGACTGAGCCCTTGATATCATTTTTACATTCACTAAAATTGAGAAATAACAGAAAGTTTTGAGTTACATTGTATATTTAAGATGATGTTCATATGTTTCAATAAAACAAAAACATGCTACTATTTAAAAAACAACACAATGTGCTAAGCAAATATACACAAGTCAACAATTGAAAGTTCCATAATTTTTAATTGACTTTGAAATGTAATTTAAATGCTGTTGTAGTTAAAACATATAATGAAAACGTTTTCTGAAGCATTCTTACAAACAAATATAATTCTCAAACACATATTAGATCAATATTTCACATTTGCTATCTTCACGATGATGCTTTTGTTAAATATAAACTATATGCAATGATATGAATACATTTATATGCAAATACTGCAGAGGTATCCTAAACCTAGGCCTGAAACTCTTCCTTCTTTTAAAAAATAATCCTTTCCCAGTATATCATTTCATCTCATGTATCATCAGTGTCCACTGCTTGTGATGCCTCAGTAGTTAAAATGGGTGTTAAACACTATTAAAAAAGGAGGAAAAAAAAACAGCGAGCATCTACATCTTGGCCATTATCAAAACTCTTTTTTTAAGTGCACCAAATTGTTTTCTGCCACTGTCATAAACCTTTTGGCATATCAGAAAATAGGGCGCACATCTATTCTGAAATGATTCTCAACCTTTTATTACAAATACATATATTATTTCTTTTTATTTGTTTATTTATTTATTTTATAATGAATTGAAGCAATACACCACCAGGCTGTCACTTTTCTTCACCTTTATTGTTCTGTGGTTTTAGCACTCAATCTGAAGTTCAACTTTTCATTGAGTTGATTTTTCTTTTCCATTCACTCATAAACAAAATGCATATAACTAAATAAATTCATTAGAGTATAAAGCACCAAAACTTAATTCAGAATGCAGCGCAATGGAATGGACATCTAACCCAGTCACCTCTGCCTGAAGACAGTTAACTTTTAAGGTAGTGTAACAGTTTGTGCATTACCCAACATGTCTGGTCTAAGTTTCTGCTTGTTTCTGTGCACAGCCCAACAAGCCTGTTACAAGTCTCTCTACTTTAAGTTTCACAACAGTGTTTCATGAGTTTCTTTATACAGTGAAGTATAATATAAATTTGAGACATTCAGAATGTAATACCTAGAATTGATACCGTTTTAAATAATCATACACTGAAAGCTCTTAAAGCCAATCCCTTCATGATCCGAAGATAAAAATTGAAATTCATAGGAGCCTTTCCACACAACATGGGAATGGTGCTCTACTACACAATATGTATGTTGAATCAAAAAGTTTAAAATTGGCCAAACTAGAGTGACACATGAAGAATGATGTCCATCAACCTCCACGACTGACAAGAAGATTCAGCAAGCTTGAGAAATAGTACCGGCAAACCGACGATTGCACATCATGATTATGCCTACCAAATCATCCATGATGAGCTCGGCTTCTACAAAGTGTGTGTGAGATGAGCTGCCAAAAGAGCTTACTGCAGAGTACAAACTGAAACTTATTCAGATCTACCAATCCTTACTACTACAACTACGAAGGCACAAGTTTTTGAGCAGAATAATCACATGGGATGAAACATGGGTCCATTACTATCAGCCAGAGTGTGGAGTGGAAATGTCGGGGATCACCAACAAAGATGAAATTCAAGACTTTGTCTCCTGCAGGAAAATTGATGCTAATTGTTTTCTGGCACTGAAAAGGCTAGAAACGGGTATATGACCAACAATGTAAGATACAGTGATTTTCTGACCCACATTCTGAATTCACACCATATGCTGAGGCCTGTTGTCAAAGAACATGTTGCATAACAAAGGAAGAATCAGACTTCTAGTCAAGGCTAGGATTTGAACCATGAATCTTAGGCCTTCTGTGCCTATGCTCTTACCAACTGACCTACTAAGTCCTCCAAACTTGAAACAATGAACTTTTCTCATCTGATTCTATATATTCCAAAAATTTAATCTTTTAAGATACAACTTAAAATCCTATGAATACTTTTAACCCAGACTTCTAGATATAAAGGGATTACTTTTATATAGTTTGAATCTTGACTATTACCCAGATCTTACAACTTTGATTCTTCCTTTCCAGTAATGTTCTACATGCAGCTAGTGTGAAATAACTATTTCTATATATAAAATTAATTGCCTATATAGTTGGTGGTTAAACTAGGAGCCCAGTATAAAGTACTCATAGCATTTTGAGACTCATTTTAAGGAATAAATTACTCATAATAGAGAAAACCTTATGGAGGTCTGAGGTATATATAGAATAAGAAAAAGAGGTTTGTAGTTCTGTGTTCGGAGGTAGCTTAGTTGGTAAGAAACATCTTCGCAGAAGGCACAAAGATCTATAGTTTAAATTCCAGTCATGATCTGAATTTTTTTAATCTGATTCTTCCTTTCCATCTTAGAAAAAAAGTTGCAATAAATATAAAAGCATATTTAATTACTGTAGCCGAATCTGTGTTCTTGGTATTGTGTATATGCAAGAACGTTTAATCACCATTAACTAATTGTGTGCTAGAGTTTATGAACTAGTTTTTGTGACTACAGTACAGTAAACATCTTGGTCAAAATAATGTTTATCCAATTTAAACAGATAAGTGGAAAGGATTTGTGCTAAATAAAGCAAACTATCTGCTTAGTCAAAAGAAGAGCGCAGAGAAACTGCTTATTTACAACAGGGAATAAAATGAAATCCCCATGACCTGTTAATCTTATGTAAAATTCCATAATAGCAGAAATGAGTTAGAATAAATTAAAACTTTTGTTGAATGATTGTGAGTCATTAACTGTTTTTACCATTTTGATGACATTTTAATACTAACGTAAAAGTGTAAAACCATTTTGTGCAACAAATTAGTTTTCTGTGCATTCCGCCATATGCGTGCTAGAATATTCTGAGCATGCCTAGTTCTTTAAGAAAATAAGAATATTACATATTGCAAGAGAATATTGATAAGTCGATGATAACATATATGAAGTGTATTGTTCATTTATAAGTTTTGAATAACCTAATTGTAGAGTGCATATGTACTATCCTTAATGCATATTTAACTTTTTGAAATGCTGATAATATGTTAAAGCTCGCAGTTAATAATCAATTTACTAAATGCATTATTGTTTGCAGGTCACGGGAAAGGCGTAAATCATCACCATCTCGCAATGGTGAAAAGGATTATAAGACTGAAGAGGAATTGGATTACCTTTATCGTCCATTTGAAGGTCCATCTCGTTTAAGGTTTCCTATGGTCATCACAAATGCGAACCAGAAGGTGATAGAATATCCAAGAGGTCTCATACGTTATACCAAAACACGTCCTCCAGTTTGTTATTGTGAAAGACCAGATTCTGAAAGGGGACATTATCGCACGAAAGCAGAAGTTTTGGCAGATGCTACACCTGAAATGGTGCAAAGCATGCTAGAAATAATTAATAGCAAGCCACATGAGGAAGCAGTCCGTGTCAAACAAGAGCCTGGTGAAAAGGTATCCAGTAGTCTGGCAGCACTTAAGGTATCCTATGATGAAGCAGAAGTTGATGGTAGTCCATATTCTTTTGAAAATGTATCGGATGGAAAAAGACGAGAGAGACCATGGTTTCTAGAAAAGGATTATCTGCTTCCTACAGAATCCATTGTAAAAGGTGGTGAAGCAGAATTAGAGAAAGAAAATGGCATAAAGAAAGAAAAAGATGAGTCAGAAAAGGAACTTGAAAATACTAATGAACAGCGAGAGTCTTTGGATGCAGCCGAATCACTTAAAAGTGAGCATCATGTGTCAAATAGAGAAGATGATATGGAAACAGATGCAGATAAGTCTCCTGATGCAGTTGTGAACTTTTCCAAAACTACAGTACGCTCCAAATGGGATAGTGATTATGAGGAAGACATGATGTCCACAGAGGAGGCACAACCACATACAGCAGTAGAGGAGGAGGAAGAAGAGGAGGAAGAAGAAGAGGAAGAAGAAGAGGAAGAGGAAACTTTGGAGCAGTGTAATGAAATTAGGGAGGAGGTGATGGAAGAAGAGCAAGAATCACAGCCTTCTCTTGATGTTGAAACTAAAGAAGATAGCCTTGAACTCTCTGTCGAAGATGAGACAGATGATGTGAAGAGAATAAGCAGAGCATCTAACAGAAGCTCAGAATTCCAGAGTGAGGACAAATCAGAGGAAGATGAGAATAAATCAGAGGAAGATGAGAATAAGGAAGCTAAAGAAATAGATACTGATGTAGACAAGGAAGAAACATTAAAATTAAGTCCAAGCAGTGAACATGAGCATATTGAAAAAGATGCAGACAGCAGCAATGAAGAAACTACACAAACAAATGCAGTTGAAGAGGAGAAAAGAGAAGTCACTTCCGAAAATGGAATGGAAATCAGCACTGAAGGTAATACAGATATGAAGCTTGTTTCAGAGTATGAAGAATTTATGAAAGCAGTAAGTTTCAATACAGATGTGGATGAGGATGTTCATGAAGCCAGTTTTGAGCAAAATATGAGTGAAAGTGAAGAACAAGAGCATGTATCAAAAGAATATGAAAAAGAAGAGGGAGAAATTACTTTCACTGAGACAGAGACAGAAGTTCAGGAAAATAATGCATGGGAAGAAGATAGTAGAGATAGAATAGAAAATATGAATGATCAAGTATTGAATGAAAGTATTGAAACTGCAAGGATGGAGGAAGAAGAAGAAGAACAAGAGTGGAAAGAGGAAGAAGAAGAGAGAGAGAAAATGGAAGTGAAAGAAAGAGATCAAAGGAATGTGGAGGAAGATGAAGATCAAGAAGAGGAGGAAGATGAAGAGGATGAAGAAATGGAAGAAAAAATTACAAATACAAAAGAAATGAGAGAAAGGTCAGTGTCAATGTCCAGTGCAGAGGAAGAAGAACTAAAGCCAAAGAAACATGAAAAAAAGAAAAGGACTAGCAAGATGGATAGAAAAAAGAAAAAAAAGAAAACATACTTTAGTGATGACAGTTCAAGTAGTGATGAATCCAGTTCCTCAAGCTCAGAAGATACACGTCATAAACGTAAAAAGAAAATATCGAGAAAGGAGAAACATAAAAGAAAAGCTGATGATGTAAATGAAGGTCAAACTGAGGAAATTGTGGAAAAATTGAAGTCTAAGAAGGTGTCCAAAAAGAAAAAGAAAAAAGCTCAGAAAAAGAAAAATCGTAAACGAAGTGGCAAGAAACGAAAGGTTGAAACCAGCTCTTCATCATCATCATCTTCTTCTGATGATTCCTCTGATGAGGATTCATCTTCAAGTGAATCAGATAAAGCAACTAAACATCGCAAGAATAAAGAGAGTAAACTTCGGAAAACAGAAACAGATAGCAGTTCAGAGGATGACAGCTCAAGCTCTACTTCATTGTCTTCTTCTTCTTCATCCTCATCCTCTGCGCAAGAAAAGAAGAAGAAAAGAAGGAAAAAGGTATCAAAAAGAAAGAAAGATTCACATAAGAAGAAAAAGGAAAGGACAAAAAAGAAAAAGAAAAGGAAACACTATCATCGAGACTCCAGTTACAGTGATAAAGAAAAAGGGAAAACAAAACATAGTCGTAGAGATGGCCACAAATTATCAAGCTATAGTAAAAAGGTAGATAGTGGTGATTTTGGTAAGGAATTGGATGAGCAAGAGAGAAATAAAGAAAGAAATGGTCATCAAATACTAAGAGATATACTGGGTAATGCATCCAGCACAGATACAGATCATAAAGTAGAACAGAAACAGAAACTTGGTTCAGGAAGAAAAAATGTTGATTCCATTGATAGTAGTAGACGAAAAGAAAAGAAAATAAAAGGTAAAAATGATATGGTAGCTGGCAGGGAAGACCATCCAGAGATGAATTCCTCCGATGAAAATTATTGGGGAAATAATCGGAGATCTCATAGTAAAACAATAGCTTCGGATAGTATCATGGAGTTGAATAGCCATACCAATCCATCAGATGATGAGAGAAGAAGTGAAACTGATAAACGAAAAACTGGAAAGAAAAGGCGTCGAGAGCAACGATCAAGGTCTGTATCTCCTTATAACTTAGGTCGAAAGCGGCGTCGATCCCCTTCTACTTCTCCAGAACATTCCCCAACTCCACAGCGTCGTAGTTCTACAGAAAGTAAGGATAAAAAGAGGAGGGATAGTAGAAGTTCCCATGATCAGACAGATGGTGATCGGCATTTCAGGCACAATGATCAGGATGGAAGAAAGAGAGGTCACAGCCGAGAAGAAAATCTGGATGCTGAATCTGATGAACAGAGGATAAATAAAAATGCAAATGCTGATGATTTTGGCTCAGAAAGTGAAATAGAAGATAATGATAAGAATGGAAATAACAGCTCTAATAGAGAACATGCAGAGAGCATCTCAGATAAAAGAAATAGAAGTTCAGAAAAAAAGGAGTTAATAGATATGAATGTTTTTAGTTTGAAAGGGATGGATGAGGGTAAAGTACACTCACCATATCATGTAGAAGCTAGAGAAAGTAAGGATAATGAGCAAATACATTTCAAAACTGAAGATTTATCAGCACAGGAAGGATGTGAAACAACTGCATTTGATATAAATAAATCAAATAGCTATCGGAGCTCAGTTGATAGCAATGAACTTCGTAGAAGTAGATCTTTTGTTCTGGATAACATAAAACAGGAAGTTCTAAGTGAAGAAGACAACTTGAGAGGAGATGTGAGTCAAGATAGTGAAAATAACTCGAGAGAACCAGTTGAACATCAACCTGTCACTGATCAGAATGATTCTGATGAAGATATTGCAACTTTTGGCTGGAGAAAACAAATGCATACCGATAATTCAGAAGAAATGTGTGCAATGTCTGATCAGAGTGAAGGTGCACAAGCCATGACAGATGATGGTGTGGCATCTGATGATGTGTATAGCCCTGCAGATACAATAAAAAGTGACCGTGATATGAGTCCTATGGCAAAAAAACGTTTTATGGATTCATCAAGTCAAAATTCAGAAATTGTTTCTAATCTGGTGGGAGACTATCACAGTGATATGTCCATAGATAGCCCAAGCAGTCCACTGGAAAATATTGAAGACTCTAGTGATAAAGATGATCATTCTTCTTTTTTAAAGGATAACAGAAGATTAACAGAACGACACATTGATTCAGTAAATAAAGCAAATGCTTCAAGACATGGCTCAGTGTTTTTACTTGAACACATTCCATTACCTCCATCATCAATGCAGCTGCAAATTGATGTGTCTAAAAAGGAAAGTAGTGATGCTGATGAAGACAAAAAGGTATTCTCTCCTTTACCTTTTACTGCTGAAGAGCCTAATGTGAAGATACCAGAATCTTCAGAATCTTTTAGTCAGCTTGAGGTTATAAATAAAGGTTCAATAAAAGCTAGGCTACAGAGTGTAAATGATGATGTGAAAAATGATCAGGTGGTTGGGATATCAGATAGTCATATTAGTTCTGAACATACTCAAAAAGCTTATGATACTAACCAGTCATTACACAAGAAGAAAGAAGAAATTTCAAAAGAAAAGATCACTGATGTAAAGTCCATTTATCCTGATGATGAGTATACTGTAGGCTCCAATATTGAAGCAAATAAAGGAGGAGAAAAATTGGAAATTAAGGTTCCTTGGAAGACTTTTACATATCAGAGTGAGAGCAGTAATTTTAATCTCTATGATGATATTTTAGACTCAAGTGTTACTGAGCAACAGGTATCCTCTACAACTGCTAAACCAGAGATAAGAGAAATAATACCAAGCACAAAACTTTCTGGAGAGGCTATACCCAAGGAGCGTATTCGAAAACGCCCATCACGATGGGGAATGACAACAGCCCCAGCTAAACCACTTCAAACTGAGAAGAAGCAACAAGATAATGTTATTACTTCTCATCTCCAATTTGGATTACAAGACTTTTCTCATAATGCAGAAATACCATGTGCTGTGGGTAGTAAAGCTTCTGATTCTGCAATAGTTACTGTGACTCATTCTGAAGGAGTGGTACCCATTAAGAGTGATCATAAAGACTCAAAATGTTCTCGTGAAAATACCATGCCTTCTCAAAGTAAAAAATGTGATAGTTTAGTATCTAGCTATTCAAGTGAAACTTGCTTAGAAAATATTGATAAAAAGGTTTCTGAGAGAGTATGTGACAAAGAAAAAGTTAAGCAAGAAAGCCCATTTGAGAGACATACAAGCATAAAATTGAAGAAAGATGAAAATAAAAGTGAGAAATATGAAAAATATTCGAGCAAAGATTATGGGGGAAAAATTGCTGATCATGATACAGATAAAATTATGGAAGACAAACATAACTACAGTGAAGGACTTGCAGATGAAGAGAATGTTGATTATAATAGATTATACGGCAGCAGAGAGCTAGGTAATGGTGAAATATATAAGAAAGTGCATGAAGATTCCCTCAATTATGAAAAGATAAACCAAACTAGTGAAAAACCGAGCAGTGATCAAGATAGTCAAGTAGCTGCACTAACTGTGAGAACAAGCTTTGGATCTTTTGATCAAAGTAGCTCCATTAAACACAAGTATGATCAAGATGATAATAAAACACAAAAGTCAAATCTAAAGAGAGAAGTGGAACCAGCTCTTTGGGCAGAGAAACAGAAATATTCTGTAATCTGCAGAGGGGAAAAACACAATGCAGGATCAAAAAGTGAAGGAGGTGAATCCCTGTCTGCAGACATTGCTGTAGATCATGCATACCATGATGGCCTGCCAGAACAGGCTTCTGTCAGTATGCAAAGCTCCATTAAATCAGGTTCGACATGGAGAGATAATGAACATTATGCAGCTTCTAGGACTGTTAATGATCCTATTGTTGGATCTGAAAAAGTTTGGGAGAGTAGAATGGTATGTAATCGATCCTCCCATTCAAGGTCACTATCACCATTCAAAGGCTGGGATGACTCTGATGTAAAGGTGGCCAAGGATGAGTGCAGCAGAGTTGAAATTCAAAACAGATGTGAGGAAGGTTGTCATTATAACTTAGAACAATCAAATGACAATCAAGTTGGAGTAATATATCAAGAAGAGAGAGGGAAAATTGATACTAATAGGGAAAGAGAAAGGAGACGAGAAATTAGAGACAGAAAGGAAGATAGTAGAGAGAAGCACAATGATAAAAGGGATAGGATGGCTGATGTTAGAAGAAGTGACAGCAGAGAAAGGCAGAATGATAGCAGATCTAGACAAGATGGTAGCAGAGATAAACGTATTGATAACCGGGGTAGAACAGAGGATGACAGGGATAAAAGGCATGATAGTAGGGATAGTAGAGATAGGCATGAAAACTCGAGAGAAAGAAGGGATGAAAGCAGAGACCATCAGGATATTCATAGGGAGAGATATGATAATAGTCAAGACACTAGAGTAAGCAGTCGAGACAGACAAGACACCTACTCAGATAGAAAATCAGATAGACGAGATGAAAGTAAAGAAAGACGATCAGAAAGTATTGATGTTAGAGATTCTAGAGATGAAAGAGACAGAAGGGATGAGAGAAGAGGGAGAGATCGCTGGGATGATGTAGATAGAAACAGGGAAAGAGAACGAGATAGAGATAGGGAGAGAAGAACAGAAAGGGATAGACGAGAAAGCAGCCATTGGGAAAAAGACAGAAGAGAAAGAGAAAGAAGGAGAGATGATAGACGAAGGGAAGATAGGGGCCGAGAAAGAGAAAGTGACAGAATTCGTAGAAGAAAGAGTCGTAGTCACAGTCGCAGCCGTAGCCCTCTTACATCAGCTGAAATGCATCGTGAAAGTGGTAGCACTGAACCATATCATTATGTTCAGAACATTCCATTGCCTGGATCTGGCAGTGTTGGCAATTCTTGGCATCCAAATACTTCTGTGGTGGTTTCAGGGGAAACTGATATGGAATTAAGTTGCTCTCCTGCATCATCCCCTTTGGTTGGTTTCAAGCGCAGTCTGGCAGACTCCACAATTAGTGATTCAGAATTGGTTACTATAAAACAGGAAGAACCTTCCAATCAATATCATGCTGGCAGCTACTATGAAGCTGAGCATTATACTCCATCTACTTATGTAAACCAAGATGAAGTATCTCCTACAATTTCTCCATCTTTCTCACCCAAGAGACTTTCATTGGATGACCGTATTGAAATAGAACTTGGTGTGAAAAAGGAAAACCTACCTCTGCCACCTGTTCCACAGCAGCTCCCTCAACAGATACCTGTTTATCAACAGTCATATTCCACAACCCCTGCTTCTGTATCGTATCCAGCTTATCAAGGTGGAAATTATTATCCTGTTCCTCCACCTCATTCTCATTATGAAAAGCCTGTACCAGGGCAGCAACAATATATGCAGCCCCATCATGAAGAATTCACCCCACATCATAAGGCTTTCTTGCCTGGGCCACCATTGGAGGAAAAAATGGGACCAACTCCTACAAAAAGAAGACCACCTCTATTACCCACACCTAATATAGCACCCAATATGAGTAATTGGGATTCTCCTGAGGCATTCATTGGCACTCAAGAAGCTCACAAGATGATGGGTGGTCTGCTTCATGGAGATACTCAGCCAGTGGTTTCTTCAGGGATGTTCTTGAGTTCTGACAGCCATAAGGCTGAAGTCTTCTCAAGCACTGGAAACAATGTTGCACCCAGTACCCAAGTTTTGCAAGTAAGTATCATACTGTCTCTATCTTTATTACATATATTCTATTTATAGGCTTAATAATTTGTGGCTATGCAATAGGCAGCTGAAAAGTTCTGGGCATAAGAATAAAAAAATAGTTTGCATTTTTGGGTTTTGTTCAAGAAGTACCTGTTTTGCTCAGATCAGAAGACACAGGTTACTGTTTGGGAACAATTCCACTAGCAACCCCATTCCTTCTATGCACAAAGAAATGAATATCTGGTATCACAGTAAAGATTTGTTATCCCAAACATTATTTTCAAGTTGCATTAACTTTAAGGTGACATTTTAACGTATGAAATCGGAACCGGGAAAATTGCCAGAAAAAGGGAACATGATAAGTATTGTGGCATCACAGTTTCAAAACTACACAATTCAAAGTTAGTAATAGTTATTTATGCAACTGGTGGGAAATAAACTTCATTACAACTTGAGTGTGTTTGCAGAACAAGGCAGTAGCCAAGTCCTATAATTACACAAGAGCTGTAATGAAGCCATCCCATCAATTGTATACAATAATTAATCAGTGTTCATTTAATAATAACTACTTACATCAGATTATTTTTAATAACATTTCTGTTTTAATTTACTGCACTATAACTAGTATTCCATAGATTATAGTTAGTTTAGAAATGACCGCCACGGGTGGCCGAGGTCGTTAAGGCACGGACTCGTGAGCGGGAGGTCTGCGGTTCGAATCCCGCCAGGACCGTCCTCCCTGACTGGGGTTTTTCCAGGTTTTCCTCAGTCTTCATAACTGGCAAATGCCGGGGAGGTACCTAAATTTAGGCCTGGAACGCTTCCTTCCTTAAAAAAAAAATATCCTTTCCCAATTTATCATTTCATTTCATGTATCATCAGTGTCACCGCCTGTGGTGCCTCAGTAGTAAAAACGGGCGTTAAACACTACTCAAAAAAAAAAAAAAAAAGTTTAGAAATAACACGGTAATGATATTAATATGTTGATGATAAAAGTGGATATATGCTTAAATAGAACAGGCGAAAATCTGTGAGAAAGGAAAAGTATTTCTCTTTTGAAAATGAGTGATTATGAGGATAGTTTAAAAGATATTGAATTAGATACTTCAATAGTTTGATCACTTCTGCCAAGAATCAAAGGTAAAGTATGAATTGGTATATGAGCACTACATAAAATGGTGCAAAAGTAAGAAAGTAAGTGACATCATAAATGATAAGGTTTTGTTTGCATATTTTGAGCATTTATCAAAATGACAAAGAGGTTGGACATCAAATACTGTAGCAGAAGATTATATAGAGGGATCTGCAGGGAATAAAAAGAAATTTGCTTCCAGTATCCTTGATCTGGAAAAGAATCTATAGATTAATAAACAATAAATCGAAATTGTCAGTGGCTTGTCTGGTATTCATTTATTTAATTGTGAGGAATGTGTTATAAATATATATGTTTATATAATAAGAAACACAAAATTCATGTTTCTTTTTAAGTAATTTTTTTTGCAGGAGTTGTTTTGAAGGATCAATATGTAAGTAGCTATTTTCGTTCATTACTGCATTTAGTGCAGTAATAAGATGATAATTATTAAAACAGTTAAAATTATAACACCGGCCATGAAAGTCTAAGATGTATCAATATGATTATTGCACTCATTGGAATAATAAATGCTATTACCATAGTGATATGATGCTGGATAAGTAGTTATTATTAAACAAATGTGAATAAAATACTCTAATTGCTGAAACTAGATTGGAAACACATGCTTAAATTAAGGGGTTATAGTAGTGTCCCTGTCCCTTTTGTGCATAAATTAGCTTCCAAAAAAGCATTCGTGGGTTACAGGACATATTTATTAAGTATTAATTGGGCTCATCCCAAGTTTGCCCACCGACTTCATTGTTTCAGTAAAAGTTAAACAATGCAGATAAGAAAGCATTTTATATTTATATCATTAATTAACATTGCCAGGATTTCAGATAACCTCCAAACAGACTGTATTCAGGCCTATCAACTTACATACTTGCTCCACCAAATACTAAGTTTAACTGACATAATTTCTTGAATGTAGTGAAAACATGTGCAACAAATGTGTTGGTGGCCAGCAATTATGAAGCAGTGGCAGCAAACATGAAAAACTTTTCGTGCAACAAAGAAAACTGCTACTAAGCATGCCTGTGTAAGTGCTCAAAGAAAGAATTTGAAAATTTTACTTGTGACAAATTGTGAAGCTTATGATAACAAAGAAATTAGTGCTAAAAGGCTAAAATTGATAGAAAATGTTTAGTCTTAAAAATCAGGACATCTGGCATTTCAATTTAAATTTGAGAAAAATAGGGACAGAAGTTGAAAGGGAAATAAACTTCAAACCTTAATTAACTTAGCTTGATAATAGCATGATTTATTTTCATATGAATAACAAACATAAAATTGTTGTAACTTATAGCTTAAACCAGGGTTTTGATCATCAACATATACCGTAAAATTCCAGGTCTGGACTTAGGGTAAAAAGGTAGCTAATCTAATGAAATCCAAAACAAAACGTTTTCTTATTTTGGACAAGTTTTGAATTCTATGCTTAAATGTTATCCACAAACATTTCTGCTTATTGCACCATGCCACTTTCAATGCTAAAAAGCCAGCTTGCATTAGTAAGGTCTAATAATACAAATTTGGGCAGATATTTCAGCTGCAATTCACTGTTCATGCACAATACTGTGTCATTTATACTCCCTGGTAGGTCAATGTGATTTAATTTAGCTACATCTCAATCTTGCTTTTCTATATCACAAAATATTTCATATCGTGTTTGTAAGAAACTTATCAGTTTTTTTAGTTTGAAATTATAAAATGACACAAGTAAACTTATATAATACAGTCATAGTTAAAGGGATTGATTGATTGATTTGATTTATTTACGGATGCTCTTTAATGTCATCAACGTCATTTCATGGTCATCAGCATCCCATTCAAATCAGGACGTGAAATGGCTGGTAAATTTTGCTCAGATACCTCCTCTTTTAGGCTTGAGGTTCTTTTTTGTGCTGTAAATCTATGACACAGGACCCATGACTTTACTTCCCTTCCAAAGAAAGCCATACTTAGGATATTTTACACCTGAAAAAATCCATCGACCCTGGTTGGAATTGAACCTGCTATCTTGGGTTTATAAGGCAAGTATGGCTATCACTAGACACCAAGACCAACAGTTACAAGGGGGAGATCCATGCAGTGAACTCTGCAAATCAAACCAAACTGAAATGAAAATCACAAGAAACCCAAGTGTGCCAGATCTTAGTCTTACATTCTAAACTTTTCTATAGACAGAGGCCACCAAGAAAAACAATTAATAATGTAATTTCAAATCAACTGCAATATCAGAGACAGAGCACATGTAATTAAATGAAAGAGATCATAACAGAACTACCATGTGATCAGTTTTGTTTTCCCCTGGAGTGTTTTGCCTATGGGAAAGCATGCTGCTTGTTAGTGGGTTAACTAAGTCTCAGTGATAAGTGGGAGGGTAAAACAATAAAACAACCAACCATACAACAATACACAAACCAATTTAAGAGGCTCATTAATTACCAAATTATCAAATGAGGTGTTGAAATAGCTTACCTTCATTCTCCGCACATTTTTGGCATCTCTTTAGGAAATTATTTATTACTTACTGTAGTTTACTTTGAGAAATCTGGACTATTGCCTGAAGAATATTTTCTTTGATTTATTGTATGGTGTGTGGGTTTGTCTTGTATATAACATTTTCAAATCAGAGGCTGTTAAATCATGGGACCGAGATACCACAAATCTGTACTAATAAATCTGTCTTGTTGAAATATGTTGTGAATTGCTCTCGTGGAATTATTCGCAGTGTGAGCACAGAGTCCTGTTGAAAAAATGCATGAGCATGCTCTTTGTTGGTTAATTAAAAAAAAAGGGGTTAGTGTGGTATTCACTTGAGTAACAGAATCAACGGTGTGCTAAAAAAAAAATTGGTGCTATGATTCTTTCACCACTGAGTTAATACATATGAGTTGTACATAAATATATGCTGTGCCAGTGTAAACATACAAGGCATAATATACGGTATATATATTACCAAATTAAGAAACAAACAACACATTATACACCTGGAACAGCTGTGTATGACTGCAACAAGTAAGCAAACAAGCAGACTTGCTATTCCTTCCACAGCATGCCAAACAAAGGGGGGTTCAATAGAAAACACCCATCACTGATTGTCATGGACTATCTTATGTGGGTTGCATACAAGTGTCACAGTAGTACTAAACCAGAGTGTGGAAAGAAACAGGTTCATTGTTGAGATAGCCAGCTGTGTACTATGTATACTTGATCACATTTCTGAATCATGCAGCAAACTGGAAGTGTGCAAGACTAGTGACAAAACTAGTGCTGCCCAATGTCATAGGCAGAAGCAAGAACAAACATACTTCTTTTTTCAGCATTCCACTTTTGCCTTTACAATATCATGGGAGTCTCAGAAATATCTTTCTATCCATAATCAGCTCATATAGTTTCTTTCCATGTGCTCATGCCAACCCCTCTATGTAATTTTCCCATATAGGTTAGGTCCATAAGTTTCCGGCCTAACCATTTTCTAGGTATAATAAAGAAGGGAAACTTTATTTCAGTTTTCAATATAGGTACCCTTTATTGTAACACACTTCTTACATCTTTGAATTAACATTTCATCCCCCCCCCCTAATAGTCAGATGTCTTGTTTGCAAAATGGACATAAACAGCAACCATCACTTCTTCGTCACATTTAAATTTTTGTCCTTGAAGGCCCTTCTTGAGTTTTGAGAAGAGGACAGTCACTGGGAGCTAGATCTGCGCCTGTAGGATAGATGGTCAATCTTCTTGAAGCCACATTTCTTCACAGCTTCCTTTGCAATAAGAGCTGTGTGCACAGGCACTCATGAAGAATGTGCACACCACCACTCAGCTTTCCTCGCCTTTTCTCTTCGATGTAAGCATGTAGTCTATGCAGTAGACCAACATTTACTGTGGTGTTCCTCTCCTTGAAGTCAATGAAGAGCATTCCTTCACAGTCCCAAAAAATTGTGGCCATGATCTTCTTGGTTGACTGAGTGATTTTGACTTTTGAGGCAGTGCTTCGCCAGGTTTACACCAGCGCTAACCTTAAACATGTTTAAATGTTCATGATTAATGTGAAGGACTGTTGTTTTAGAAAGGCCCACCTTGCTGCTGTTTCTGTAACTTTGAGCCGCCAGTCTTTCATAATTTCTCTTTCCACAAGAGAAATGTTTTCAGTACTGAGCACCTCCAAGGGCCAACCTGCATGCTCTTTGTCTTCAATACTTTCTTGGCCCATTCTTTTATGGTAGAATATGAGGGGAATGCTTCTCCATGTACACTGTCCAATCACTGTTTAATTTCATTTGGAGTAAATTCTTCTTTTGTGAAGGACTTAAAAATAGCTTGATACTCTATTTTGAACATGTCACAATCTCCTACTCATAGCCTTCTTTATGCAACTATATCTGAACAAGTGAGCACAGCAGAGCAGAAGTTACAGCTGCAATTATTTACTTAAGAGATAAGGTATGACACCAAACAAGGCTTTTATGAAGGCGATAATCCTTGTCTGCAAGGCTGGAAACTTATGGACCTACCCTCTTACCTTGATCATACTCTTGTTCTGTTTTCCTCCACTTTCACTTCCCAAATCTTGGGGGCTTCTGCTCTTAATTCATTTTGGTTACACGTTCAAACCATTTCTATTATATTTTATCTAATTTCTCTCTTGCCAGCTTCTGATTCAATAGAAGTGATGCTATTATACAGGAAGTTGGTATGGGATCAATCTGGTACAAGAGGAAAGAATGGGTAAAAGATTTTAGAAATAAATAAAAACTAGAATTGAGGACTTGAAGTGCTAATTTGAAATTGTGTAATTAAGATTATGTATGATATAGGCAAAATACACACTCATATTGGCTCCACATACTTGTTTTATATTTAGAACATATTTTGCAGACCATCATCTGCATCCGGGAAATGCCAACTGCAGGATAATTCACAATGTTCCTTTGGGGATTTTATGTTCCTGAAGTGTTCTTCAGATACAAAATGCAAGCAAATGGAGAAATCAGCAGTGACCTCTCATATCTGACAGGGAACTATGACATAGTGAAAAACAAAAAAATGTTAAGTTCAGTACAGGGTCCCACAGAGGTTGCAACATGGTAGAAAATCTACATTGATAAATGCACAGACAGATTAATGAACCTCCACACTTCGGGAAATGAAAACATAAACTTTAAGTTCATAACACCTCCACCAGAGCAAAATAATCATTCCCAAAGGAACTGTGAATTATTCAGCAGTCAACAATTAGTTGAGGATGCAGACTGGTCTGCAAAATATGTTCTGAATATAAAAGTAAGTGGAGCCAATATGAGTGCATTATTCAACTTAGTCATACAATAATCTTAGTAATAAAGAATTGAGGTAATAGAAAAACAGGGAATATAGGTTAGTCTTAATGTTAAAAAATATCTTAAACTAAATACAACATTGAAAAATGATTTGGGAAGTGAAAAATATATAGTAATTTGAGATACGGTGGGAATGAAAGGACTAGCATGGTTTAGAACAGGAGTGATATGCCTAAGTGGAGTAAGGGATGGATATATTATGGGGAAGTGCCCAATGTTTGAAGAAGTAGATAGTGCTTTGCATTATATTTTGGAATGCAGATAAAACAAGTTTTGAAGGGAACAGTTTCTTTTACAAAAGTAAGAAAACCTACTGAAGGAAATCAGAGGCAGAAGGATTTTAAATTTAAGAACAGATAAAAATGCAAAATAACTTGAAAAAATACCTCAATAAGGTGAGACAGAAAGGAGTCTGGAAGGTGAGAAATACAAAGGGGAATAACAATGTTGATAATGCACTATTTAGGATTGGATTTAAACCCCCATTTTATACTCAACCTGGTGTTAATTATAATAGGTAAGGAAGAACTGCAACTCACAAATTAAGAGTTATAAATTGGAAAATATACATGATGTTAATAAGTTTACATACATTTTGTAATTCAAATTAACATATAATAGTGGTTAAGGTATGGGAGAACCTCCTTAATTTTGGTAGTATGTACAGATATTAAGATACTTTTATGATGGTGCCTTTGGTTTGATTGGAGCCTGGTCTCCTTGATATTCCAGTAGGCAGCTGCTAATGAACTGTGGTTTGAGGCAATCAAATTGGAAAATTTTGCATATAATTGTTTAAAATAAAATAATTGGTAATAGTATTTGCTGATTAAGAATTAAGAGTAATATGTAAATTTAATTGTAAAGTTGTTTGTTGAAGTAACATTATTTATTCATTTATTCATGCAAGTGATGAATTTGATTAAATTGTTGTATTCCTGGGTTGAAGTGTATTGGCTCATTCACCTGAAACATCCAAATGGCGTACTAAGGAAACTATTTCCTGATCAATAACTTGATCTTCTATGTTAGCTGATAACCCCTCCTTCCACAACTATTTTCGCTGCATCTTCACAGCCTGGGATTTGCTTCATGAGATGTAAAATTTAAATTCCTACTCCTCTGCTTGATCTGGGTTTTCGGTGTATGATAGAGTTGGTCATAACTTTTTCCATGACTTTGTAAGCAATTGCTTCTTGACATTTTCCCATGCCTCAGCTACTAAATAAATCTCATCTTGACAGTGATGTGTTTGAGGACATGGACACTGTTTTAGAAGTGTATTCATTTTTGATTAAGTATCTTAGGAAAATCTTTTTATAAGTAGCTTTCACATTTTGTAGCACCTGTTGGTCCTCCATTGCTTGTAACAATGGTATAATTTTCAGAGACAGAAAAATTGGTCTTATATCTCCATTGACCATTTAGCCTGTTCAGGGGTGTACTGATGCATTATCCATAATAAGTATGCTGGGTGGTATATCATTGTCTTCGTTAAACCTTTTCACTAAAGGCACAAACTGGTATGAAACCATTCTGTGAATAATACATTAGTCTTCCATGCTTTATTTTGGTTCCTGTAGAAGGCAGGAAGAGCGTTCTTATTGATGTTTTTGAATGCTCTTGGATTTTTTCCTTTTCCAATAACTATAAATGGTAACTTATGATTCCCTGCCGCATTATTGCACGCCAAGATTGAGACACATTCATCGCTCATCCCGAAAAAGGTAGTACTAGCTTCATTGCTAGTGGTGAGACCCTTATTCAGCAACAACTTATAATTTAATCCATTTTCATTACAGTTGTAAACTTCTTGGGATGAATAATTTTGTAATGAAACCATGTGTGCAAGTTCAATTACATACTCTTGTGTTGTTGGGTGATCAGCTGATAATTTTTCTCCAGTTGTAGATCCTGTGCCTCCTCTTCCATTGGTCCAGTCAGCCATTACTTGCAGTAATTTGGAATTGCTATTCATCAGCATACTAAGCTAGAATTCTTTTCCTAAGATTACAGGACAACTCAGTGGAACACCTCTGTCTTTCTTGTGAAAAACTATACACAAACAATTTCATCAATTTCGTTAAAGTCTGAAATTTTTTATGCATGATGCTCTTTGATTACTTCCTTTGTCACAGTTCCACAAAATGCTCTTTCTTACTCACTTTTTCTCTCAATCGTGATTGCTTTTCTGACACCAAATTTAGCTGCTAATTTTGTCCCACTGTCACCTTTTTCTAAGCATTTTAAAACTTCCAGTTTATCTCTTAATGAACAAGAGCTGTTTTTCGCTTGCCTACCATTTTTAATCAAATGGCAAAAATTAAAACCGCTTCATTAGATTAAAAAACACAACTAAGTCCATACATTACAGCAAATCTACTATTCATGACATTTTGCAATGAGGCTGTATCTGCACATTAACTGAACATACTGGATCAACCCTCAAATCCTTGTTTCAAAAAGATGAACAAAATACCTATGAGTCATGTAACCAAGTGCAAATGACCTTCACGAGCTGGATTTCAACAGTGACATTCACATCACAAAAATAACAACTCATGTTTTAACAACTAAATGCAATTAACTTGTAGACTTCATATACATACAGTAGAGGCCTAATTACATTGATTATAATTTAACCCAGATAATCGAAATTTTTGCTCATCTGAACAGGGGTTTGGTCCAATTAGTTCAGACTGGCAGGATTATACTGTATTATGGTAATGTATTATTTTTATTTTGTTTGTTTGTTGTTATGTAGAACTACAATTTTGGATGGTGTTAATGGTATAGGATAAAAAATTCCAATTAATGATTTATATAAATTTTTAACACAGTTTTATATGGTACCTGCATCTGGTGAATGTTGAACTTCTTAGAGGTGAATAGTTGACTGAATGTCATTTTATTCATAGATGTAAGCTGTAAGGGACTCCAAAATGCGCTATCTTTCTAATGTAAAAATAATGCTTATAAAGTGCAAGATTTCTCAAAATAATATATGTATGTTCGAAGGTGAGAATTTTAAAGACTATTTATTCAAGCTTAGACTATATCTTAATGCAGGTATTTATTTGTTTGTTATTTTAACCTATGCTTTTATTAAAGAGAGATTTTTTCATATGTAATGCATTTTTACTGCACCTTTTTTCATTTGCTATGTGTAAATTCAATAATAATTATTTTATGGAAAAAATAGTGTTGCATTAAACACAAGCATTTTTTAAACATATTCTGAAAATTTAAAGCTCATTGGTACATTATATTCTTAGAAAACATGCATTTTGTAGGGTAAAAACAACATTTTCAGGAATCAGGTGATAAAGTTTAGAATACATTTCAGTGCATTCCAGCTCCATGGGTTGGAGCAAGTTGTTCTTCTGCAAACTCCGAACTAGAATAACTAGGATCTAATTGTTAATAAAGGCCTTGAATATAATTGGAGGTTTGTCGCATCATTTAGTTCCATAAAATTGCCAAAATGTACCCCTTGAGCATGAAATTTGCAGACATTTGCTACTAGTTTTGATAATTTCTAATTGAAGCAGGCCTATGCAGAAAATATGTTTTTAAAAAATTTTAACACACGTGCTAGTAAACTGCACAAACTATATATCATTAAAATAAAAGATTCAATAGATTTTTAATGTCTGAAAAAGTAAAAATTAAATTTTGATCATTTTTACTCTTTATGGAGCACTTTAAAACCTTATGTTGCAACTTAACAAAACTCTAAACTTAGGTATTCATTTTTTTACACTAAACTCCATTTACTTACAGTAAAGTAAGACGAGTTTTGGGAATCTCTCCCATCTTCAGTTGCTTACCGAACCGCCAATACTCGAAATGATGGCTGGACACCCTGATGTTTCTGTGATGGCCTCTGTTGGTTGAAGTAGGAAATTGCTGAGTCAATCCATAGGAGGAAACTCGAAATTCATTATGTTTTTTCTATTTTGTAATATAAACATTTTTTCCCAAGTGGATAACTCCATTAGGTTGTGAAGATGTTTCAGCGGTTTAATTTTCGGTTTTATTTAATGGTTTTTGGTCCAAAGTGAGCTGCCACTGCTGATCTATCCACCTGCTTAAACCGAATATTCCTAAAATGTTCTTTCCTTGGAATTTCCAAACTTCTCTTTGTTTTGCCTATGTAGCTCTGCTCACAATCTGTGCAATCTAATAAATTCTTGATGCTGTATCTGTTCAGATTCAGTAAAAGTCTCCATATCAACAGAACAGAAATCAGGAATTTATGAAATAAAATGTGCAGATTGTGAGAAGAGCTACATAGGCAAAACAAAGAGAAGTTTGGAAATTCGGAGGAAAGAGCATTTTAGGAATATTCGATTTAAGCAGGTGGATAGATCAGCAGTAGCAGCTCACTTTTGGACCAAAAACCAATAAATAAAATTGGAAATTAAACAGCTAAAACATCTTCACAACCCATTGAAGTTATCCACTTGGGAAAAAATGTTTATATTAAAAATTAGAACCTAATGAATTTCCGAGTTTCCTCCTATGGATGAACTCAGCAATTTCCTACTTCAATCAACAGAGGCCACCACAGAAACATCCGGGTGTCCAGTCATCATTTCGAGTAATGGCGGTTCAGTGAGCAACTGAAGATGGGAGAGATTCTCCCCAAATGCGTCTTACTTTTATGTAAGTAAATGGAGTTTAGTGTAAAAAAATGAATACCTAAGTTTAGGATATATTACCACTCCATTGTCAACAGCTTTGTAAGTACAGTATTTAATAAAACTCATCACTATTCCCAAATTTTAGTACATAAGTTTACACTATCTTTTAATTGTTCCATTTGGCAGGTTTTCAGAATTGCAATGAATCATTCTTTGTTCCAAGCTTTCAGTGCAGATCTTCTATGCACCACAATTTTAAAATGAAAATGAAATTTGTTCAATTAAGTACTAGCTTAAGCTTTCAAAGTAAATGCTTTGATGTAAACCGTATGTCCTGCAATGTTGGCATAAAGTGTGATATTATCACATTCATATATATTTTTAGTTATAATACAAAATACAGTACAGTTTCAACTAATGATCCTGTGTTGATTTTTAAATACAACTCATTGATATTGAGTATCTATTGCATCCCTGAAAAGAGTCATCAGTAATTTTCATTATAACTTTAGTTTTAAGTTTTTGTAAGCAGTAACTAGAATTGGCAGATTAGATAAATGTTTGAAGCATAATTCTGAAGGAATTTGCAGTTTTTTATTGCAGTACAAAGGACGATTGTAACAAAGTTGAAAACAAAAATTATATTCATTTTTTTGATCAATTATATTTTAAGTTTTTAATTTTCTGGGGGATTACCTTTAGAAAAAATAATTATAATTAAAGGAGTTATGCAAAGTGTTGATTTCTGGATGTCTGTCTGTTGAAAAGATAAAAACTTGAATAATTATTGCTCATTAAATGGTGTCTTTTATTTTGCCCACAGGAAAAAAATTTACTTTTAGTGCCTGAGGCAAATTTATAATGTCAGTTTTGCTTTTTAGTTTGGCAATGTGCTACGTGTAGTTCCAGCAGACATTCCTACAGCTCCACCTCCACCACCGCCTCCAGTCAAACCTCCTCAGAAATGCATGGTCCTACAGGATGGAAATATGCTCAAGGTATTGCCCAATTTGCATTAATATTATCACATTTATTATTTGCATGTAAAACACAAACCAAAAAGTATATAAATAGGCATGCTGATGAAATTTCTTTATGAACCTGTATGATATTTTAGAATATATGATATATTAGAATAATTAATGTAATTATATGAAGGGATTCGGCTTCCATAAAAGTTAAATTTGAAGGTAAGAGATATAATGGGAAGAAATATGAAGGAATTTTAGTGCGACTTTGTTTAAATTTTCACAGGATTTAAAGAACAAAGTTATTCTTATTTTGATTTAAAGTAAAACACTAAAAATCCTGTCGTCACATTAAAACTCTCTTTAAGTTTCACAAACACACTTATAAAAGTAATTTTGGTACACGTTTCGTGAGGTACATTCCTCACATTGTCAACCAAAACAATGACTGAGGAGTCAATTTCAGCAAGGTATGTATGTTGCTATGTTTGCTCTGGTGGTCTGTTAATGAACTTAAACAATATGTTGTCTGCTTCCGGTATATCAAAATTCATAAGTTTGTATTCATATTTTTTTATGTAAATTTTTTCCCATATATTAAATTCTTTCGAATGTTGAATATTTTTAGTAATGTTATGTCCTTCTCTATTTCACGATTTTCATTCCAAAAATGTGCAGCTACTGCTGATTTTTCTACTTGTTTGTGTCTAATATTTCTCCAGTGTTCCTTTAATCTTATCCCCAGATTTCTCTTTGTTTTTCCTATGTATATTTTGTCACAATCTTTGCAATTAATTCTATATATACCTGAATTTTCTTCTTTCTTCTTTTTTTGTTTAATTTTATTTAGATTCAATAATTTACCAACACTATGTCTGTTTATTGGTGCCAGAGTAATGTTATACATTTTGAACATTTTTTGGAATTTATGGTTAACATAAATTAATCTTTGAAGTAGAAAAGAACCCCCTACACAAATGCAAAAAATCAATAGAAGACATGTTTAAAGAAAATAGCTTACTCACAAATTCAGATGATTACAAAATCAAAATACCTAATCCATCAATAGCTAAAATAATAGGATTACTGAAAATACACAAACCAGGAAAAGACATGAGACCAATAATTAACTATATCAATACCCCGTGTTACATCGTAGCCAAATGGTTAACTACATGAATTAATAAATTTCCCAAATTGCCAAGTCTAAGCATAAAAAACTTGTTCAATCTTATAAACAAAATCAAAGATCATAAACTAAACTCAAATGATATCATGGTTTCCTTTGATGTAAAAGCATTGTTTCCAAGCATTCCAAAAGAGAAAACCCTGAATTTGTTAAAAAAATGGCTACTATCTAACAACATTGCAGAAACACACACAAAAGAATATGTAAAACTCACAGAACAATGTTTAGACCAAGCTCACTTCACATTTGAAGGAAAGTTTTATAAACAAAAATCAGGTTTAATGATGGGTAGTCCACTATCTCCATTTTTGGCTGATCTGTTCATGAGCTATTTTGAAATACATATAACAAGAGCCTTCCCATACATATTCAAAACATGGTACAGACATGTAGGTGATGTGTTTGCCATTGTACAAGATAGATTCATAGAAGATGCATTGAAACTGTTGAACTTGCAAGAAACACCCATAAAATTCACTATGGAAACCAAGGTTAATAATACTTTACCTTTTCTGGACCTAAGGATAATAAAAAGGAATAAAAATATAGAATTTGGTATATACAGGGGGGGGGGGGCACGCATACCGACAGTTACATAAAAGCAAAAGGTTTCAACCCCAGACCCCACAAGGAAGCAGCATTCAAAGGCTAGTTAATACACCACTCAGTAAAGAAGAATACAGGAAAGAATACACACACATAATACACACAGCAGAAATTAATGGATTTAACAAACAAATGGTAGATAAAAAAATAAAACGATTTAAAAATAAAAAGGAAATTAAACTAATCACTACACTCAGTTCTTCACTTAAAGAAAATACTGATCAAAAATTCACATATCACCCTTATGTTAACCATAAATTCCAAAAAATTTTCAAAAAGTATAACATTACTCTGGCACCAATAAACAGATATAGTGTTGGTAAATTATTGAATCTAAATAAAATTAAACAAAAAAAGAAGAAAGAAGAAAATTCAGGTATATATAGAATTAATTGCAAAGATTGTGACAAAATATACATAGGAAAAACAAAGAGAAATCTGGGGATAAGATTAAAGGAACACTGGAGAAATATTAGACACAAACAAGTAGAAAAATCAGCAGTAGCTGCACATTTTTGGAATGAAAATCGAGAAATAGAGAAGGACATAACATTACTAAAAACAATTCAACATCCGAAAGAACTTAATGTATGGGAAAAAATTTACATAAAAAATATGAATACAAACTTATGAATTTTGATATACTGGAAGCAGACAACATATTGTTTAAGTTCATTAACAGACCACCAGAGCAAACATAGCAACATACATACCTTGCTGAAATTGACTCCTCAGTCATTGTTTTGGTTGACAATGTGAGGAATGTACCTCACGAAACGTGTACCAAAATTACTTTTATAAGTGTGTTTGTGAAACTTAAAGAGAGTTTTAATGTGACGACATGATTTTTAGTGTTTTACTTTAAATCAAAATAAGATTAACAAAAGTTTCACTGTGAAGATTCCGCCATTCCGTAAACATATAACAAAGTTATTGTTACCCCTTCTCAAACTGACTGCATTGTGGCCACTAATTTGGCACCAGCTTAGTCTTTTAGTTATGTTCAAGCACAAATGACCTTTGTAATTGTGTGCCCAAAAGCCATAAACTTTATGATTACTCCTTTTCTGCTTGGAGCTTATATTCATTATTAAGGCAACCACTTTTATGCTTTATTATATTAATTGTATATAAAAATAAAATAACATTTTAAATGGGAAAACAAATTAAGTACTAATGCAATAGTATTTTATAAAGCATCATGGAAAAATATGAAATATAAAAGAAAACACATTAAATTTATGTAAAAAGTTCTGAACCAGCTACAGTTTTTAAACAAAATTTCCTGTCCATCAATGTTCATGAGCATCATTGCTATGTTGATTGTAAACAAGCTACATGAGCATCTAAATTTTCTTGTCAGAGAACCTAAACAAATGTTCAAAATCCAGCTGAGGATCAAGAAAGTCTCTGTACCAAGGCACTGGACAGAGGAACTATTGCAGCATTCATTGCCAGTTGACTTAATATGGGCATTTTAGAAGACTGCTTCTTCCAAATAAAGAATACTGATGTCTATTTTTCATTGTTCAACTGAATGCATAGAAATCTCCTCCTGTTTGAGAAACTTTTGAATTATTATTATTATTATTATTATTATTATTATTGAAAATGTGCACAATGTGCAAGAATAAACATATGACTTTTCCTGCAGATATGGGTATGGTAACTTTTGTAGTGTTTTTTGCACAATTCACACATGCATTCTTCATTTGGCTGGTGGAATATTTTGTTTAGACAGAACTTATGATGAAAACCATGTATTGCATATCAAGTTACTGCATGTTGGAGCTTGTAGTTTGCATGTTTCCATTCATCCATCATTATGGCATTGGTTGAGTAGGTCATTCCAAATATTGTTGTTCTTTTCTAGGAATATTTGGCATGTGTTCTCATAGGCCTTGGTGTTTGGCAGCAGTGCATTCTGATGTCTTCTATGAAGAAAGTTTCTTTCGTTAAGATGTAAGTCAATCTTGACGAAGCTATCTTCCCGATATCCAGGAATTGTTTCATATAGCAAATTTTGACTTTCTATAGTGTTATGAGGTCATTGATTTTTAGCTTGTCCCAGATTACGTGGATCCTGTAAGTTACTATTGGTGCTAAGGCTGCTTTGAATAGTATCATTGCTATTTTTATTGAGAATTTTTGGGGCTGTTGGGTGTTGTAAATTGCTTTTATTGCTGCTGTTGCTCTTTCTTTAACATGAGTGTTGAAGGATGTCAGTGTTGTTTGGAGTGTAACTCCAAAATATTTGAATTTGGTACTGCTTCTAGTGGTTTATTTTGAAGGGTCACTGTTCTTTGGTATGAATTTACCACCTTTTCTGAAAATCATTTGTTTGGTTTTTCCATAATTTATTTGTAGGTCATTTTCCAGGGCCCATCAGGTGAGCCTGTTTAGCACATTTTGGAGCTCTTCTTTGCTTTCTGAACCTATTGCCATGCCGTCTGCATAAAGTATGAGTGTTGCTGAGCTGTCCATAATGATCTTTGTGATTTTTGGTGTTGTTGAATAGGGTCAGGCTGATCAGATCTCCTTGTGGTACTCCATTTGTTTCAATTATAGTCTTGGATAGGGCAATATTATCAGTTGTATCTGAGGATATCTGACAGTACTTTTGTTATTTTGTGAGCGCCACCAATTAACCGGCTGAGTTTTCAGATAAGAGTTCCTCTATTGATAGTGTTTTGACACTTGCTGCAATCTATGAAGATTACAAAATATTTTTTCCCTGGGTGTCTTAATGCAACTTGGGCCTCCTTTATTAAGCAGTTCACAGCATGTAGGATGCTTCTACCCTTTCTGAACCCAATTTGGTTTTTTGGATTTTGGACATCTGCTTTTGCAGTAAGCCTGCTGGTTAATATTTCCATAAACATTGTGAAAGAGTGTTTTCGAGGACTGTGTCACAGTATGAGTCTGGATTGCAGATTTCTCCTTTCCCTTTGAAAGGATGGAATGATTTATTTATGGACGCTCTTTAACAGCTCAGGTTTGTTGAATAGCTCCATCCAGTAGTCTTCCAACATGTCATAGGATTCTTTGAGTGTTCTGTATATATTCTTTCTGGTCCTGAAGCCATTTTGTTTTTTGCCTTTGTTATCGCATGGCATATTTCTTGCCTTGTTTTAGGGATGTGACTTTGAGTTATTTTTTTTAGGCTGTGTCCTTGTGCTGAAGGTTTAGGATATTGTCAAATGGTTTTCCCATCTGTCCATGGGGATTCCTATTATTGCTAGTTGTCTTGGTTTCCTGAGCACTATGAGTGGGTCTCTTTGGGCATGGTCTGCTTATCATCTGACATCATCTATGCGGCCAGCCTTCTTCTTTATTAATGTTTTGTATATCCTTCTCTGTCCAGCATATATTGATAGTTCCTGTTGTTCAATTGTGGTTTTGGCTTGGTGTAATGCTGACAGCATCTTTTTCCATGCATCATAGCACTCTTTCTTGAACCATGATAGCAATTCTATGTCTTTTATTTTAGTTTGACAGGATTGCAGAGTTGTTGTGCATAGCTCCATTGCTTCTTTTACCTGGTGTTGCTCTATCAGGCGTGTTGCTTTTTCTATTTTTCCTAGGTTTTCTTTTAATTTCTCTGTGTCTAATTTCCTATATCCTGCTCATCATCAGCCTGATTTGTGGTAATGTCTGACTGAGTTCGAAAGTTGTTGTGACATATATGTTTTCTGTTTGAAGTCATCACTGATGTCCAGAGTGCTTTCTGGTTAATCACTTTTATGCCTTCAGCTCTGTATAATACAAGCTCTATTGTGCTAGTTCCTGGCGCAATATAAGTTTTCAGGTTGGTTGTGTTAATGGGTCTATATTCTCTTTCTTCTAGTGTTTCCAGATCAATTCTGTTTTAGTGTTCAGTTTGTCTATCCTTGTGTTAAGATGACCTGCAAAGATTACTGTTTGGTCGGCTGTTATGTTGGATTTCTGTTTTTCTTTTGGTTTCATCTTGTACTGTCATCTGTGGTGGAGCATATGTGCCTACTAATGCGATGTGTTTTGTTTGACAATAAATGTATTTTTATCTCTTATTTTTTTTATTATTCCTAGACATGGTTTAAGGAAAATGGAGATTCCTCCTGCTGGTCTGCCTGCGGTTAGGCATGTGAAAGAGTGTATTCAATAGTAGCCTTTTATATTATACTCTTATGTTAAAAAGGTTTCTGTGAGGTTGATGGCATCGTACCTTGCTAGTGTCTCTGTTGGTATGAATGGTATCACGTTTTTTAAGCCTTCAGTGTTCCATAGGAGAATATTTGTGTGTTTATTGTAGTTCTTCTCCTTCGTTGTAGCGTGTTGTCCAGAAACAAAATCACCTTACTTTTACTTGTGGGCAAAAATCTGGACTTTCTGTATTCTTGAGAAAAGTAAATAGAAAGCCTGTTTTGAGAGCCTTTTTTTCTCCCAGGGTGTGCAGTTCTTCGCATTCCATGCTATTCTTGATTCCTTTTCTCTCTAGATAACTTCTAACGTTTCCTATTGTGATATTTTTCTTTAGGTTTCCTATATATAGCCAGCCCTGTTTTCTGTAGGTTCAAGGCCATTGTTTTCTTCTACTCATGTCCCGATGATGAGTTTTACTTGGTTGACATTCCGTATGCTTTTTTGTGTTTATGTTGTATGTCTCGTCATCAATTTATGTTGTTTCAACCGTTGCATTCGTTGTATTTTGGTTTAGACTTTACTTTTCTCTTCTGTTATTACATTTAGCTTGTTTGACATAAAGTCCATTATGTGTTCTATTGTTATCTGCACTGCATCAGATGACTTTTGTAACTTAGGCATATAATCAACAGATGTTAGTGGATGTTTGCTGGTGGTGGTTTGTTTCTGTGTGGCATTGACAGATAGCACTACTTATCACATAGAGAATCTGTCTCCTTCCTGTATGTCTACCATTTGGCCTTCCCTAACCTCATTTTGAGGTTTCTCATTGTAATTATTCTTATCATATAGAGCAGATTCTATATCTGTAAAACGGGTTCTGATGTCTTCTTTCACCTCTTTTTTTTTAGATAGTCTCCTGCTTCTGCGATATTTCCTAAGCTTTTCAGAGCACATCAATCTTGTCTGTCATCCTGTAATTTTGTCTTTTATGAAACTCTTATGAGCCCTTGGTATCATCTTTACATTCCTATTCAGAAACAATCACAATTTCAGTTCAATTAGTACACCTGAAGCAAGTAAAGCAAAACTGCTTCTACAGTCTGGTCAGTCAGTCTCCAGCACTGGTGTTTTGTGAGGGTAAAGAAAGAGAGAGTAGATGTTCAGCCCTGCCAACCTAAGGCATGAATAGCACATCCAAATTTTAGAGTAAATGAAGCTCTTTTGGTACATTTTATCCAATAAATATTAAAACCTGCTCTCTGGTTGGATGCTGTAATGTTTTTAATGATAGTTTCTTCTACAAGATGCGAGCTGTACTGCTTGTTAAAAAATTAATTCATGTTTTACATTGCTGAAGATGACTTACACACCATAGTTTGCTAGCACCAACTACAGTTCCTCTCATGCTGCATTATGTTGCAAACTCTGTTGTAAATGAAGCACGTGTGCCCATTTGTTTGTTATGTTGGTTCAGGTGAAGCTGGTTTTATTTTGTGGGTGAGCGATTAACAATGCTATTATTCCTGTTATAGTTCTTATATTTATTATTATTATTATTATTATTATTATTATTATTATTATTGTTATAGCAACATGACTGCAATGAGCATTAATGTATAACAGATGCGCTAGCAGTAGCATTACAGAACTGGCAATGCAGCTTCTCTAGTTCATGGAAAATGCCAGAACTTGAAAGAGAATGGCGAGAATATCATTAGCATAATGCTGTTATTAACAATTCCGTATAATGTTCTGGTTTTTTTCTGAATATTTATATTATTCTTGATATTTTATATTCCTCAAAAATTTGTGATTGGCACCAGCATTTAATGGTTTTAAAATTGAATGCAAAAAAAATTGTGATATATATTTTATTTACTATTTAAGTAATTAGTTTCTTTTGCATTTCTATTTGTTTAGCACTATTTTTAGTTCTTCAGGATCCTTATTGTCTGAACTTTAATCTGTTTGCAAAGGTCTTGAACAACTGTAGCAATTGACTGAAGCTATTCTATAGTAGTTCCAGCTTGCAGCCAAGTGCCCCATGATACATTCCAGCTTGCAGCCAAGTGCCCCAAGTAATGAAAGGAACTGGATGTAAATTAGGGGCTAAATCCTCTTCATTAAACAATCAGTTTTTCTCTCCAGACTGGGCTAAATCCAATTTCATACCTGCTATCAATTGATCAGCAAGTTTAAATACAGATCTAATTTCTTTAACATAGAGGTGAAGAATCTGTGCCCAACACACTGAATGTAGAGGTCTACTATAATTACAGCCAGACACACAGAAATGGCTATCTGAAGCATTGTCAGATATTTAGGCAACTGAATCACTTTATTTCTATGAACCCTAATCCTTCCCATAGCATCAAGAATAACTTCTACAATTACTTATGCTTTGAGTTCAGTTCAGTCGTTCAGTTATTTTACTTCTTATCAAATAGGTTTTTCACTAAGGATGCCATAAGGATCTGTTAATTCTGCATTTCTGTTTAAAAATTTCGTTGTTTATTTACATTTTCTTCTCAAAATAGGTTTACAGTAATTTAGTCATTGTTCGCGCTTCATCGCACGTATATATGTCTATTACATCTGTTTTAGTGCTATTGAAATGCCATTTTATACGTTAAATGCTGTCTATAAATTGCATAATTTTTAACTTGTCTGAATCATCGTTGATTTTTCAAAAATTTGAACAGCCTCTCTTTATGCAATGATATTGTCATATTTGAGTTATTTCTTTTTTCTCATCTACTGCCTCTGACAGAACTTCTATATTGCATAGTGTTTAAGATGCCATTATTTTCTATGAAATATTTTTAGATTTTTTTTTATCTAATCATTTTGATATGCTTCTGTTATAGATTATTACTTTAATTAATATATTTTATGTACTGCATTTTGAAAGTATTTCTATTTTAATCATGAGTGAAGCAGTGCTGATTTTAATTCATTTCTGAAGTATTCTCAGATTATTGTTTATCATTCATTTTTCCATATTACTTTCTTGATATCATCTTCACATTATGTTTTCAATTCTGGGGATAGTTTGGAAATTTTAAAGTATATTGGCTCCAAATCTTATAATTTTTAATTTATTTGTAGGATGAATTCTGCAGTAATTTCTAGTGTGCTGATTAGAATGTTTTGCTGAGACTTGATGTATGCCATGTTTGCAGGACTATAACTTTCTTGAAGCTTCAGTGCAATATTTAAACATTTTAAATGTCTGTACATAATATTAAATGCAATGAAGAAGACTTGTAATTTTTAAGTTTTATTTAATTTCACCCACAACTAAGGAACTGACAAGACATATATAAATGCTTAGAAATTTTTTCTTATAACACTAGCCAGGTTTTGCAAATATGATGGAAACTTCCTATAGTTGGTCATTACAACATTTTGAGCCAGGAAGCAAATGGCAACCATCAGCAGGAAAATTGATGTTTGCCATCTTCTCAGATTTTCATTGATCTATTTGTGAGTCATACCAAAAATGTGGAAAAACTTACATATGTTCAATCTATTACAACATGCTTTGGAGAGGACATATACCAAAACCGAAGCTGTCAAAGTATGCCCTGTTTTTGCATGCACACTGTGGCCTTCTGTTGAAAAACTTGTATATTGAGAGAGAGAAACGCATGGAAAGTAGGCCATATATCAACCCACCCTTTTGCAAAATCAGTTAATGGTCATTGTATTCCTAAAGTTATTGTTTACTCAAAAATTTTGGAAATGCTGTGTATCTGAATCTGCCTCTTAAAACAGATTTTCAAACAGATGTTTTCCTATTGCATAATGACAGTGCACAAGATCTTCTGTCTCTCTCACACACCAAGTGTCACAGCTCATCTGTAGCTGGCCATATTTTAGTTGTAAGATTTGTAAAGAACATTTAGAAGTACATATTTTTAATATTTAGTCAAGCCATCATTAGTACATATTAAAGCTTCATTTTGCTTTGGAATTCTATGTATTAATGCCTGATTAAACTGTTTCATGCATGTATGGGTGAATAATGATACCAAATTTTCATTATTTCCTTAATGAGCATTTCCAACTCCCTTTATTTTGCACTGGAATGACTTCCTTTGCCACCTCTCTTTTCACCATTACATTTACAGTTGGATTCATATCTGTCAAATTTCCATTCAGAGCAACATACAATGTTCTTTTGGAAAAAACTTTTACAGATTTGATGGTTTGTAATGGTGCTTCATCATGAATAAAAACAAAAGTTTAGTATATACACATTTTCCCTTAAACTATATACAGACAAGCAATACCTTTGCCAAGGATGATAGAACTGAATCGTGAATTTGGTGGCATATTACACTTTCTGCACATCATAAGCTGAATAATACTTTTCATCAAGATGCCTTTACACAAATTGAGATGTGTTTGCTAACATTTCAAATATATTGTTATAATTACTAGAAGGAAAATAGCTTTCATTAATATTCATAGATTTTCAAAAGTTCAAATCTCAATCCTTCAGATCCTTTATATATCTGATGATACAGGCATAACAACAGTTAACTTGAGCTTCTGGACAGGTCTAAGAGTATTGAAGTTCCTTTTTGAAAGTTTGTGTTAAACTTCTTACAAATGCAAAGATCCACTGCTTTTGAAGTTTGTTCTGGTAAATTGGTTTTACTTCAAATCTTCTGGCATTGTTCAAATCTTGGAGAAAAAAAATTATTTTCAGCCACAATGTTATTTTCTTCAAGAGAGAATGTTTCATCCTGATTTTTTTCACAAATGATTTATACATGATAATTGTTTCATTCCAAACAGATTTTGATGTCAATCAATGGAGCTTTCCAGACATTATATTATTTGTTTAGTACATGAATATTGTAAAAAATTAATATTTGTTACAATTATTTTTTTAATAATAACCAGGGAATTTGCTGTTTCAAATTACAAATAAATTAAATGTTTAATTGATATCATTATATGATTTAGTTGAACTACACACACTTAATGCTTCACATTACTTGTCATAATGTATGGAACTGGTTTCAAGAAATTTAGTTCTCATCATCAGCCAGGCTAAAGTCCAACTGTCAACTGTCAGATCATTCGTTGAGCTGTGGGTATGTGTATTCTGCACTGGTGGCGGTGTGATAAACTTGTAGTTTATGTTTTCATCTCCGGCAGTGTCAAAATTCATTAGAATGTCTTTGTATTTGTAGATGTAGATTTTCTCCCAGGTTGCTAGTTCTATAGGTCCTTGTACTGATTTTAATAATTTTGCTTTATTCATTATGTCATGTTTTTGTGTCCAAAAATGATATGCTGTTGCTGATTTCTCTATTTGCTTGTACTTTATGTTCCTGAAATGTTCCTTTAACCGTGTGCCTTTGTTTCTCTTTGTTTTTCCAATGTACATTTTTTCACATTCTGCACAATTTGTTTTGTAAACACCTGCTTTTTTCTCTTGTGGAATACTGTCATTAACATTGTCTATCAATAAGTTTTTAACATTAAATCTATTAATCGGCGCCAGCCTGGTATTTAAATCTTTAAGAATATTCTGAATTTTTTTTTTGTAATCCATGGATGATATTGAACTTTTTAAAAATTAGCCTATCTTTTCTTGTTGAAAGTGTTCTTTGCTGCCAGTGTTCTAGCAGATGAACATCCATTTGAAAGCACTATATATATATATATATATATATATATATATATATATATATATATATACACAAAAATGGTTGGCGTTTTATTTAGTATAATTATGTATAAAGTTAAACAAAAGTTAATAAGGTGCATTCAGAAATGATTTACAATAGTAGTTTTTTTTGTTCCTTATTTATCATGTAACATGGTTCAATGTACATGGAATCTCTTAATATACTCCCCACCAATGTCACTTCCTTTGTGTTGTTGAATAAGGCATAATCAGATGAGTGCTACAACGTAAAAAATTAGCAATGAGGAAACTCAGGCTGGTGTCCATGAGTAGCAGCACAGAACCCCCAAACATTTATTTTGCGATGCCATAATGTAAGTTATCGGGAAGATAACAATGGTGCGTCGACCATTTTGAGATGTACATATTGTCAAAGTTTGGTTGAGACAATGTGCACCATCCTAACTGCATGCACATGCTTTGCTTTTATCATAGAATTGTGAATGTTAACAACAGGTAAACATAATTTTTTAATTTTACAATTATTAAATTCATATTTAGAAGGCAATTTGATAATAGTTAAAAATAAACAATTTAACATTTATTTAATGGAGAATTAACCTTACACTGTGCTATATCAATACTGTGCATTTTCTTGAGTAGCATCAACAACCAATCAAGCTACTATATATTCTGTGCTTTGTTTAGAGGGATCTAATCATGTAGAAAACTTTTCTAGTTGTTAGCTAATTCTCTGAAGAGTGACTTTTTCTATCTACTGGCTGCCTTTTTCCCTTTCTATTTGTATTTAAGATAAAGAAGATGACACCTTTGTCTCTCATTGTTTATTCAGGTGTTTTTGGCACTTGATTTATATAAGGGAATGGTTGGTCCTGGTGATGTAGTAGTAACTACACTTGTCTCCTAAACACAAGATTTCAATCCTGGCCAGGATCAAAGCTTTTTCAAGTATAAAAATATCAAGTATGTCTTCCTTCAGAAGGGAAGTAAAACCATGGGTCCCATGTCGTAGATTTAGGGCATGTAAAAGAACCTCAAACCTGAAAGAAGAGACCTCTTAGCAAAATTTATCGGCACTTCACGCCCTGAATTGAATAGGATGCTGATGACCTGAGTCCATAAATAAACCAAATCAATTAACAAATTTGTATATGGCTTTTATTAGAGAATAATTTTTAAAAATATTTCTTTATTAAATAAGCAATGCAGATTTTTCATATAACAAATTATTTATCAAGAAATCACTCAAATTTCACTAGTTTTGTTCCACTTACTTGGACATGTTTCAAATGCAAATTTCCTTCATCGTCAGCATGGTTCCATGGAAATTTGCCTTGTGAATCAAACATGTCCAAGTAAGTGGAACAAAACTAGTGAAATTTGAGTGATTTCTTCATAAATAATTTGTTATATGATAGTATATTTCACTGTGAAAATCCGAACTATTCAAATCTACAATACAATTTTTTCCTGGTCATTCTTAGAATGAATGTTTAAAATATATTTTCAGCTTTAATATTAATCTGTACTTAATTTGAAAGACAGAAACGTTTATTAATTTTGAATTTCTGCCATGCTGTGGACTAAAATTTAGGAAATAAACTTGAAAAATGGTTATATTGGTCCTGGAGCTTTATTCCAAATGTATTTTGGGCTGAGAATTGGATCAAATCTTTCCATTCTCACAGCGAAATCTATCATTGTTAATTATTATTTTCATTGTTATTGACATTTTTCCCACATGACAGTCTTTAAGCAGTATTCATTGAAAATGGCAGTAATATTGTGACAGTTGTCAGAAATGTATTAGTTGAGGTTCTTGGCTCTTGGAAAGTTTTACACTATTTTTCAGTTCTATTTGTCAGAGATGTTATACACTAATTATGTCATTTTTCTGTATAATTAGCTTGCCTGTGTTATACATTCTTCCTAATACCAGCTTGTTAGCGCTTTCAGAAGAGAAAATCTTTTATCTGTCTAGCCACTGAGTACTGCCACTATTTTGTCACATGGAATCTTCTGTCTCTTTAAATTTCTCTGAGTTGACTCAAAAAGATGCAAATCAAAGGATGTGATATCTGGACCATAAGCTGAATGTTTCATGATACCTCACTTCACTGTTCTGAACTTTCCCACAGGATGCTAGAGTATGGGTGCAACAATGTGACATGCTTTGACACATGCCATTTTTGGTCTCATTCCTCTCCAAAGCATGTTGTAATAGGTTGCTTATATAGTTGTTCCATTTTTTTTTTGTTTTTTTTTTTTTGTTTTTTAATTTTTTGCTAAAGCTTAAGAATAGGCCATTGAGAATCTAGAAGATGAGAAACACCAACTTTCCTATCCATGGTTGCCATTTGTTTTCAGGCTCAAAATGTTGTGAAGATCAACTATAGAAAGTTTCCATCTTATTTGCAATAACTGGTTAGTGACAGGAACAAATATCTAAGCATTTATGTATTTTTCTTTCAGTTTCTTATTCATATAATTAAATGAATGAGAATGTATAAATCAGGAAATAGACATATCATTTGCTGACTTTTGGTTTTCCTTCTCATCATTCTTTGTAGCACTCCTGTTTATGTGAATCAGCTCTTTTCTAATTCCGTTTGATTTCTGGCAACTGAAAGCATGCTGTATGCTGGGAGTCAGATATGCATAACCCTTCAAGTGCATGCAAATTACAGTTACAGTAAACACCTATCTTGTAATAAAAGATGCTAGAAATGATGTTCTTGTGCAGTTTCTCTTTTTACACTGTCTTTCAGTTCTTTCAATTATGCAGCTTATTCTGATGTGCTTTATTTTTCAAGTTCCCCCATTGACAGAAATTGCATATGATAAGATCTGGGGACCGTACTGACTATAAGCCCTTACTAATGACCCTGTTCTCAAAAATGCCCTCAAACCTAATGAAAGATCAACAGTATGCACTGCAGTGGTGATTTGTTTAAAAATGCTTGTTTTCATTTACATCCAATGAGAGTTCAAAGAAGGTGTGATTGTTATCCCAGTATCTCTGCACATTTACTTTTCAAAATTTAGGCCCTCTATTTCTGTAAACATTCACTGCTCACCATAGACCAATTTTTTGATCATGCAATGGCATTTTGTGAATAAGATCTGGTTTTTCTGCATTCTAGTACCTGTTGTTCTGGCCATTTAAATAAAACTACAAAATTTACTTTACTTATTATCACATGGCTGCAATTCCTGAACAGCATTTACAATATATGGTTTTAATTATAAAATGATAATGGTATTCTAAGCCAAGGTTTGGAAAAGCTTCAGTTTTCTTTGTAGAGAGAAAGTTCTTTGGACTTGGTTTAAGCTTTCTTCAATTTGGTCAAGTTTCTTCTTGGTAAGCACTTTCATTTTCTATTGAGTACAGATCCCACTTTCCTAAATCTATTCACAAGATTATGAATAGTACATCTGTGACTTGAAGGAACATCATGCAATTTTCTTACAAATCATCATCTCTCTTTTCTGCAAGCATTAATTTTCACTTGCAAATCATACATGAAAATTTTGAAGTGTATTGACTTTAGGTCATAACATAACTAGCACACAAATAAAATGAAATACAATTTGTTTCACGACTTATCACCTTAAAAAGTATGAGTGGCAGAAAGACAGTGCTCCAATTGCTTTAGGCTGGAACACTGAAGGTCAGAGGAAGCAGTTAGCTGCAAGTGCTTCTCTGCACTGCTGCCTGTGTTCTAGCAGATGAACATCCATTTGAAAGCACTATATATATAATTCTGTATACAAAAATATATAAGGTGCATTCAGAAATGATTTGCAATAGTAGTTTTTTGTTCCTTATTTATCATGTAACATGGTTCAATATGTACATGTATGGAATCTCTTAATATACTCCCCACCAATGTCAATGCACCATTGTCATCTTCCTGGTAACTTACATTATGGCATTGCAAAATTAATGTTTGGGGGTTCTATGCGGCCACTCATGGACACCTGCCTGAATTTCCTCGTTGCTAATTTTTTACGTTGTAGCATGTCCTTCATGTTGTTGAATAAGGCATAATCAGATAAGTGAGATCCAGTGAATATGGTGACTGCAACAGAACAATAAATTCCAGCAATGCCAACGTTACAGTCGTAGTGTTGCTGGTGTGGAGCCACTAATTATCATGTTACTGTCTGCCACTTCTCTTTTCGCCTTTGCTGCATTCTGCACTTAAGCCATATAAGGGTCTTGTAGTACACCTTGCTGTTGACAATTGTTACTTGAGGAAGCCAGTTCATTAGCAGTATGCATAAAATGTTCCAAAAGATAATGATTTAACTGCTTGCCTGCAGATGGAGCATCACAAAATTTCTTGGGTCTGGGACCTCCTGATATTTCCATTGCATGGATTAGACTTTCTTCTCTGGTGAGTGGTAATGATACCAAAACTTGTAACCAGTCACCAGCTTCTCCACAAAAAATCCAGATCTGCAATGCATTTCTAACCCTTCAACCCTTTTGTCCTTCTGTGCCTGTGTGAAGTCCCATGGAGCTCAATGTGCACACACCTTTTTCATGCTCAAATCATCCTGAATAATGGTGAGTAGGATTATGTGACTGAGACCTGAGGTTCATTAAGGTTGTGCATCTATAAGCTATAATCAGATCAGGCACAATCTGAAAGTTCCAGGGAGACTACAATGTTGATGGACTACCAGTACTCATATTCTTGTATATAGATTCCTTGCCAGTGACAAATCTCTTGACCCAGTCATAAACTATCTTCTGTGCAAAAGCTTCTTGATCACTTACTGCAGTTACACAGATAAGAATTTCTGCAATTTTAATGCCTTCTTTCCAGAAAAACCATGCAGTTCCTCTTTGTCCATGGCAGTCGTTTTCAATCTTGTCCACATCTTTCTCTACTTGGAAACAAAGAATACTGTTCTTTTGCTTCACATACTGTTTACAATTGCCATCTAGTGCCATCATGACATAATAATATCAGTCCCATTGCCCTATGAACGGACATGCCCATAGTTGGTATTTTGTTTATTTGGTTTATTTAAGGACACTTTTTAACATCTCAGGTCATCAGTATCCCATTCAATTTAGGGCATGAAATGGTCAACAAATTTTGCTCAGAGGCCTTTTGTTTCAGGCTTGAGGTTCTTTATCGTGCTGTAAATGTATGACACAGGACCCACGGCTTTACTTCCCTTCCAAAGGAAGCCATACTTACAATTTTTACAACCGAAAAAATCCATTGATCCTGGCCGGGTTTGATTGATTGATTTATTTATGGACGCTCTTTAACATCTCAGGTCATCAGCGTCCCATTCAACTCAGGGCGTGAAACGGCCGGCAAATTTTGCTCAGAGGCCTCTCTTTCAGGCTTGAGGTTCTTTTTCGTGTCGTAAATGTACGACATGGGACCCACGGCTTTACTTCCCTTCCAAAGGAAGCCACACTTAGGATTTTTACGCCCCGAAAAAATCCATCGGTCCTGGCCGGGTTTGAACCCACAATCTTGGGTTTAGGAGGCAACTATGGTTACCGCTATACCACCAGGACCGACCCATAGATGATAAAGTATTTGTAAAACACTATTATTTTAAATAATTTCTGAATGCCCCTTGTATTATTTGGACACATTTTAATTTTTCTTCAAAGTCTGTTGATTCAGTTTTATGGCATATTGTTGAGATTTCATCTCCTGATCTTTCTGGCATATCAATAAAGTTTGGTCAAAGCTTTCTGCAAAGTATAACTGTGAACACATGCTTTTTCTAGATAAGAGGATGATAATAATTGAAATGTAGGGGTAGCTTATGGTCACCTCCATCTGCAACCATTACCACATAGGCAATTTAATGTTCAGATTATGAAATGCAAACATCATTTAAAATTTATGGTAAAGAACAAGTGTTCTCTTGCTTTGTCTCCAGAAAATGGTAACAAACCCTAACAGATATCATCACTGCACCTCCTTCAAACAACCTTTATATTTCCCCAATAATCAATAGTAATGCAAACATTCTTTCTTCAAGTCAGTGTCCTGTCCATAAAGCATGCAGCATGGTCAATTTCAGAGTGTTGTTCTGAAATGCTATAGTTATTAGGTGCAAAGTGTATTTTTGCTGTTTCTTCATCTGTTTTTGTTTTGTTGTTCATTTAGCTTTCAATGGGGAACAAAACGTTCATAGCGAAAATACATATAATGTGTCATTAAATTCTTTGACTAGGAGAAAGAGAGAGGACAACATGAATCTACCTATAAACAATGTGAATACATGCACTTCACTGGCAACTCAAGTGTTTGAAAGAACCATCTTGGAAAAGAAAAAAAGGTTTCATTGCAGAGACTTCAGGCAGTTAAAATAACAATCGCTCATGGAAAAAAGAGAATACTTTCCCAAGAAAATAATTCTAACTTATCTTGAGATGTATGCAAGTGAGGTGTTAACTGCCACGAGTGGCCAAGGTCATTAAGGCGTGGACTCATGAAAGATCTGAGGTTCGAATCTTGCCAGGACCACTGTCCCTGACTGAGGTTTTACCATTCCTCATTAATGGCAAATGCCGGTGAGGTACCCTAAACTAAGGCCTGGAAAAAAAAAAAAATCATCTCATGTATCATCTGTGCCCACCGCCTGTGATGCCTCAGTTGTAAAAAACAGACATTAAATACTATTTAAAAAAAATTACTCTATGTATGCAATGAAAAAGGAGTGTCCCTCTGAAGCAAATACTGTAAGAGGCAAAAGACAGTAGATTTTCAGGGAAGTAAAAAGTGACTTGCAAAATTATAAAATATTTAGATTTTAAATTCACCAGATGTAAAAATCAGTTGCATGTATTCATGGAACAAGAAGATAATGTACATGGAGAACACTATGGCAAATAATAGGAAGTTTTGAAATGGGTGAAAGTAATTTATTTAGATGAAATATAAATTCATGCTCATTACATGTTAAATAATTGCTTGCAGAGCAATAAGGGATTTGAAATGAACAAAAACGAAAATTCTGGTTTTTTCAGTTCTGCTTACTTACTACAATATTTAGCAAGGGCAGATTATTGAACAGACGAAACTATTTGACATTACAGTATAGGTCTCTTAAGCTACCCCTAATCACTTAAGCTAAGCTTCTAATTTCCCCTCGCAGCCCACATACTTGTCTTTGCATGACTATAGTAATAAATTTGGAAAGTAGCTGCTGAGTTGTTTACTATGAAGCACCTCTGTGGAATTATGAATCTTTCAGTACCAGGCAAGTAAGTAGAAAGCACAGAAATTTAACTCATTCTCATTTCTCTAGAAAAATATACTTATCTTGATGAATAATTGCAAGAAGTTAATTTATTATTGAAAATGCATAGCTACCATATGCATTTACAATAGATGCTGTCACTGTTTTATGAATAATGCTCTCTGTTGCAAATTCCTTGCACCTGTCTGTCTTGTAGCATGTATGATAAACAGATGGAATATATGAGACTTGAACCTGAATGCACATTTATTTTTAATAGCATGTAAGCATGCATATATTTGAAGCAGGGCATGCTTTCTTTTGTTGTGATCATTTAACAAGCAAGTTGTGTGCATTCCTTCCATTGCATTTGTTTTGTGCAGGTTATTCCGAGTGAAAGCCTTCCTTCAGCACCTCTCCCTCATTGCGTCACCAGTCCTGGGAGTAACAGCAACAGCCAAGTGCAGCAAGAGGGCAATGTGCTTCATGTGGTGCCCAGTGGGGTCAGTTCTTCCCCTACCCCACCTTCTCCAATTCCATCTGGCAAACCCATACCTGTGAAATACCATCAGCATCAGATTGTGGTTCCACCACCTAACAAGATGATGGTCCCTCCTCCTGGAAAGCCTGCAGCAGTAAACACTCCTATGGCTGGTGTCTTGGGTATTGGGACAACACCACAGATGCCACCACATATGGGGCTGAGCCCCACTGTTGCCACCATTCAATCTCCTGTTGCTAAGGTAGTACAAATATGGATCATCCTCACTGTCGTAACTCTTACCATTTTGAAGCTATTGACTTTACTAACCTTACTTGAGTTTTGCTTATGTAATGCAACTTATTTGATGAAATTTATCTGCATCTGTTTAAGTGTGAACAGTTCATACAAAATAATCATGAATGCTACATCTGAACACACACATGTTTTGCTAGGAATCAGCAGCTGGGCTTTGGTCTCATTCTTTACTGTTTGTTAAGTAAAAAATGAAAATGTACATTCTGAGTAAAATAAATGTATTTCAGATACACAACTGGTTTTATATACATGAATAATACAACTATATTTTTTTTTATTTTATTTTATTTTTTTTTTTTTTTTTTTGAGCTTATGAACTACTGTTTTCAGTTATCTAAGTTGTAGTCACTGAGTGCATAAAACCAGTATGATTTGAAGGACAAGGGATATTTTCTTTTGTTAATAAAGTTGTGCATTAATAAAACTTGAGTGACTTGTCTGATTTTAATAGTCTAAATCAAAATAAATTTTCCTGTTTGTCCTTTGATCTTAAGCTTATATCATTCTACCAAGCTTCCCAAGAGCATTCCAGTTACTGTCCTCATTGCCCACAATGAAATTTTTCCAAGAGCTTTGCTTCTGCAGCAAAGAGGTGTTAGCTAAAACTAAGGAAATGAGCACATGTTTATGAGCGCTGTTGGTATGTATCAACCTAACGGTTGGTTATTGACAGAGTGGGGATTAGATTTTCCCGTCAAATCATTTTCTAGCATGTGTATTTTTCTTTCATAAATTAACGTCATTTGAATCTCAAATATAAAGCAAAATAATGTCTCCAACTGCAGCATGATGAGATCTTTGCTGAAATGTCTCTTCTGTGGTATTGCAGAAACTGAGGAACATGTATTTATAAGTCCTTTTGTTACAAAAAACTGGAATCAGCAGTGCTGATGAACTTTAAGGATATGTTAGTTTTCACATAATTTAAACAATGGCATTCAGTTTCAAGTGGCTTGAAGAGTGCTTGATCATTGTTTATATAATGTTATATTCCTTTTTCATAATTTTTTGTGTACTTCTGCATCATTATACATCTGTAAGGTTATTTATTCCATATATTCATCTAAGAGCGATTTTAATAAGCTTCTGCCACATGGTGCTGCTGTTGGTAAATATTACAATCAATACCATTGTTGAGTGGATAAAACTACTTGCCTCCGCCTAAGGTGGCACGGGCTTAATTCCAGTGGCCATGTGGGATTTGTTGCAGACAAAGCAGCATCTGGATAGGGTTTCTCCCCATTCCTCAGATTCTCTAGTTCACCTGGCCATTCATATTGCCATTGTTCCATCATCACCTTCATCATTTCAGCTTAATGCAGTTCAACATATCTCAGTGCATGATTTGTAAATAGATCTCATTTCTGCCTTCTGCTGCCACTCAGGTGCTTAACTCCAATGCTTGACTGGCAAGTGGGTTGGCATTGATATCTTTCATTTACAATAATTACTGGTGATGAAGGCTCCATATATGGAATGTCAACTAATTCTGCCACAAATTATCAAATGTAATGATAATGATATGAGGATAGGTTCATAAATTTCTGACCTTGCCAATAAGGATTCTCACCTTCTCAAAACCCTTGTCTGGTGTCATACCTTATGTATTAAGCAAATAATAGCAGTGGCAACTTCTTCTCCATAATGTTCAATTGTTCAGATATAGTTGCACAAAGAAGGCTATGTGTAGAAGATTGTGACATGTTCAAAATAAAGTTTCTAGCTATTATTCAGTTGTTCTGAGAAGAACTTATTCCAAATGAAATTAAGCAACAATTGGATGGTATATATGTAGAAGCATTCCTCTAATATTCTACGGCGAAACAATGGGCTAAACTTTTTCGAATGGATCGAGAAAACATTGAAGACGAATATGCATGTCGGACCTTGGAGGGGCTCACTCCTGAAAACATCGCCCTTGTGGAAGGAGAAATTATGGAAGACTGGTCGGCAGTTCAAAGTTACAGAAATAGCAGCAAGGTTGGGCCTTTCTAAAACACCAATTCCTTGAAATTATTCATGAACATTTTAACATGAATAAGGTTATTGCAAGATAGGTGCCTAGACTTCTTTCCTCAGTCCAAAAGCAGCAACGATTCATCTGTTGTCGGGTATATTTGGAGCTCTGCCATGGCAATGAGAATGAAGTTTTGCAAACCATTGTTACAGGAGTTTAAACTATGGTTCTCTACTATGGTCCCTTATCCAAAAGAGAATCAATGGAGTGGCATAAACCTGGCAAAGCATCACCTCTAAAGGCAAGATCACTCAGTCAATCAAGAAGATCATGGCCACAATCTTTTGGGACTGTGAAGGAATACTCTTCATTGACTTCAAGGAGAGGAACACCAAAGTAAATGGGGAGTACTTTGCTGGCCTACTGCACAGACTATGTGCTTTCATCAAAGAAAAGGTGAGCGGTGTTGTGGTCTTCATGACATCATGCCTGTGCACACAGTTCTTGTTCCAAAGAAAGCTGTGAAGTAAGTGGCTTCAAGGACATTAACCATCCATCTTACAGCCCAGATCTAGCTCGTAGTGACCATTTCCTCTTCTCAAAACTCAAGAAGGACCTTCAAGGAAGTAAATTTAATTGTGACAAAGAAGTAATGGGTGCTGTTTATGCCCATTTTGCAGACAGGACTTCTACTATTTTGGGGGGATTGAAATATTAATTAAAAAATGTAAGAAGTGTATTGCAATAAAGGGTAACTATATTGAAAAGTGAAATATAGTTTTTGCCTTTATAGTTAGGCTGGAAACTTATTACCTATCCTCATACCACAGCTAGAGAAGTAGTCAATGCATCAACTCTCATTTTCTAAGCATGTTTGATACCTTCTCTTAAAGTTAAGCATCACTCGCTATAACTCACTTAAAGAAATACTTACCATCTTGAAACAAATGTTCATTTTCAATTCCTCTAGCCCTCGAGTATGTGTTATATTTACTTAATCTTTTGAAGTCCTCTGATAGCAATCACATTGCTTTTTAGTTGGAGAATTGGAGGGTACACACCTTATTATTAATAACTCTGCCCTGTAACAATTCATGAATGCTATATGAATAACTACTGACTGGAATACTCACTGAAGATCAAGTTGCTGGTTATTAGTTCATACTTTAAAACTTGCTGAAGTAGCATTACCGCATGTTAGTCTCCCAGCAACTGGTTACTTGACCTTCAGCAAGGTTCCCAGTTCTGTTCAAATAAACCAATTGTGTATGATGTGGCAGAATTTTATTGGGAAAAGGTAAAATGATATTTTGGCAGTTATCTTTAAAAAAGAAAAGCATAAGCATATTGAGACTATTGTGAAATGGTTTTTATTGTTTTTTTTTATTTACAAAGAAAGAAGTAGTGTAGTAGAATCGTCATCATCATTAATAATAATAATAATAATAATGGTAATGTAGCCTTTTCAATTTCTCTATTTAAGTTTAATTTCTATCAGTGAAGTACTTTAAAGGACATGGTATATACAGTAACTCCTCACAGGCTAGAGGAATTAAAAATGAACATTCGTCATGAGATAGTGCCCATTTCCCAAAGTGTACTGAATATAATTTCATTAGCAGATGTAAAAATACTTAAAAATGAGGAATGACAGTTACAAGTATATATTTATGACCATATATAAATTAGAAATACACTCCTTCTTGACGTGCAATGTATTTTAAATTGGATGGCACAATTTGATACATTTGATGGATTTTAAATTTATGGAAATTAAATTATTGGAATAGAATAAACACTTTTTTTTTTTTTTTTTTTTGATTTTTTGAGTTATTGTTGACTCTTCTACCACACAAATAAAGAAGAGAAAAAGAGAGAAAGTGGTAGTGGAAACCATTTTTGGTGCAAAAGTACATATGTACATAAGCAAATTTTTTAATTGACATTTTTGCTGGGATTCAGTGCCAAGGCTAGAACCAGAATATTATGGTATTTGGTAGGAGTTTACCATTTTGGATATTGAATGCTATTAGATAATTAATGTAAAACTATCCCGAAAGTTATATTACATTTGATTAGACAGTCACTTTCATACATTATTGATAGCTGAATATAAGCATATAAGAAGCATATACTTCTTGCAGGTAGCATTTTTATTAAAGCACAGAAAAATCGCAGTCTCAGCTAAGATTGATTTGTGACTACTGAATTAAAAACAAACAGGCTGCATTTGTAGACAAACAATTCAAGAAATGGCATATGATTTACTTTAAAAATATTTCATAATGCCACGCCAACTGATATATTAGCTGCTAACACAAATGAACTTGATCTCTTAAACATGTGGTTATCATTAAGGGAGAAAAAATTCTTAAGAGATGTGCAAAAATTCTTGTCTTTCTATAGTTTTCATATCCTTTGGAGTAGGATCTTTAAGATAGGAAATAATGAGTGTTTCTGTACAGATATCCATCATGCCAGAGAGGAAAACCACAGGAAAATGTACATCCGGATGCTAGAGTTCATTCTGTGGCCTGCCAACTTTGGAAGTAGATAGTTTGAGCCATAGTGGTGATTCATATATATAGCTTACATATAGCTAAGATGATATGTCTTCTGAAAATTATATTGCATTTAAATACATAGCATTTTGCAGAGCATTATAATCACTGTATATAAACTTGGTTTTTGCACTAAACGCAATATCCATTGATTAAAAAAAACTATGATAATATGTGATATATAACAAACACAAGAACAAAATGCAATAGTCAATGCTCCTTAGATATTTTAAAACAATCTGACTTGGTACTGTGTATTAAAGCGTTATACTTCATCCAGTTCAATTGCAGTCATGGGACATTAGAAAGTAGCTACTTTATATGAATAAAGCTGTTAATATTTTACATTTTAATCATAGGCATATTTATGTATATATTGAGTCATCCAAGTAACTGATAAACAACACTGAAAAGTGCTGCATCTGCCAACAAGCCATCGCTCTAGGTGGGTTACACTAAAGTGATAGTTTAATAACCTCTAATGCTCTTTAAACATTAAGTACCCTTTCTTGTCTAGCACGGAGATGTTGGAACTGCCTACCTTCATTTTCCTATATTTCTGGCATTGCTTATAAAAGCTCCCATTATCCTTCTTCATTCTCTTTGAGAAATTAAATTGATCTCATATGGCTGTTATTCATCTCATGTGAATAGTACTAATTTATGAATCACATTATAACTTGCAACTTAATTACATGTGAATTTCTCTTCAAATAATCTCTTGAACATAAAAAGTGGGTTAAGTGTGGACATACAAATCATAAACACTTAATGAGTTATAGTATAGACTAATTAGGCCTAGTATATGCCATTTAATATTCTTTACTCCAGGGTTAAAAGCATGTTGTTCAAATGACACTGAATGAATAGTGTGAGAGACCTCCTCCTTGGTCTAGAGGTTAGCATTACTGAATCAGCATGAAGGCCTGAAGGACCCAATTTGATTCCCGGTACTTGCTTAGGAATTTTTCTAATTTTGGGAGATCTGGAACAGGGTCCACCCAGTTTCATGAGGATAATTGGGTAGTTATCTGATGGGGAACTGGCATTCTTTAATCTAGAAAGTCACATTATAGGCAACTGGCAGGGTGGCAGCATGCTGATCACATGCCCCCTGCAATACTGCTCTCTATCATTGAAGTCATAAGATGGAGGTAGAGGAAGCAGAGGTTGCTGCAGCAGGCCTGGCCCAATCTCAGGTTTTAGCACCATAGAAAAAGAAGAATAGTGGTGTGGGACTCATGGGGCAATGTTGTAGCAGCTTGATAAACCTGCCTACCCTCCCCAACTCATGTATGACCAATGCAATCCTCTTCTGCTGCGTCAGCCATCAAATAATTAATGACGTAAATAAAGTACATTTATTACTCTAATCTCCAACTTTTCCCCATTAGTTTAATGTTAATATATGCCTTATTAGATTATCTCCAGGCCTCCATAAGCATGAAGATATTGACTTATCAGATTCCAAAATCTATGAATTTTGAACAGTACAGTAAATACTTTCATCAAATTAGTATTATTGAATAAATGAATGAATAATCTCTGTTGTATGTGCTTCCAACATGGCTAGTTATTCTGCTTGAAAATTTATGCAAACCCTCTGCAGATTGCACTGACAAACAAACAGATCAATAAATACAAATATGTATATGGTAAAATGTTATTATTTTTAAAGTACCTCCTACTTGCTTTTCTTGTTTGTTGACTGCCCAGCTGTGTGAATAGACCTGCCTTGTTGATTACATAAGGGTCCTACCTGGTTGATACTTGATTATGATCCAATCTCATCTTGTGTTCTCTCCATTTGTACTTGGTTCATTCAACATCTTGTGTTTGTTTCAATGCTAGTAATTCTTATAATTAGACACTGTGTCATTTAGTGCAAATATATTTTCTGTATTTTTCTGTGGCCTGCTAATTGAATAGCAGGAGTTGACAATAGTGTCATTTTCCTTCTGGCTTCCCAGTATAAGCTTACAAAGAGTTGGTCTCCAGCTGATTATGGGAGCAAATGCTCTTGAAACATGTTCTGAACAAGTAAGTAAGGTATAATAGTATTACTATGCTGGCTGCAATGATCAAATGACAAAATCCTGTTTTGTTTTGGCCTCAGAGTTCAGGTTTGGACAGTGTAGCAAATGCAATTCTATGGCCTATTGGAATGACATTTTGTTTCTTTTTGAGAGCCCAGGGCCTCAAATTTAAACCATGAATTTGCCTCATAGAATGAATTTCAGCTTCCAAAATGTTTTCTAAAGCTGGTGTTAACTTCCTTTTTATTTTCTTGCCTGTGATATCATTGGAGACTATTAGATGTATTCTGATACATCAATCCAGATTGTGATTTCTGGTTCATTTGACACAATTTTTATCTTGTATTGATTGATGACATTCCAGTTGCTTTACTATGAGTTCATAGTTCTTGAATGCTGTGGAGCTATCTTGCTGAATTGTTAAATATTGCTATCTTAAGTTATTTGCTTGTTGATTAATTAATTTATCTCGTGTATATCTGCTCTCAATTCAGTTTTCAAAATGTGCAGTACATATGTGAATCATTTTGGAGAGATAAGGCATATTATTACAACTGCTGTGTTGAACCTAAAAGGTTTAATTTTTACTTTAATGAGACCAGTTTATCCAGTACTCTTAATGCATTCTTGTTGTTTGTTGATGTGTTAGCATTACAAGCATACATTTAGGGAAGTATTTGTACCAAGTTAACAAAGATCAATAATTTTGAGTTGCATGGCTGTAGAATTATGTGGTGTGAATTGTGTAATTATAGCTGGGGAATTACAAGTTGAAGAAATAGTGTATTACAAGATAAATATTGTTATTGGAAAAGAGGTCCATGGCTTAGGTTAAAGCTAGGAATGAAATTAAATGAGTCAGTTTGCAATACCAGAAATTGGTAGCACATCAATAAATGTATAATTAGTGTAGGGAGTTTAGAAATTGATGAATTAGTGGGTTGTAAGAATTATAGATAATTGATATGTAGAGCTACTTTTATTAGGTGCTTTTGTATGGTTAGGAGTCTTATCCCCTGAATATGCCAATAGGCATCTGCTGATGAATCAGGCACTGAAACAATCCAAGTGAAAATTTTGTAATTTATTAGAATCTAGATAGGAGAGTATAATTTATAAAAATTACTGTAATAAATCCATGCATTAGTGGGGGAGTAACGTGTTATCATGGGAAGCTATAAATATTGCTGTTGCCGTACTCTTGATAGATTTTCAGATTCTATTTGTATGGTTAAGGATATAAAAATCTGCTGTTTGTAGTAAAACCTACATGATTTTTAAACTGGGCTTTGTTTTTAGTTCCTAGACTGCATTTTCACTGCTGAAAAACTGTTATTAGAATTGGGACATTTATGAGCTTAAAATATAAAAAAATTGCATTCATTTTTATAAAAAATATTGAAACATATATTTATAATACAGTATATAAAGTAATATAACTTGCATGAAAATTCTCTTTGGGCATTTAATGAGTGAATTGAGGCAGATATTATACTACATAAATATTTTATGCTGCATGCTTACATGTGTGTGTTTCTTTTTAACAAATATGAGAAATTCTTACTGTATCATTGAATGTTTTGAGAAGTTTAAACAGAATATTGGATAGTAAAGTAGCTGTTGTAGCCTCCCCTCTCCAAGGGCACTATTTATTTCCAAAATAGCACTGTAACCAAAATATTTCTTCAGTTTTAATAATGTTTGCTTCACTTGCTCACTTAAGGAATTCTTCAGCCTCTCACATAGTGCACTTACTCTCTGGAAAGATGATGGTAGCAATATATGTTTGTTTTCCAATGCTTTACTTGTGAAATTAAGGAATAAGTTAGCTTTAATGCACACAGAATCTTCTTGCACTCCGTTTTTAGATGATTTTTATCTCACCAGCACAAACTGCTTCTTCTTCCTTCAGCTTTTTAAGCACTAATTTTATTATTTCAGAACTTGAAATCAGAATCAAATAGCAAAATTTTTAAATCATAGGTGGGACTCAAATATGGATCTTTGGCTTACCATGTCTGTGCTAAGTATACAAGTATACAATAAATTATGAGGAAATCACTGAAATTTCACTAGTTTTGTTCCACTTACTTGGACATGTTTCAAAGGCAAATTTCCTTTATTGTCGGCACAGTTCCACTGCCAGCTTTCCAGCTTGGTAATAAGTTGTTGCTCTTTGGATTTTATAAACTTTTTGATCAGATTACTGTTGTTTGGAAGATCAAAATTAACTCAATTTTCTTTGTTTTTGTTCAAGAATATATTTTCCTACACCAATAATTCTATCGGTTTTTGAAGAGCTTTTAAGAGTTTTGGTTCATTTTGGAACTCATAGTTTTTTTTTGCAGAAATGGAATACTACTGCTGATTTTTCCTGTTTGCTTTAAATTTTACATTTCTCATGTGTTCCTTAAGCCATATGGTAATGTTCCTTTTTGTTTTACCTATATACTTATTATTGCAGTCTTTGCAACTTATTTCATAAATGCCTGATTGTTTTCCTGGCAGGATTTTGTCTTTTGTGTTGGTTTTTAAGAGGTTTTTCAAACTGTATTTATTCACTGGAGCCAAAATAATGTTGGCATCTTTAAAAATCTTTTGAAATTTTTGGTGTGCCCATGGATGGAAAGTAAATTTCTTACATATCTACTCTCCTTTGTAACGTTTCAGTATGGTGATTTCTTTTATTTGTTTTTGTTTTTTGAATTTTTCAATCTTTTTCTTGATCAGATCTGTTGTGTAGTCATTTTTCTGTACTATATCCATGATTTTTTGGTCCTCCAATTCCTATTCTGTCTCACTTATTGGCAGGTTTGTTAATCTGAATGTGAGGCCATTGATTATAGTGAGTTTATGTTTTTTTGGATTGTGGCCGTTGCTTTTTATATAATTATCTGTGTGAGTATCCTTCCTGAATATGTCAAATTCCAGTATGTTATCATTTTTTGTAATTTTTATGTTCTGGAAAGGAATAACCTTGCTCTTCTCAATTGCCATTGTGAATTTTATGTTGCTGACTTGTAGGTTTAGTAGTTTTATTGCATCATCTTTACATTTTTCATCTACTTTTGCAAAGACATCATCAACATAATGGTACCAACATATATATATATGGGAAAGGCTCTACTAATTTTGTTTCCAAGAAACTCATGTACATGTCTGCAAGATATAAACATAAAAGAAAGGTTTAGCAATGGGCAATCCACTCTCACCATTTTTAGCAGACATTATACATGAGTTTCTTGGAAACAAAATTAGTAGAGGCTTTCCTACATTTATACAAATGTTGGTACCATTATGTTGATGATGTCTTTGCAAAAGTAGATGAAAAATGGAAGGTTAAGCAATAAAACTACTAAACCTACAAGACAGCAACATAAAATTCACAATGAAAATGGAGAACAGCACGGTTATTCCTTTCCATGATATAAAAATTACAAAAAATGACCACATACTGGAATTTGGCATATTCAGGAAGGATACCCACACAGATAATTATATAAAAAACAACGGCCACAATCCAAAAAAACATAAACTCGCTATAATAAGTGGCCTCACATTCAGATTAACAAACCTACCAATAAGTGAGACAGAATACGAACTGGAGGACCAAAAAATCATGGATATAGCACAGAAAAATGACTACACAACAGATCTGGTCAAGAAAAAGATAGAAAAATTCAAAAAACAAAAACAAATAAAAGAAATCACCATACTGAAAGGTTATAAAAGAGAGCAGATATGTAAGAAATTTACTTTCCATCCATGGGTACACCAAAAATTTCAGAAGATTTTTAAAGATGCCAACATTATTTTGGCTCCAGTGAATAAATACAGTTTGAAAAACCTGTTAAAAACCAACACAAAAGACAAAATCCTGCCAGGAAAACAATCAGGCATTTACGAAATCATTTGCAAAGACTGCAATAATAAATACATAGGTAAAACAAAAAGGAACATTACCATATGGTTTAAGGAACGCATGAGAAATGTAAAATATAAGCATATGGAAAAATCAGCAGTAGCATGCCATGTCTGGCAAAAAAATCCATGAGTTCCAAAATGAACCAAAACTCTTAAAAGCTCTTCAAAAATGGATAGAATTATCGGTGTAGGAAAATATATTCTTGAATGAAAACAAAGCAAATTTAGTTAATTTTGATCTTCCAAACAACAGTAACCTCATCAAAAAGTTTATAAAATCCAAAGAGCGACATCTTAATACAAGCTGGAAAACTGACAGTGAAACCATGCTGACGATGAAGAAAATTTGCATTTGAAACATGTCCAAGTAAGTGGCACAAAACTAGTGAAAATTGAGTGATTTACTCATAAATAATTTGTTATATGATACTATATTTCACTGTGAAAATCCCAAACTATTCAAATCTCTACACACCGCCTGTGGTGCCTCAGTAGTGAAAACGGGCGTTAAACACTACTCAAAAAAAAAAAAAAAAAAAAAATCTCTACATATACTGTTTGGCCACAATCACAATTATTCTCCATCTGAATCCATATTCCCTGGAGACTTCTAAGATTATCTCATTATAGAGATTTTATCCCTAAGATGTACAGATTCATAAATGAGCCTGTAAATGATATTGCGATTACCTAGAGCAGAATTCAATGGAATAGTCCTGTTGGAACTAGGAAGGGTGGGCCGAAAAAGTCTAGCAATAAAAAGCATTATGAAATACTGGCAGAGATTACAGTCACTGGAGGAAGGAAATATCCTCAAAGACTGCTTGGGGGTGCAAGTAAAAGATAAAGGGGTAGGAAGATGGATAGGTAGATTAAAGGAAATTTGAAGAGAAATTGGTTTGGGAGAGCTAGTTAGTTTAGTCACCAAATGGGAAGGAGAGTGGAATAAAGGGAAAGCAAGGATTGATAATATAGAAAAACAGGAAATATTTGGTAGCGTAAGAGATAAGAATACTCTGATATATTACAGGAGTTTTAAGAAAGGGTGGGGCAGGGAAAATATATTCAGATTTGTGACAAAATGGGTAGGAAGGGTATGGCATGGGCAAGAGTAGGAACAATGATGTTAGGTGAAGTAAAAGTTGACAAAGAATTGTGTCCAGGGTAGAAAAGAACTTGCACTGTATATTAGAAAGTATAGAAACTGAAGAATGGAGAGAGAAAATATGCAACAAGAAATGGATAATTTGCAGGTGAAATTCTGGCATTAAAGATTTTTGAGATTAGCAGAAAAGAACTTTTGAATTAGTTTGGAAATTATATAGGGAAAGTAAGAGAAAAGTGGTGGAGGAGTGATCAAGTCAAAGGAAGAAGGTAATAATGTAACAATGAAGGAGATGATCACCTAAAGGGAAGTATTTTTATTTTTAAATTAACTTGATAATATGTATAGTTAGAGTGATGGAGGACCTATGTACACAACAAATGGATATTAGTTTTATATGTTCCTGAATTAACAAGAGTCGGTCCTGGTGATCTAGTAGTAACCATACTTGCCTCGTAAACCCAAGATTGTAGGTTCAATCCTGGCCAGGGTCAGTGGATTTTTTCAGGCATAAAGATCTAGTTTGGCATTATTCAAAAGGGAAATAAAACTGTAGGCCCCATTATCGAAGATTTATGGCAAGAAAAAGAGCCTCAAGTCTCAGAGGCCTTTGAGAAAGATTTATTGGGTTTCATGCCCAGAATTGAATGGGATGCTAATGACTGAGATGTTAAAGAATGTCCATAAATAAATTGAATCAATAAAAATATCTAAATTAACAAGCACTTAAGGATCAAGGAAATATTGTAAAATATTGTAAAACTATAATTGTAATGTGTAGAAATAATAATAAATATTCATTCAAATATATTCATTCCTAAGATGTGGCTCAAAGCCTTCCGGTACTTATGGCTTGGGTTTATAGTTAACTACTTTAATCAGGTAAAAAATCTCTCTAAGATAACCTTCAAAGTCTCCAGGGTTTATAGGCTCAGATGAGGGAGATTCAATAATTAAAATGAAGATCATCAGCATAATAAGTTAAAGTTCTGTGGTTTAAGTTTGCGACACAATCTTGAATTTTTCCTAACTGACTCTGATTAAAATTTTAGCACAATGCCTTGTGTGAAAAATGTCATATTTAATATTTCAGAATTGTTTCTATATTAACAAGTAGCATTAACCAAGTATCCCAATTAAAGCATTATTTTTGGAAGAAGGAGGAATGCAGGGGCTAATTGTACTTTGTACACTGTTGCTATTGCTTCCATTCTCATTTGAGAGCATTGACTCTATACTTTGGCAACACAGTGGATCCCATATGTGAAAACAAATGAAATAAATAATTGTATAACAATAAAAGTCTTGCAAGTTTTAACCATACTGCCATGGGAGGCCGATGTCGTTAAGGTGCATACTTTTGAGTGGGGGATCTGGGGTTCATCAGGACTATCCTCCCTGACTGAAGTTTCTTCCAGGTTTTCCTCATTCCTCATAAGCAAATGCTGGGGCAGTACCCTAAACTTAGGCCTGGAAGACTTCCTTAAAAGAAAAACCCTTTCCCAATGTATCATTTCGTCTCATATATCATCAGTGCCCACCACCTGTGATGCCTCCAGCAGTAAAAATGGGCAATAAACACTATTAAAAAAAAACTTGAATCATGATATGTGCTACATTATGCTTTATCAAATGAATTTTATCATATTGAATGCTTTCGTATAATAAACCTTAAATATTTCTCACTGTGTTATTTGTTTTTTCTAAGCTATTTCAATCAAATATTAATTATGATTCTTTCTTTAGTGCTCCAGGGATTAACTACCTGGCCACTGAAATGTCCATTTATGTTAGCAGTTTTCTTATTTTACACCACATGTTGCCTTGCCGATTCATTTTGAATTCTGTTAAAATTATCAATATAATTTAAGCAATAATTATTCCTTAATGCTGACTCATCCAGAATGAAAAACTTATTTTACTTAAAGTAAGTTTTACATTGCTTTGAAAGCTACAGTATATTTAGTGTATATAATGACACAAGTGCCTTTGTTACATTGTAAATTCTTTGTAAGTATACATAATCAGGCTTCACATCTTGCACATATTCATCTTGAAGGGTCTTTAGAGATGCACATTTAATGAACTTAGTATGGCATTGTCTTATTTCACTTCTCAGTACATATCTGCACTTACATTCCTCTCTCACACAATATAAAATAATATAATTCTGTTTGTTAAACTTAACTTCAAACGCTTACACTATTAATTCAAATTATAAAGTTTCCAGTTTTTGGTACTAATTTAACATGATTCTAGCTGCAAAAGACTGGCAACTGAACATTAAGACATTAATAGCACTTGAAAATATCATCTATTGTTGAGGTTGTGGTAAAGGGCAAAAATAAACTCCATTAGTATTGCCCATAAATAAATATGGATGTGCAGCAATACATAACTATTAACAATATGTACTTAGAAAATATATTAAAAGATATAAAGAGCAAATATTAATAGACTAATGGTGACTATAACCACTTGATTTGTAGACAAATTTACAAGAGTACACATTAATTTAGTGAAAATGATAAGCAATGATCAAATACCTATTTAGAGCATGGTAAAAAGTCTCTTAATCTGTAGCGTGCATATACTTTCTAATACCCATTTTTACATGTTTCAAATTTTGTTGTATCTCTCTTAATTCTTGATATATGATGTAGCTTTTGCACTTCAGAAAAAATTTTGCAGAGGGTCCTTGAAACAGCCCTACCTAATGTGTTTTGAGTGAGCTGAGTATTTTACAATATTTTTTACTAAAAAACTATTAGTAATAGCTGAAATATAAAACTTTTGAACCTTAAGCAGTGACTGCTCAGTTTTGGCTTTATTTTAAGAAATTAAAAAATAATGGTAAAAATTTTATTCTTTTTAAAAAAAATATTACCTTTCACATTATGTGAGTCAAATTTCTAAAATAGAGCATTGCATTCAATTAACTAGGCAGGCAATGGCTCTTTACTCTTGGAACCTGGAAATCATTAAGTTTAATCATTTCAAATCTTGACGAGTTTGAGAAAAATATGAATGTTTTTGTAATATAAGAATTGTAATTATGTGAGTTGAAAGTGACAGAAATTGTAAGCTTTGGGGAAAGAAGGGCAGCTCATAAGATGACAAAGATGATGGTTTTAATCTAATGTTTAGTTATTTGGAGGTAGCTAACAGATTACTAGTATTCTGCAGAGGATACTTTTATTTTTAGTGATGGAGTTGTGATTACTCCTTAAGCACTGCAGTAAATTGGTTGATATATACATTGCAGAATGCAAAATGTATACATTAAAGATATGAAGCCAAAAAGCAATTTGAAGGTCACTCTAAAAGTTTTGAGAATGGACAACAAGGAGTTGTGACAAGCCAGTGCAGGTTTTTCTAGCTTTAAATTGAAGTTTAGATAACAGCATGTGCAAGTCTGAGCGGAACAATGTGTGATGTCAGCACTTCTGTGTATGTATGAGCCAGACACTGAGATGGATCTGAAGCAAGAGCATTTCTGCGCAATGATTTGCTGGACTTTAAAGTCAATTTAGGGGAGAGAGAATGCCTTGAAATTTGCATCGTGCTTTGGGGAACTTTGTTCACAATTCAGTATTTATCAATGTTTTGCAGATTTCAGGAGGGTAAGGGAGACCCTTGAAGATGGAGACTGCATAGGAGGGCCTGCTACAGCAACAATGGTTGACAATGTGATCAAAGTAGAACATATGTTGCAGAAAGATCATTGCTGTACATATCAGATTCAAGAGGCTCTGAATATTGGATCGGCAGCAGTGAAAACAATTCTTCATGTCAGGAAGCTCTACAGCCATTGAATTCTCCACCACCTCACAAATATGAATAGAAAAAAGTACATGTGGATTGGTGAAGGCACATGTGGGAAAAATTTGATGGAGGAAATCACAAAACATATTTAACATCATAACAGGTGATGAAAGTTGAAAGTGCCACAGAAACTAAGTGACAGTCATTGCTCTGGGGCTTCTCAGGAGAGGAACTCTGAACAAAAACAAGGCAAGTAATCTTGGCAAGAATATGATTTGTTTTTTTCTTTTCAGCTAGAGGCCACATTTTGTCCTTCAAGTTCCACTAGAGGGACAAAATTCTCTCACTGCCAGATGGTGCACTACAAAATGTCTGTCCCAGGTCTTTGGAGCATCCCAAAACTGGTATGCATAGAATCCTGTTGTATTACAACAATGCCTCTGCCCATTGGAAAGAACGGAATTTCTGCAGGAGTCAAATGGTTGGCTCATCCTCCCTGCAGTCTACAATGCAACTTTTTTCTATTTTGCAAAATAAAAGAAAATTTTATTATAAATGATTTGAATCACCTGAAGCTGCAGTGGCTGCATATGAAGAATGTATTTGCACCCTATCCAAAGAAGCATGGTGTTCAGTATTTATAAAATGGTTTCAATGGATGAGACGTTGTATAGAATGTAGTGAAGAATACTTTGAAAAGAGCAATGATCAAATCACATTTTTAAAAATTTTATTACTTTATTCTGAAAACTTTCAGAGCAACCCGCATACCTTATTCAGCAACAGCAGACATTTCTGTACTTGTGTTGTGTAGTCAAGGGATAAGTGTTATTAATGTGTGTTTATCACCTCCTATAAATATTAGCATCTGGCAGTGCATAGTTGCAATGATATTTTTTAAAATATCCTCAACTTGAAAAGATGCTGAGAGTTAATTACTTACTGGATTCTTACTTCCAGTGAATTACTTACTCTTTGTTATCATTCTTTCTTTTCAGTTAAAATATTGTAACATTTATTTTATAAATAAAAGGAACGTATAAAAGAAAAATCTTCTGAGTTAAACATGAAATTTCAGTTCTGCATTATATTAACTGGTTTCTGAGCTGAAGGCCATAATTTTTACTTTTTTTGATAAAATGAGAAGCAACCATCAATCACAGCAGTGAACTGCTTGTGGTATTTTTATAGATTGCATATTACTAGCTCATAATGTCTGTATTTTGATTTTCCTTCTATTTTTCTGTTGAAAATTATATGATAGTATTTTAGAATATAAATTAATTAAATGGTTTTAAATTGCATTACAGCATGTTTTGAATATTTATGAGGCAGATATATTTATTGCACAATGAATACTATGCACAATGAAAACTACTTAAACCACCTTCCATTTCACTATATGAACTGCTAAACCATGATAACTTTTCAGATAGTTGCAGTTTATATCTGTTATAATAAATTTACATATTAGTGTGCTTTGTTATTATTGATACAAGTTTTCTGTACTTTAGAGTTGCAATGTAAAGCTTAGCTGATCCCCCTACCCTCCAAAAAATGAATATTAATTCTTTGTAAGGGTAATTATGTTGAGTGCCATTGCTAATTTGCTATACTGTGGTTTTTTGCTTTGTATTTAATGCTCAAGAGCAATGCTTAAAACATTAAGCGTGTGTAGAGAGCTTCTGAGTAGCAATTTTTTATTTAATGTTGCACATTTACATTGAAAATTTCTATTGTTAAAACAGTGTCCAACAGAGAAGGGTGTGAAAAATACTGAGCATGGAAGTATTTAGTTCCACTGTTGTTAAATATTGTGATTAAGATTTGCAGCAAATTGCAAAATATTTAGTTAAGGACAAAGATTTTATAATGAAAGCCTTAAAGGTAGCCTTGAAAATCATGAGTACTAGCAACCAAAATTTATACAATCTTTCTTCTGCTACAGCATATAATAAGTTGTCTAGGTATGGAAGACTTCTGGAGCTAAGTTTCTTTCAGACTATTTAGACAATTGTGAATTATTGGTTAATGAACTTCTTAAAGCAAGGAAAAGTTATTTACCCAACTTGTACATACCAGGCAATAAAGAATTTTGATATTTTCTTTCTCTGAGCCAATTAGGTACACTGCTTCAGTTGTATATTAAGAATACACAGCAATATAGCTGATTACTACTGTGAGATGGGCACTAATGACCTTAGCAGTTTTGCACCCTTTAAGCAATAATCATCACCGCTACTGTGAGGTAGAGAAACTTTGAGATATTGCATTTTAAGAATTACCTTTGAGCAATTTACCACATTGGCTCAGTTGATACAGCATGTGCCTTCAAACCTAATAGAAGAAGTTTATTTTTATAAGACATCCATAGGGAATTTTTTCTTCAGGCAACATGTGCAAATATTAGTAGATGCCTTACTTCTTTTAAAATACATAATCTTTCATTTGTTTAAGATTCAAAAAGCTTTAAACTTTGTTCTTTGAGATTATAATATAATCATAAAGAGTTTTATAATGGTTCTAATGCAATTTAGTATCTCTGAAAATCTTTATTATGGCTACATTGTGGGTGACAAATGAAGAAAGAAGACAACAGTTTGGTTTCTGTAACCAGTTAAACAGAAAGCCCCCCCCCCCCCCCGCTTTGTTTTTGTTATTAATGAATGTTATACACTGTTTTACAAAGAAGCAACAAGCATTTGTTATAATGAGTGTAAAATAATCACATGTGTATCATTGAATGTGGAGGATGAAAACTGAAGAGGAACACATACAAGACAAGAAATGCATCAGTTAAAAATGGGCCATTTTTGGAGTAACAGTAGCAACAATATATTTTGTGCTATTTATAGCAAAATAAAGAGTATTTTATTAGTAAATAATTAGCTTAAATATAGAGAAATCATGAAACTAGATTTTATGTCAGTTCAAAAATTGGGCTGTTCATTTAAAAATCAGTTTAGAAGTAATTATGAACCTACTATTCTGAAGTGTAAGACAATAATCGCCATGTCACTGTGTGTTCTAAGTTGCTGATGCCTGTTCCTACATGCTCTACCTTATAATTCAATGGTTGCTTAAAATATTTAATAATCATTACCTTCAAATTGCATTAATTTTTTTTCAATAAATACTTTGAGTAAGTTCTATGCAATTAAAAATGTTAAATATAAATTTCTTTAAGCATGTTGATTAGTGAAGTAATTATATATATTAACTAATAATCAGGAAACAAGTAAAAAAATCTAATTGTTCCGTTTCAGATAAAGACATAAACTAAATACTTTAATGAGAAGAAGGGGTGCAGAATTTGTGTAACAGAGTGACTTAAATAGAAACATTCATGGAAGAGAGAAAAGCACAATTCTATGTAAATCGCATAATAATTTTTTCTTCTCAAATAAACAGTTCTATTGAATGAATTCACAATTTCCTCCAGTTGAACATACATCTATGTTTCAAACGAACAAAAAATGCTCAGAGAAGAGAATAATATTGTATTAGTATGAGTTTCTGATGGAAGGATGGTTATTAAAACAAATGCAGGCAAATTGAAGATCTTGGACTACAATGATAAAGCTCAGATATTTAGAGCTTTGGCATATCATCTAGTGTCTTCAAGTTTGATTCCCAATTTGGATGAGCTACTTAAGTGAATTTTTTTCTGCAGCTTTTGCTTAGCTTGACTGGTAAATGTTAAGCACCTTGAGAACTATTTGCACCATCATTCTATTTTATTGAAGGTCCCAGGTACCTATAGCATCAAGATGGAACATAGGAAAAGAATTGGAGGACTAAGAAATTGAATCGTTGAAGATTTATAGTATAAAAATTTCTGGAAATATCAGTGACTAGAGACTGAAAGCAGAACAATTATTAATAAAATATGAACTAAAATTGTTACATTTGGCATAGAAGGTAGATGACTAATCAAAATTGCTAGGTATATATTATATGCAGGGACATAAAAAGGAGAGGGAATAAGCACTTTTGGAACTTAAAATGTAAATTTAGCAAGAGCATATTCTAAATTTTGGTATTCATTTTTACACTAAACTCCATTTACTTACATAAAATAAGATGCATTTCGGGAGAATCTCTCCCATCTTCAGTTGCTCACTGAACTGCCGTTACTCAAAATGATGGCTAGACACGAATATGTCCCTGTGTTGGCATCTGTTTCTGAAGTACGAAATTGCTGAGTTCATCCATAGAAGGAAACTTGAAGTTCATTAGGTTTTCTTTATTTTTCAATATGAAAATTTTTTCCCAAGTGAATAAATCCATTGGGTTGTAAAGATGTTTCAGCAGTTTAATTTCTGGTTTTATTTAATGATTTTTGGCCCAAAAGTTAGCTGCTACTGCTGATTTATCCACCTGCTTAAGCCGAATATTCCTAAAGTGTTCTTTCCTCCAAATGTGTAAATTTCTCTTTGTTTTGCATATGTAGCTCTGCTCACAATCTGCGCATTTTATTACATAAATTCCTGATTTATGTTCTGTTGGTATGGAGTCTTTTACTGTGCAATCTAATAAATTCTTAATATTATATCTGTTTTATGGGGCTAACATTATCCCATGTTTTTTGAAGATTTTCTTGAACTTGTTGTGGTAAATTGGACGGTAGGTGAAACTTTTGAATTTGTATCCTTTTGTGTTTTTCAGTGTGGAAACTTTCCTTATCTCTTTTTGTCTTTTAGATTTATTGATAATTTTTATCACTGTGTCTTTGTTGAAATCATTGGTTATAGCTTTATTTTTTATTTGTTAGTATTCTATTTTGTACTCTGCTTCTGTGAGTGGAATATTCATCAATCTGTGTGCCAAACTGTGAAACACTGTGTATTTATGTGTAATGGGGTTATAACTCTCATTTTTTATATAATTTTCAATGTGTGTTTGTTTTCTGTAAATTCCAAAATTCAAACAATCTCCATTTCTTATAATTTTTAAATCCAGAAATGGTAAGTACAGTATATAGCAAGAGCAGTTTAAAAGTCCCTATACATAGTTCATCCAGTTGAAAATTAGACCCTGCATTGTTGTGGGTATTTTCTTGAGTAGACTCATAGCGCTCATGCATTTCATCATTTTAAAACTTAGGTCCAACATATTAAATAACAGAATTGGGTACTTATTCTCATAGATGCTAGAAATGTACCCATTTTCTCTGATACATAATCAACATGCTTATAGGAAATTATCACACACAAGCATCAGTTTCCCATCACTAATGCACTTAACTCATTTTGAATGTTTGTCGTAAGTTTCCCCAGTGTATGAAGGCTAGTTATATATACTCAATTTTTCAATGTCCCCCAAAGATAAAAATCATAAAGATCTGGGGAACAAGGAGGGCTTTGTTCTTCAAATTTTGGTTCTGTGAGCACATAATGTCTTCACTTTTTTTTTCGGTGAATCACTGAACCTGTTTCATTAAACTTGTTCTAGCTTTAACGATTTTAATTTTAGAATGAGACTATCAGGAAATTTTTGCCTAAATATCTGTCTTGTTTTGCCACACAACTTTCTATACCTGATGTATGCCGTGAAGAGAATGCACAACAATGCAATGCAATGAATATCTCACCATTGCACAACACTACAGCACTATTTAATAAACTCTCAACTGCAAACACAACTGCCTGACTCTTGTCAAAATCCTGGAAGAGAGAATAGCACAGTTCGTGTTGCAGATAGAATCTCAGTGATTGGAAGAGTGTAGGTCCACTGGTAGACCAATTTAAGTTGCGGGACTTTTAAACAAGAAATGCACTTCTGTATGTTAAGAACAGTTGTTTTGGGCTTTCTAAGGTTTGCATATAATGAAAGATGGTCAATTTTTTTTAAAAGGTTCTTTGCTTTGTACAAGTAATTAAGTATTGTGCTATTTAAATTTAAAATATTAATGTACCATGATTACTATTTTAAAATTGATTTTACAGCTCTTTACATAATTATGTTCCTTCTGTTGAACATTATAACATAAGCAATACCAAAGAGAAAAGCACATATAAAATCTTCCAAATGTGGATAAAAAGTAAAGATAAATGCTTCTTGGGGAAGATGGAGTTCTTTTACTTTCAATTAAATTTTGCAATGTATAGCATTTAAAGAGCGTTCAGGCAATTACTAACTGGTAAGACTGTAATTAAGCTTGTGGACAGCCAGCATATTTTTGGTTCAAAACAAGGCATAAACATTTGACATTCATCATAATAATCAGCTTAGTTTAGGTAGAATCAGTTGTAAAAGAAAAATGCTGAAGCTTTTTTCAAGTTTTAATGGAACCTACTTCAACAAATTTGCAAAATTTGGAGAATGGAACCTACAAAAGAAGAATAGAAGTATGAAGATGAACCTGATTAGAAATGCTTCTGAACTTGCAGAGAAGTACTTACTCAAAGCAACTGACAATCTTAGCATAATAGGAAACAATAGGGAAGAGGAAATTAAAATATATGGAGTAAGTTCAATGTGAGTGATAACTTGCAGTACAGCAGTGTTATTAGGAGAGATGGAAAAGTTTATATTGTATTTATGAAAGAGAAAAGATCCTGAGTTTCATTTCATTAATTGGCATTAATTTCTAAATTTCATATTAGCAACATGAAATTATGCTACAAATAACATTTTTAAATGCATTTTTTAGGGTTGGAGATTTAATTTTCAAAGCCAACATACAAGTTCTCTCACTTTAAAACACACAGCACATTAATGTTGTTATATGTGTGTGATTACTGATTAAAATAATAGACAACTAAATGTTTTTAAACAAATCTCTTCTTAAAGTACAATTTACTGTATGGCAGTTCATTCTATAAATTATTTCCCATTTCCTGAAGTTTGTATATATACATGCACCATGGAACCCACCACATTTTTTAGTATAGTAATAATAGGGACACATTTAATGATTTGGGTTTTTTTTTTTTAAAATTATACAAAGAGTTTCCAATCCCCCCCTTTTTTTTTTCATTTGACCAGAGAAAAATATGCATACATGTTTTTGAAATTCATATACATCTATTTTACTGAACTTCAGTCTTCTATCAGAGACATCTGTGGAGAGAATGACTAAGTTTTGTTCTGAATGAAGTGGTATAAAAATTCAAAATCATCCCTGAAATGATTCAGAGCATAATTTTATAATTTATAAAATGCTATTATAAAAGTCTTATCTCTTCCTTTTAGTAGTATAAAATACCATACTTTGTACCATATCTGATAGCATTGCTGCAGAGATTAGTGCCAGTTGTGACTTGCAAAATTGAATTGAGAAACTGATAAGTGCAGATAAGTTCTTAGCTAGGGAGGCTGACTTGGACTTATCACTATTGATGTTATAAAATGCTTGTCAGAAGGACAGTGCTTTTAACTGTTTTGTTAAATAGCTTAAAGATAGAATATCTTACAAGTTGCAAAGAAAACAGGAAATGTGTACACTGGCTGCAAAGTTATAATAACAAAACATTCTATGAAAGTAAACAGAAATGCACTCAATCTAATTGAATGATGGTTATGATTGCTAATACATTTACAATATAAGCTTACAACTTATTTGAGGCTGTAATGAACAAAGAGTATGCTCATTTCCATAAAAAGGGGAAGAGTCTGCAGCTGATCAGTCATCAAACCTGTTTATTAACACATTTTAAATATGTTTAAAAAAATGTTACCCATTGTTTCAACAATGACTTTATAATTTTTTCACATTCACAATTTGCAAACGGTGACTAGCATAATTCTATCACAGTTTCTACATTTCATAGCTGTGAAGGCTATTGTTCATCACATTTGTAAGATCATAATGCATCATGCATTGCTTTAATAAATGGTATATAATAAACAAGGAAAAGGAGTGTAGCATAAATGTTCAAAAAGTAAACATCCTCATGATTTACACAATATAATATCAATAAGGTTTAATTTTAGAATCTTTGAATGATAAAAAATCTTCAACTCGTAGCCATTGGAAAGGAGATTTTATACGGATAAACAAAACCATTTAAAAAATGGACTTGTTAAAATATATTTTCATTTACTTTTTGGAAATGCCAAAGTGCACATTTGGTATGAAATCATGAATCAAATTTTCCGTATGTAGCCATACAAAATAAGCTGAGAGTCGTAGCTTCAGTCTAATTAAACATTTCAATCTAGGACAATTGAAAAGCACTCCTTCCAGAGAGTATATGTAGTATGCACTTAATCTTTTTAAAATCCTACAGTTGCCTTGAACATGGCAACAGCATTTTAATAATATCATTATTTGAACACAGTAAGTAAGTGGTCTGGATTTGTTCTCACCGAGCTTGTTGCTGGTTAAAGGAAACCTATTGCTTATAATCAATTCAAATTTAATGAACATTGTATAATATTAATGGATATCATTGTATGATTAGTTGAACTACACACTCTTAAAGCTTCACTTACTTTTTATAAATGTATGGAACCGGTTTCGAGAACATTTTGTTCCCATCTTCAGCCATGCTAAGGTTCAACTCATTTATTGTATAATATCTTGGGACTGAGTAATGCGGTGAAAGATTTAAGTATTATATTTTAAAACTGGCAGGTTTTAGCATAGCACAATTATCCAAAAATCTTGAACTTCAATTAATATAGCTTGGGTCATGTCATTTATTAATTAACAAGAAAAGTTAAAGAAAATTTTAAAATAAAAAGGCACATATAAACAAGCTATGATAATATGATTTAATGGTGTATGTGATAAACATTGTTGGCAAAGTATCTTTAATACAACTAACTATTCCCACACATTCACACATTTATGTTTTGTTAGGCATTTCTACCTCAAAGAATTATTTTAAACTCAGAGATAATAAAATAAAAGGGGGGGGGGAATAATAATATAGTCATACGTACATACTGTTCTCTTTTTGTCTAGTTTAGTGGTTTTCATATGCACAATCTCATTGACTATATTTATTTTAAAAGGCAGAATGTGCATACTTTTCCATATTTTTGCAGTAAAACTTATGAATTCTTATTCTTAATAATGTTGCAATTTTTGGTTAATACAACTCTGCCTAACTGAATTTATTTCAGAAACAATTTTTTAAGAGCTGCTGTTCTGTAGCAAAATGGCTAATTTGAACAATTGTAGATATCTATACAGGGAAGAATAATGCCACTTGCTTCTTTCTTAGCTGTAATTTCAACAGCTGGCCAAAGCCTTTTCATACTGCTCTTGCACATACATGCCAATCTTTGAATTCCAGCTCTTTATACTGCAGTCATGTCACCATTTGGTAGCAGTGTATGTGCTGCTTATATCCACTCAAAACACGTTGCACTAGTAATGATTTATATTTTTATATTTAGATGTTATTTACACACTAAACTGTTTATTAGCTGCAATTTGAAAGGATTTATAGTTTTTTAATGTTCTGTTTGAGCATAATACCCAATAATTTTTCAGTTTTCCACAGTATTTTTAATATGCTGAGGATAATTTTCCTTTTTATGCAAATAAAGTAGTGAATTTTATGCCATCATAGTTTATTGTGGCACCAAATGTAGTAGCAATGATAATTTTCACTTAAGAGGGAATTAATCATTAAGTTTTCCTCCATACCCTGAAAGTTATTGGCTTTAACAGTTTTCTTTCTTTCTTTCTTTCTTTCTTATTTTAATGCATTATTGGAAGTATTTATAATAGGAACTGCAGTGCACTCATTACAAAAATAGCAAATTGCCGTCAATTGGACCATTATATGTAACAACTTTCTTAATAAATGAAGAGTGCAGATTTTGAGTTTGATGCTGAACTGAGAAATAAAGTTACTGTTTATCCAAACCATTTACTGCTTTTTGCCTTAGGCTAATAAAAAGGAAATTCTAATGAGATACATAATTATTTGTAATATCTAAATTATATTTTTTGAATGATATCACTTATTAGCAAAGAGATCAAGAGCAACTGAAATTTATCAGCTTTATAACACCAAAACAAATATGTACTAAAGTGTGTTAAACAATTTTTTTGCCTTGTAAAACCACAAATATTTGTGTAGTGTAAGAAAACTACAAAAATTATTGGCTAGGGCCAGAATTAGGTAATGTATTTTTGTAATGTTTCTTAGCACATCAATAAATACAAATACAAAATGTATGTTGCTATTAGTTGCCTCTTTACAAAAAAGTTAGTATTGACCAATCATACTGTATTAACTGTTTAAATATGATTTATTTTTTAACAGGCCTTAAATATTTTGTGAGCTATTGTAAATTACATACTTGATTATAAATATATTTAAATCTTATTGCTTTATATCAAGCAGTGTATGTTGAAATGGAAGCTACAATAATTTCAGTAATTTTTTCATATACATGCATATGAAACAATCAATATGCATTCTAAACAAACTTATTACATTATAAAAAATTAAATTTTGCTAATATAAACAGAAGAATAGACCAAAGCTGCTGCACTATTTTCAGAGCTGGGTAATACTTGTAGAACTTTTAACAGGTTACAGTTGACAGTTTTTTGATCTGCAAACTTTAATTGTTTGCAGGTACCACAGAGCTCAAGACAGCCAGTGTCAGTGTTAGTAGGAACTCCATTACCCCCAATGAGTAGTCAGCAAATGAGCCCTTCAATGGCTGCTGTTTCTGGGGTTGTTGCCCCAGGCAAAACACTGCTTCCAATTCCTGTGCCTAATTACTCGCCTCCAGCATCACCATTCCTTACTACAGAAAATCAACCTCACATACAAAATGTTGTTTCTGAAGTTATCACAGTACAAGGTAAGAAAAGAATTGTAGTATTTAATCTTTTTGTTTTATTGTTATAGGTTGTATGAGCTAAGTAACAATGACTTACAACTGAAGCCATTGGTTATTACATCAATAATGCTTTCATAATAGTGAAAAAATGTCTGGGATATGTATGAACATTGCTACTGCATCCTTCAGACACAACACACATCATTTTTAGATCATTTTGCATTACCAGCATTCCACAAGGAGGTGGATTACTTTACACCCCACATTTGTGTTCATATACTAAATGAATCAGCTAAAACAGGATAAATTTAAAAAAAAAAATATTCTTTATTAAAAAATCTAGAGGAGCTATATAAAGAATGTCTTCCTTTATAAAGGGACTCATCATTTTATTTCCATTTTTGGTTCCCAAAGAATTTTTCTTTGATTTTCCTAAAATGTTGCTTTCTTGATTTGTTTCACTTATGATGATTTAAAATATTTACTTTCTTAAAACACTGAATTTTTAATGATTGAGAGAACTTTTTCTTTAATTCAGAAATTGAAAATTTTAAATTAGAAAACCAAAACCCTAAAAAAATTATCTTTGATTAATGTGGAATTATATACATTTAACAATATTTCATTTATGTTTTCCTGTTTAAGTATGAATTTAATTTATTTCAACAGTTTACATTACAACTTAGTGTGTATATACAACAATACCCTAAAATTACAGTATGAAAACTAAGATATTGTGATATACATTTAACATTGCACTTTATTCTCAAAATCAAGATTTCCACAGCATCAACATGAACACTGTTTCCTACCTCCTTAATCCCCAGGTTGAATGGTTGTACCTCTTATTCTTTCCTACTTTTTTATCTTCTTTTCCTTTCTTTCTATTTCTATTCCACTGCTCTTTAACTTTTCCCAGAAACCTTCCCCCACTTCCGGGATGCTTTATGCTTAGCTATTACACATTCCTGATCACATACATAACTTAGCCTTTTTCCTCTTTGCTGTATCTCATTTTTTTCCCTGCCCACATTAACTTTACTGTCTCCTCTGTCCCAACTGTTACTCCATATTTTCTTATTTTATCTATTTTTGATGACAAATTATCTCAAAAATACCCTGCATACTCCTCTCCATTTATATATATTATATTATATTATCTGATATGTTCCAATTCTAATTCTTCTTCTTCTCTACTTTCTCCCCCTAAGTTTAACCTCATTATTAATGGGAAATGACCATTATCAACTATCATATCTAACACTTTAAATCCAAGTAGCACCTAATCTATACCTTCACACATAACATGTAATCACTCACTTTCTGCCCATTTTCATTTATGAAGGTAAATTCCTCTTCTTGATCCTCTCCTCTTTGCTCATTACACATCAATTTCTCTTCACAGAACTCTATTATGCACCTTATTCCTACTCTTTCTAAATTACTATTATAAAATTCTGAAACAACAGGTGGGTTATACACAAATCAATGCATGAATATAACTTAACTCATTTCATTTCGTATTCCTTCAACCACATTACCTGCCCTTCTTCTGCTATTGTATTCACTAACATTCCACTATTTTTTTTTACAAATACCCATATGCCACCTGAAAACCTACCTCTACTACTCCTCCTTATTCCTTGTACATCTACATAATCAAAACCATCCACCATTATTTTCTCCTCCTTATCCAACCAAGTCTCCAATATTGCAATCATGTCTCCTTTCTTTAACACTTTATACGCTTCCCCATTTCTCATCTTTAGTCCCGCTATATATCACAATATCACCTTCCAGTCTAATTGTTATCCTTAGTCACTCCTTCCACTTCTAAATTTTTCTAGCTTCGCTCTGTGCCTCATTCTCGTTTCCCCTGTGGCCTCCTGTTACTTCTCTAATATTTCTGTGATCCTACCCTTTGGTGTTGATACCACCTTTAACTGCGCACCACCAATACTGCTGCGTGCTCCTCTTGCTGTTGATGACACATCCTTGTCCTTCACCAGTATTTTGCTTGCTGTGCAGTCTTTCTCCTATCTTCTCACTGATCTGCACTCATTCCCTATTCTCCCACACTGCCAAGACCTGCATTTCTTCTATCTCCTCTCTTCCTGCTAACAAAGACTGTTTAATAGTTTTCCTTGTGCTGTGTTCTGGTATATCTCCTCTGGTATTATCACCCTTGCTGTTTTCACCAAGGTAGTCTCCTCTGCCCCCATCTTATCTTGCTCCATCTTCCTCCACTCGTTTCTAACATCCTCATCTGCTCTTCTTCCCCTCTGGTAATCTGTTTTATTGCATTTCTGCTTCCCTTTCTTGTTGATGTCTCTGAGTATGCCTCTTTTGCTTTATTTCTAGGCTTGTTCTCTCCTAGTTCCTTTCTTCCCATCACCACTGACTTCTACTGTCTGTTTTCCATCCTTTTTTGTCCATTCCCCATTTCCCATTTGTCTCCATTTCAGAAGTTCTTTCCCCATCAATCCACAACTGATAGTTTCTTATATATCTTTCTTCCCTTGCTTTCTTGCTTCTTTCATCATCTCTCTTAATGTTTGTAATAAATCTTTGTTAATAAAAATATCTGATATTCGCACTATTTCCACTCTGGGCCATATCCCGCTTCTCTCTTTCACTCCTGTAAATACTAAATTAATTTTCCTCCTACTGTCCTCCATTTTTTCCCATTTTCTTCTTGACCATTTCCAATTCCCACATTACATCCTTCACTTCCTATCTTAACTCTTCCTTAAATTCTTTAACCATCTTTTCCATCTTTTTGCTTAATCAATTTTCCAATCCTTCTACTCTATCAAATTTCAGGTTCATACATTCCAATAATTCTGCATTCCCCTTGGACTGGTTTTTTTTTCTACCCACCCAATTACCAAAAATATTGCAATTATATTCATTGCTATGATTAAATTTGTCACCATACCTCTGGCAATGCCTATCTCCATCTTTCTGCTCCATACTAATATCTTTGTATCAACATCCCCATTTCTAATATACAATTTGTTCATTCGCCCTTTCTCTCTTTGTTATTTCGCACTTTCAATCCCAATATTTCCACTCCATTCACAATCATCAACCTCCAATGAGTTAATATTGCCCAACAGAAACCCAATCAATAGATTGGCCTATTTTCCATTTCAATTGCTGTTTAAATAAAAAAATTTAAGTTTATCATTTCTAATTTCATTAATTTACTGATAATCAAATTGTGTTAAAATCTGATAAATTATTAAGTATCCATAAACTTATAATATCCTATTTAACTCTGAGTTATAAATATAAAAGAGATGAACATAGGGAAAGGCAAAAAATAAAAATTATGAATGTGGTTCAGATAAAGACTATTACTTTGAAAAATAAATTAGCTACTAAATCTAAAAGTGGTCACCTTCCCTATTTAGACAATCAGCAATTTATTTGTACTGAATGCAAAGATTAATGGTTCTCCTCAACACCATCAAAAGCTTACAATAGGTAACTTATGGTGTCGTGTTGCATAATAAAAAACGTCACTTATCAGGTGCAAATGCAAATAAACTTCCAACCCTGTTGCTGTAGTGGTAAACATACTTGCCTCATAGACCCAAGATCACAGGTTCAAATGGTCAGGGTCAATGAATTTTTTTTAGAGCTTAAAATCCTAAGTATAGCTTCCTTGAGAAGGGAAGCAAAGTCATTGGTCCTGTATCATAGATTTACAGCACATAAAAGAACCTCAAGCTTGAAAGAAGAGCCCTCTTAGCAAAATTTATTGGGCTGCTTCATGTCTTGAAGAGGAATGGAATGCTTATAACCAAAGAAGTTGAAGAGCTTCCCTAAATAAAATTCACATTGTACAGCTCTTGGCTACCTTCTGTATAGTTTGGATTTTTCATCCTGGAATTACCACACCTTTGGGCTGCTAAAATGGTTACATCATGTTGTTTGGCCTCCAGTCAAGAGGTCATAAGGCGGAGGAATGTTTGCAACAGTGAACAATGCAGTTCTTTGCAGCAAGTATAGAGAAACCTGCTGACCCAGACCATTATCTAAATAGTCAGGAGATTCAGTAATGTAGATCCTTTTTTTCCCCTGCATATGAATAAGTTAACAATCATGTATGTTCTTATAATATAAATTAGTCTTAAATGACTCTACATTAAAATAAGATTAGTTGACTATTTTGAAAAGCAACATAAAATTTAATGAATTATTGTCTCAATGCCATTAAATTATAAGCTTAATTTTTTTAGTTTCAGACAATTTTACAATGTAATGGAATTATTAATTACAGAAACTGCTGCAGTTAGTTTTCTGCCACCAGCAGAGATAGAAGCAGAAAGACGACGTGAAGAAAAAGAACGGCGAAGACAAGAGAAGGAAAAGCGTCGCCAAGAAAAAGAAAAACGTCGTCAGTTGAAAATGAAAATGGCAGCAGACAACATTATCAAGGTTCATATTATATATGCAAACTTTAGAAAGATAGAAAAATTGAATTGTGCAAAATATCATTACTAATAATATATTAATTCACTCATTACATTGATGTGAAAGTTCATTATTTGTCCTTGGAAGCAAAACTATTTTAATGGAATGGTTGTGCCTCCCAACAAAGATATATATATATAAGATACTTATGCCTGACTATATAAATATTCTTGCATAAATATCTTTTTCAAACTTTTTTAACCTTTTAATGTTTAATGCCATATTAAATATATTATAACAACTCTTCAACATATTATTCCACTATTGCTTCTCCTTTATCATTAATTCATTCATTTGTCCTGGTATTTTGTAATATGAAAGTGTGTAACTTTGCACTTTCATTATAAGAAAATCTTAATCACAATTTGCAATATGTTTTAGAAAGCACTGCAGCATGAGGGAGAGCAATCTGACATCGACTTAGAGGAGATGAGGCTTATAGAGGTATGGGCAATAATTTTGCTTAATTGCATTTAGATTTTTCTACATTTTCATTGCATTGTTCAGCCTTTCCTCCTTTTGTGTTTAATTTCTATGGCAGTTGTTGTAGTTTTTAAAATTGCCAGAAGGGTATTTGATATATATTATCACATAAGCACAAACAATTCTCTAATATAAAGGCTTTAAAATCTTGTCTGCAGTGTCTTTCCTTTGTTTCTAATGCTCACAGAAGCAGAGTAAATTGGTTATGCAATTGCTGCATAATTGGCAAAGTACAGGATATAAGATTTTTTTTTATAAATAAAGCATTTTAAAATGTTGAACATACATGAAAATTCTTACTTTTTCAAAGACTGTATTGAAAATATTCATAGTTTATTGCAACAAATTTTAAATTACATGTTGCAGTTCAGATTTCAAAATGTTAGGTATTTCTTCTTGTGTGTTTTGCAATTCATCGAATGTTTGAAAATTTGATTATAGGCTCTGTTTTTTAAATTGTCCCACAAATAAGGTAGTTCTTTGCAGCATCAAAGGCATCAACAATTTTATGCAGTGAAGTTCAAGCTCTATGCACTTTAGTCCTATCTTGCTGGAATTCATTGTATGTTCTTCCTTTTAAGTTTGAAAATGCTACTCTAAGTATCAATGAACATGAATATGTTAAAAAATAGAGCCAGTTATTTGGGCACTTCACATTCTGATGTTAGGATTGTGTAATAGCTTTCTTGGATTTTCTTTTGACAGTATTTTTTATCAGGTCATTCATGGTTTTGTTGCTCATTTCATGCAGCTGGCAGGTTGCAATAAGATTGATAAAGTAGATCCTAGTGAAGTAGATGTAATATCTGCACTGCTTGTTCAAGTTCTTACAAATATTATTACAAATATAATGAAAATAAGCATGACAGAAAATGCTGAAAATGTTATTTTGTTACACCCTTACATTTCTAGCATCATTTTAGAAAAGATACATCATACTTCCAATCATTTTTTGAAATTGCTTAAACTTGAAAGTATACAAGATCACTTTGACCATAAATTGCAAGCAAATGATACTGATATTTGTGCAAATTTCTGTAATTAGTTGTTATGGAATGTTAATGATAGAGTAATTGATCTGCTTTACTGATGAAGCATCGTTTCATTTAGATGGTCATGTTTTGATACAAAATAACAGATATTCGAATACAGCAAAACTCAATTTTATAAATGAAATCCCTTGCATGATGAGAAAGAGGTATATGGTGTGCAATAAATGCATACAGAATAATCTTATTTGACAATCCATAAATGCAGAAAGATACAGGAATGACATAATGACATATGTGATTTTTATTTATGTGAGAAATTGATAAATTAGACAAACTAAAAAAAAATATATATATTAGATGAGAAATTTACTCAAATTGAAAGATGAACTAATGCATGTGAATGACAGAAATGTGTGGATTAGCAGGACATTTCCTGTCATAAAGTATGTGCTTCTTTTGATCGTAATTATAGTTGTAATTGCGAGAACTTGGAATCAGTTGCATGAATATTATATCTGCTTCAATAGGAGGTACTGTTCTGACTCTGTTCTGACTGCTATGCTGTAAAATGGGTGTCAAAACAAGGAAAGATCTAATATATATTTGTTGAAAAAGTACATTGACAACTTTAAATTGTAAAGCTATTCTATTAATTCCATCCTGTTGATTTATTAAAAGCACTTGCATGTTCATTATTTTTAGAAATGGGTGTCTGTCTGTTTACCAATTGTCAGCAATACTATGACTGACCAGCTTTGTGCATGCTGGTGTGATGCATACTTGGATGCCAACAACCAGAATCACATTGTTGCATAAAGCAAGTCCAAACAAAAGATGGCATAATATAATCACATTATTGGAGAGCAGATGCTACACAATTATTAATAGCTGTATTACAATGCAAATAGGTTACATAAATGGGCAGAGATGGAAACTAGGTTGTTGGAATTTCAAACAGGATTCAAGAAATGCAAGAGGGCAGTTGATAGCCTCTTTATAATAAGAACAGTGGTGGATAGTGTTTGAGCAATAAAAGGGGTAGATTATATAGTTCTTTGCTGCTCTAGAGAAAGCTTTTCATCAAATTAATAAGGGAGAAACTATGAAATTAATTAGTTGAAAAAGGGGTGGGTAATAAGCGTATGGAAGTAATTCAGAGACTTTATGAAGAAAATAATTTTGTATCAAATTCAAACAGAATAGGGTGATGAATGGGTATTTAATACAATGGGGCTAAGACAAGGGTGTAAACTAAGCCCTATTCTATTAATTTATTCATTGATGATATTACTAACCAATTAGGAAAGAAAACCTGCATTGCCTTGTAATAAATAATAGGAATATTCCAAGTCTTCTCTTTGCAAATGATCCAGTAGCAGGTGCAATGTTAATTAGAGAACTTCAAGTGCCATCAAAGCAATAAGTAGATACTAATAATAGTTTACAAGTTAATAGGAATAAATCTAAGATTATGGTTTTTAAGAAAGGATGAGAAATGATGCATAGATGATAGTAAAATTGAGGTAGTTAATAAATGTGTCTGGGGGTGATGTTAAGTGCTAATAGAACATGGAATGATCAAATGAAAAATGTATTAGAAAGAGGAGGTATCAGAGCATGTTATAGCAAAATACCAATATATAAGTGGTTGGATGCATTGGTTGTAGTGAAAATGATGCCTGGAAGTTGGAGGATGGATGGAGGAATATTGACAAGATTCAGTTGGAGGATAGATGGAGGAATATTGACAAGATTCAAAGGGAATTCTGTTAATTATTATGGGTTTGCCAAGAGCTTCAAAGAAATTGGCATAGGAAGTGTTTGGAATGGGAACATAGACATGAAAAAGGGTTTCTGGAGAGAAGTGAAGGCATGTATGGAGGATAGTCAGAAACAAGAATTTTTTAGTAGCTCAAGAGACAAACATTTGCTGGAACTATACAGAAATTTAAAAACAAAATGGTTGAGAGAGAGATTTATGTGATAAAACAGGGAGGGAAGGACATGCTTGGACAAGAATAGATATGAAATCATTGTGTGATTGAGTGCAACTAACACTCCTTTGCTCCATTTACTTTTTTCACGAACCCTTTGTTTCCATTGTCAGCTCACATTCGACTACATGATAATCGGTTATCCTGTGGGAATGTGTAATCTGCTTTGAACTTGAAGTTTATGTTTTCATCCCTGGAAGCGTCAAAGCTCATTAAACTGTCTTTGTACTTGTAAATGTGGATTTTCTCCCATGTTGCTAATTCTGTAGGTCCTTGCACTGATTTTAATAATTTTGCTTTATTCAACATGTCATGATTTTGTGTCCAGAAATAAGATGCCACTGCTGATTTCTCCAACTGCTTGTATTTTATGTTCCTGAAATGTTCTTTTAACCATATGTTTCTCTTTGTTTTCCCAATGTAAATTTTTTCACATTCTGCACTACTTATTTTATAAATACCTGCTTTTTTTTCTCTTGTGGAATACTGTCATCAACATCTCCTGATAGACAATGTTAATGACGATATTAAGTCTAAGTTCATCAATCACACCTCCATCAGAGCAGGTTACACATTCCCACAGCATAATGAATTATCATGTAGTTCAACTTTGAGTTGATGATGTGGACAAAGGATTCGCGAAAATGGTTCTATGTATTATAAACAAGTAAGTGGAGCAAAAGAGTGTTAGTTTGACTCAGTCATACCACGATTTCAATATATGATTAACTTCACTGTGCAATGTTCCAATTAACATTTTTAGTTAAGAACTGATGTGTTAAAATTATAAGAGGGAATTATGACATGAATATATGCCCACTGTGGGGAAAATGAGGAAGCTCTGCATTGTATTTTTAAGTGTAAGAAATCAGAAGCATGGAGGGGTGAATTGAGATTGTATCAATGGGATAATTTAGGGAAAGAGGAATTAGTAAAAAGAATGTTTAATAACAGGAAAAGAGAATTAATTATCTTGTGGAAAATACTTAGGAAAGGTGCATGAGAAATGGTATAGAAGTATTAGATAGTCAATAGAGGATGAAATGAGTAGGGGAGGGAATGGTATTAGTTATCTAACAGTAGTTAGATAGGATTCTTATACATCAATAACCAGGGTGTTAGTGTGTATAAGGTTCAAAGGAATAAGCAATTTTCAAAGATAGAAATTTAGCTGGATGGGTTTAATTGGAAAAGGAGGAAGGTTCATTATTTTATGAAATATAATTTAATATTGTATTAAATGTATAAATTACTTATATTATTGTGCTCTTTGAGTGGTTCGAAGCCTAGTCCCCTGGATATTCCAGTAGATAGCTGCTAATGAATCAGGGACCGGGGGAATGAGCCAATCAAATTGAAACAAATTTGATTGGAATTAGTGCCTTCTGGTATTGCCAAAGGCACTGATCCTATTTTATATTTAAAATTAATGGGTTTGTGTTTATTTTGTTAAAGAGTTTTGCATGTTGATGTATAAGAAATAAAATTCATATTATATCAATAGCTGTGTTTTATTTTTTTATATGAATAGTATAAAATATTGTTAAAATAATATCAGTTTTTCTTTTGTATACTAAATTTTCTAAAATTCAAAAAATAATTCCTGAAAAAAGAACACCACAAATAGAAGAAATATTTGGTATTACTGCTTATGCAATTTTAGTTATAACTTGCAAGAAAAAAATCACAGGAAAAAATTCAGAATGTTATTTTTACTCTTTACAGGAAGCCATGCTTCAGGTTCCCGAATGTGAAGAAGAACCTATGATGGAAGGAATATCTTCAGGCTCACGTAAAAAGAAGAAAAGGCCTCCAATTCAAGTAAAACCTTTACCTCCAGCTGGCAAGGGCATCCTGATATCTCCTGGTTTCAGGTAGATTGTTTAATAATCACATTATAAAGATTTAATGCTTTATTAATTTGAAGAACTTGAAAGTATTCAAACAGCTAAGAAGGTAACAGAGTGTTAGTTGTTCTTTTTGAGATGACATTTCATGACGACAGACATTCCTTTGCCCTAAATGATTCCATTAGTTTAAGCATCTACTCTTCTTTGCCTAAAAGAAAATGGAACAATTTAACAGTGATATTTATGGTGATAGGACGTAGCAAACTTCACATGAAGTATGAGATATGTTTCATAAGTTTTTGGCCCATCTTTTGAATGTGAAAGAAAGAAAGCAATGATGTAATTTTTCAGTTTCTCTTTATTTCAACTTTTCATATTTTTGAATTAACATTTCTATGCTCTTGAAAATATAGTGTGAACTTTTGCCTGCAAAATGGCTTCCTTCATCTCATTGCCATTATTGAATTTTCTTCCTTGTAGATCATTCTACAATTAATTCAGGGGTAGATCTGGATTATAGGGGAGATGGTCCAATTCACTGAATACATAGTTCTTCACAGCATCCTTTGTAATCTGGGCAGTGTGAACTGGTGAATTGTCATGCAGAAAGCAAAAACCAGACTTTTCATACCCCACATCTCTTTTCTTTAATTGTTATTCACAGATTATACAGAAAACTGCAGTAGTAGTATGCATTGACCTTGTGTTTCTCTCCTTGAAGTCAACCAACATAGTCCCCCCGAAGTCTCAGAAAATTGTGGCTATGATCTTTATTCAAAACTGGACAATCCTAGTCTTCCTTGGTGGCAGCTCACCATGAATTCCTTTTTGAAAATGGATCATGGTATCGATCCTAGAACTTGCTTCCTATTTGTTTTATGCAAGATCTAAAACATTTCAGAGCACTCCTTTGATTTTGTTTTTTAAACTGGCTAGAGAAGTTCATATTTTGCACTTACCTTTTTCATATGGAAATGTTCAGGCAGATGCTGCTTTTGAAAGGCTTAACCTTGCAGCAATTTCTTTCAATTTTAGTCTTCTGTTACTCAGCTCCTCCTCTTCAACAAGAGCAATGAAATCTATTGTAGCACCTGTATTGATCTGCCCAAACATAATTCATCTTAAATGTTTTTTCTCCTAAATGAAACTGTGTAGCCCATTCTTTTACCATTGAGTCTAAAGGTTACATGTGCTTCATCTGAGTGCTTTTTAAATTCTCTGCAATACACTGGCAGACACAGGCATTGTGCAATAACAGGCAAAGATATGTTTTGTGTGTTATTAACTTCTAATTGAACATGAGACTAGAAGGAAAATTATATTATTGCTATGAACTGTTTCCATCCCTTCTCAAGGCTTTTGAGTTTTTAAAACACTTATTGAGCAATGGACCATTTTTTTCACGATTTGACTGTTCATTAAGCTCAGCTAGTTGAAATTATAAAATCTGTGAAATGTGCATATCTCTTTGCCTGAGCAGATAACCAAATCCATCTCTGCATATACCTACCCTGATATTTCTTTTAATATGCCATATCTTTGATATAATAAATCCTATTGAGAGTAAGTACTCACTGACTGCAAATAATTGGAGACTGTCTATTTTTAGGTCTAGTTATAGGATTAGAATATATCAGCTGAGTGTTTTGTGTTGTATACCTTTTTATTTTGCATTTCATTTTTGATAAGCATTATGTTTTAATTGGGTCATTTTAAGCAAATCAAAATGATATATCTACATTAAATTATCATTGTTAGGAAATAAAAAACATGCTGTGAAGAATGGAATGTAATATTTGTTATCAAAGTTATTATTCATACTCAGAATTGTGACTGAACATGTGCATATAAAGCAAAATGCTTATATTCCTTTCCTCTAAGTAAAATGAATCTTGTAGAAGTCATTGCCTACATATTAGCATTTATAATGACTCCAAATATTCTTGGGCTTCTAGCCAGGTGAGCAGTTGGTATAGAATCAACATTTTTGAAGATTTGATTATTCTGAAGACGAAAATGATAGAACATCTTCAAAACTTTGGTTCTACACAAACGGTTCACCAGGCTGAAAGCCCAGAAAATATGGAGTTATTTACTTTGCCAGGAAAGCAGTGTAATATTATAATATTTTTAATATAATGTTCAATAGCCAATAGGGATCTCTTCCCATGTTCAGAAGGACATACGCCTTAGACACTTCCCAGGTGTATTTTTTCATAAGCAGGTGGCGAGTTTCCAAAACCAGCTCCCTATAACAGGGTGTAAATAGATGTGCCTCTTACCTGTCCCTTTAACCTGTAGTTAGGCTACCATTATCACCTGGCACCTGGTAAGGCAGGCCAATCCAGCATCAGTCTCCCTAACTGGGTAACCCAAGTGTTTGAAGGTAGCTCACCATTCCATCAAAGCATACTCAGTTGCTCGTGAATTGTGAAAACATACTGCCCCACTGAGTCCAACCCATCCATGACTCCTTGAAGGGATGGACTAGAATGTCTGGCCTGATGTACTTCAGTAATGTCAGAAAGTACCATGGTGCTTATGGGTCTGCAGAGCTTGAACTGGAGCATATGAAAGGGCCTTACAGAAATCATAATACCAAAATTGTTAATCACGTTGAAAACTGAAGCAGCAGTTGTGACAATGCACATGTCATGGTCAAATCAAATTCTTTTGAGTGGTTTTATTAAGACAAATGAAAAAATTCATTGGCAGATGTGACAGAATTAAACAGAACAATGAATAAGCAAGAAAGAATGCATCAATTTTGTTAGAAGTTGCCAGAGGCAATCAGACATATCTTCCACATTTTGGGGAAGTAGTGAATAGCATCCATGAAATAGGGCTCCTTTAACCAAAGCCCTTGGTCACTGTGAGTTATAGAATAGCAGTATTAAACTATATTTATCATATTGTAAGTAAGTGCAGAGTGACCCAATGAACTGTGAATCAACTTGCAGTGTTTTGCCTTTAGGGTGCTCATTGCCATCTGCAAATATTGTAGAGTGATGCTGACATATCCATATAAGAGTTTCTTTAACTATTCTATAAATTACTGCTACAGGTGGCCAAGGTTGTTAAGGCATGGACTCGTGAGTGGGAGGCCTGGAGTTTGAATCCCACCAGACCATCCTCCCTGACTGAGGTTATTTCCAGGTTTTTCTCAGTCCTCATAAATAGCAAATGCCGGGATGGTACCCTAAACTTAGGCCTGGAACATTCCCTCCTTAAAAAAATCTTCTCCCAATATATAATTTCATTTCATGTTATCTTCAGTGCCTCTGGTGCCCCAGTAGTAAAAACGAGTGTAAAACACCATAAAAATATTTATAAATTATTCATTTTAAGGAATATTCATAAATTTAATTTTCCAATTGATTTTTAAATAAATATTAGCTGATATGAGGAAGTGGCAGGAACATTTATTATCTGAACTGATAAGAAAAAGCAACTGTGTCCTTTATTTCCTTGAATGTTAATCAATTTATATATATATTTTTTTTGGTACCAGAATTTTTAGTTTTATGTCAGCTCAAGTAATGTAGTGGCCTTATGTGCTTAGCAATCTATTATTAATATAGTTAATACAGCTTAGTTTTAGCTACTTTATTTAATAAATATTTAACCAATCTTACAGTGCTATAAACCCAAATAAAATGAAATAACCTACATAAATATAAATTTCTTAAAGAAAAAGTGTGCATTTTTTTCAATTTTTACCTACAGAGACAAGCCTCTTGCGTCAGAAACAGAAGAAAGGAAAACGGTTAAATTTGCTGATGGTATTCGACCAGGGGAAGGTACCTCCCCTTCTGCTGGAGAGGATCTGCCTTCACCACCACCACCACCTCGCAAGCTACCTAAAGAGAAAAGATTCAAGAAGAAGAAGAAGAAGAAAATTAAGGTAATGGTATGTTTAGCATTTTTTAATTCTTTTTATCGTATATCATTCTGTAAATATTCAAAGAGCATGTTAAAGTATGTAATTATTATAATATGTAAATTTTACTTTGCATGCTGAGAAATATGTACACTGTAAAATATAAATTGCTTTTCATACAGAATAAAATGCTCTGAATAGATTGTGTTGAGGGATGTGTTTTAAAGCTTTCAAACTAGAGTGGTCTCTATTAATTCCTTCCTACAATGATATGTTGTTTAAATTTTATCCAAGTTCTCTCTCTGCCCCCCATCCTCCTTGATTTGATTGATTTGATTGACAGAGTATGTAATAATGTTACTTAGCACTTTAGCCACAAAGCCTTTTAGTGCACTCCTTTAAACCTAACTGTAGTTTCAGATCTAGAGCTTTAGTGAACTCTTGAATCTTTCCTACAAGCTTAGGAACTACTTTTCCTAAAGCACTGTATCCCAGTAGAGATGTTCTTTGGCTTTTCAGAGTTTCACACTCTAGTGAGATGCATTGTAGTCTCTTCAGGTGGCATGAGGAATTTCCATGATAGAGCCCATCATCCATAGGCATATCTGGAATGACCATTTTCCAGTAATCATTCAAATGACTTTTCTGGTTTACTTCCTAATCTTAATTAATAGGTCCTTAGTCAGGGTGCTATCAGATGTTTTAATTTTATCCAGTTTTTTACCTTAAATTTTCTTCCAATCTTAGTTCCTTCTTTTGCCAGTTTATATTTTGCTTCATTATCTTCTATGTCCTGATTTCCAAACATTGACAAAGTTCTAATTGATTCTTTGTGGAAAGATTAATGAGAGCTTGGGGATATTCCTATACAAGTCTAGAATTGACTTTATGAGATTTAAATGCACTGAGTGTAACTTGACCCCTATCCTCTTTGCATCTTTTTATTTTTCCTTAATGACAGGATGGAAAATATTCCATTCCTGTTTGAATCCATTTAGTTTATTTTCACTCTAATAATATCAAACAAACAAAAAAAAAAACCAGTTATATATATTTCACACAAATGATGTTGAATTGATACTTTTTTTAATAGAAACTTACAAACTATAGAGCAATGTTAGCAATTTCTGAGAAGAATTTGAAGCAATGATATTAGCATAGCTATAAGTTGCCATTGAATGTGAAGAACAGACCACTAAAATGTGTAATGTGTTTATATATATGGCTATTTTTTTCACTGCTGAGGGTCCCACCAGGCTACCCATGAACCACTAGTAGGTGGAGCATAATGCTGCATAATAGGAATTCCATGAAGAAGGCCATAGAGTGGCCAAAAGCTTGGAAGACAGCAAGATCTTCACTTGGCTCCATGAAACCATCATTAACAACAAAATGTTTAATTTTGATACTTATTGCTCATGTTTTGTTGATTCTCTGATTTATATCATATTTATGATTTATCTTTAATGAAATTTTAACCTCTAAATGTATTAATTATAATAATTTATCATTCCTTTGGCATTTTTCAGATATAAATATTGTGTCAACACCTATAGAGTTATGCTATTTTTATTTAAACACTATTACTCATGTTCTCCTACTTTTCTTAATATATAATTGCTTCCAGTGGTTTTTGACTTTGTCTTCTATGCTCATCTTTATTTTGCAGGTTAAAATAATCCGGATGAATGTGGAGGAGGATGATGATGATGAAGACATTTCTCCACCACCGCCACCACCAGGCTCTCCTCCTCCACCTCCATTATATCCAGGATATACTGCAGCATATCCTCCAGGCTATGTGTACCAACAAGCACCTACATATACAGGTATAATATTTTGTTGTAGAATGTATTTCAAGTAGTTGGAAACAGAAATTATGAATACAGGAGAACAATTGCTATGAAGAAGCATAAAAGCTTTAGATAAGAAAGATGAATTATTTTCTACTTTCACACTTCAATTAAAATACCAGTTCTTGTGAAAGACATGCATCTGAGTTCTAGAATTATCACATCTTGTTCTTATAGTACATCAGATTTTACCTGCTTCAGATTCACAATCATCTCTTCCAATGCCAATATTCCTTGTCCACAGAAATATAATCACATTTCTCTGCAATAGGGTTACTGATCTCTAGCATCTGAAGTGAAAACCATCTTAAAAATTACTAGATTTCCATCCCAAGTGTAAAAAAAGCAGATTTTTCACTAAATATTAAAATAGACATTTGCATTTGAAGGGAGGTGAAAATCAGCATATTGGCAATGCTGCTATTTCCACAGCAACTGTAGAAAATGGTAGGAACAAAAGACTACTGACTGCCTCTGTGATCTAGTGGTAGAATTTGCAAGTACTAATTTGGAGGTCCTCGATTCCAATCTCATCAGGTCAAGTTGTCTGAGTAAAGCTAGTTTCAGAGTTTTTGAAAATACAAATGCCAGATAGCTTTAAGAGGTATCAAGGTCTCCTAGGTCATTTGTCCCATCATTAATTCATTTCGTTTCATTTCATTCACTCCTACAGAATTGCACCTATAGCATTCAGCCCAAAATCTACAGACATCACGAGAAAACCAATGTAGTCAAAGTGACAACAAATAAAACAAAACAAAACAAAAAGACTACCTACTCAGATGTATTGTAGCCTAAAAGAAATCGATAGAATTGGAATTTCTGCTTGCAACCAGCACTGTGTGGGAAAATAACAAGAATAATGATGTATCAAGGTTTCACTGTATTCCATTTTAACTATGAGGGTTTATATTTAATTTAATTTTCAGATATGGAAAAACTTGGAGTGATACAAGTTTCATATTAGTAGGAATGGAAGAGGTGTGTTGTGATTGATAAGTAATGGCAAAAGATGGTGCATGGTTCTAATTGTTGCAGTTGCAATAAAATATCATTGATATCTGGCGCTTGCGTCTGCTATTCTTCAATGGATCTGACTAGAGAGCATTTTAATGCAATTATTTTTTATGAACAAATGATTGAATAAATATTTATTATTTCTACATATTTACAATTAAACTTTTACATATTTCCTTGATCCTTGAGTATTTGTTAATTTAGGATCCTGTACAGCTAACCCATGTTGTTATGAACGTGGATCCTACCACACTCTTAACTGTACATATTATCAAGTGAACTTTATAAATACTTCCCTAAAGGTGATTATCTTCCCTCAATGTTACTTTATTACCTTCTTCCGTTACCTTGATCCTTTCCTCCACCACTTATCTCTTACTTTCTCTACATAATTTCCAAACTTATTCAAAAATTCTTTTCTGCTAATCTCAAAAATCTTTAATGCCAGAATTTCTGCCTGCAAATTAATACACTTCTTGTTCCATATTTCCCCTCTCCATCCTTTGGTTTCTGTATGTTCATTTGAATGTGCAATTCATTAGAATACAGTGCAAGTTCTTGTCTACCTTATTATACAGTTGGCACAATTCTTTGTCCACTTTTACTTCACCTAACATCATTGTTCCTGTTTTTGCTCATGCCATCCCTCTCTTCCCATTTTGTCACAAACCTCAATTTATTTTTCCCTCCCCCACTCTTTCTTAAAACTCTTATAATATATCAGAGTACTCTTATCTCTTAGGTTACCAAATATTTCCTGTTTTTCTATATCATTATCCTTGCTTTCACTTTATTTCACACGCCTTGCCCATTTGGTGACTGAACTAACTAGGTCTCCCAACCCATTTCTCTTATAATTTCCTTAAAGCTATCTACCCAGCTTCCTTCCCATTTACCATTTTCTTGAACCCCCAAGCAGTCTTTGAGAATATTTTCTTCCTCCAAGTGATTGTATCCTCTCCAGTATTTCATAATGTGTTTCATTACTAGACCTTTTCAACCCACCCTTCCTAATTCCATCAGGGTTACTCCATTGGGTGCTTTAGGTGATTCCAATATCATTTTACAGACTGCTCTATGAATGATCTATACATTCCCACCCTTTTTCTGTTCCCATATTTCTATTACATGCATTATTTTCACTTCAACTGTAGCCGAATATATTCTCTAGCCAGTTTATACTCATATTTGGCATTTTCTTCAAGCATGTTCTTATACTATTGGTAGCTAATCTGCAAAAAACAAATCTGGAATATCTTTATTATCAATTGATTGACTGCTTATTCTCCCTTCCTATTTCTTCTACTATGTCATCTATAAACAGATTGAATAGTACCGAACTTTTACAACCCTATCCTAAGCTGATTGTATTTGGTACCCTGTCTGTTACTTTCTAAAATTATTACCTGAATACAGCCTTTGTATTAATCCTATAAACTTCCCACTCACTCCCTTTTCTCTCAACTTAATCCAAAGCACATCTCTTTTGATAGTATCAAAGGCCTTTCACAAGATCTTCAAAGAACAAATACACTTTTCTCTTATTATACTCAGACATTTATCTATTTATGTTCTTATTATAAAAATGTTATCTACTATACATTTTCCTTTTCTAAACCCCCCTTGGAAATCCAATAGCTTCCTTTCCCCTTCCACTCATGACTGTAATTGTTTTGCTAACATCCCTGTAAAAATCTTATGTATTACCTAAGAGACTAATACCTCTATAATTGCATAGGTTATTTATACTTTCCTTCCCTTTAAAATTTGGTATGATCACTCCCACTTTCCAATTCTGTGGGATCTTACCATCCTCAAACAGTGCATTAAACAATTTTATTAGCAGTGTTCTGCTTTTGTTATCTTCATACCACACTTTCCAGAATTCCCCTGGTATTCCATCGATCCCATTTGCTTTCTTACTTTTTAATTTTATAATCTGTTCCATTACCGCATTTTCTAATATTTCTTAGTCTAACTCTTCAACATAATTGTGTATTTTCACCATTAATTTTGCTTGCCTTACCAAAATGCTTCCTCCTATGGTTTCCTCAAAGTACCCCCTCCATGTTTGAGTCAATTTTATTTTCTATTGATCTTACTCTACTCACTCTCTTCATCAATTCCCACATCTTTTTACTGTCCTCCTCTTTTGCTGCCTTATAAATCTTGTGCCCAATTTTTTCACTCCACTCCTTCCTTTTCTTCTTGATTAAGCATTTATACCCACCTTGCTATCAATTAGTCTCCTTTTTCCACTGGATCTTCTATTTGTTTCCACTTCCTAAACTTCTTTCCACCTTTTTCTTTGCTGCTAGGCATTCCTTTTCATACCAGCCCTTTTCTATAGATTTCCTATGGTACCTAATTTTCATTGTTTTCCCAGCTGACTTCTGATTCTAGACACAACATTGCTTCATCAGCTTTTCTCTTCTAAATTACTTGTATGATTTCATGTTCCCAGTTTCTTCCTCTGTTTGAGTTTAGATTCTCCCTATAATTCTCTTCTTCCTCTATATGCCATCTATAGCTTTCTATAGATATTCCTTGCTTTTTGCCTTCTTCCTGTTCCCCTATCTTTACTGTTTGAAATATTACTAATAGTGGAAAAATGATAACTATCTGTATAACCTTAAAGTCTACAAAATTGTCATCTAAATTCCTTGAACACAGAATATAATCAATGACACTGTGGTTAATAAACGTGTATTCTCCCCACTTATCTGACCCTCTTAAACCATGATTATTGACTTCTTCACAGAATTCCATCAACTTTTTACTTTCTCTATTACTTATTTTATCTCTACTATGTCTCTGTCTATATAGATTTACTAGATAGCTTTCTGCCTCATGCTTCAGTTCCACAAATTTTTTCTTCCCCTACTCTACCATTGAAGTCTCTCATTATCAAGAGATCTACATTATCATATTTCTGGTTCAATGTTTCGATATCGTTTTATAGATTTTTATAAAAGCACGGGTTGTAAAAATCTGAAGTCCCTGGTAGGTTGTACACCACCCCCAGGACTAAGATTTGGTGATCACTATATCCATTTTCTCTCACAAGCCACTTTACTCTGTCAGAAGCTACATACTTTATTACCTTTCCCCTAAGTTTTCTTTCCTTTCTAATAAGCACTCCAACTCTTCCTGAAACTGTACCTTTCTCTTTCTTTTTTGTTCTATTTCTATCAAAATAACTGAAATCCATCCTAATTTATCACTGCATTCTTAGTTACCATGTTTTCACCACTTCAGCATTTGTGCTAAGATCATTTCCAGACTATGCTCCATCACAAACGTAGATCTGCTGATTTTTGGAATTTTGTTCCAGCAGGACATCTTTAAAAGACAAAACAAGACCTGTCATTGCTCTGACTGATGAAAATGTGGCAGCTGTTAGAACGTGCTTAGCATTGATTTGTGAATGACATACCAGCACATAGATTGTACTGTAGGCATCACTTTCCATCAGTACGTACTGTACCACATCAACATCTCCATGCAAGTAAAATTTTGTTCACAGAGAGTGGCACATTTGCTGCTAAAAGATAAACAGCCAGCCCAACTAGAATGGTGATACTACAGAATCCAAAGATTGAAAAGGGGCTCTAACAATGCATAGCAGATATTGTAGAAGATAATGAATGCTAAATGAGGAACTTCCTGTAAAAGTACAGCATGCATGCAGCACCAGCCATTGATAGTCACTTTCTTCCAGAAAAGTGGACATGTGATCACTATTCCTTTGGAGGAGAGAAAGATTGTTATTGCCAATCGATATGTATCAGTATAGCCTGCCAGAAGTTTTTAAGACATAACCAAAGAGAGGACTCTGAGGTTTTCTCCTTAGCCATAAAAATGCCCCAGCACATATTGTGATGTAGGCAATTGAGTTTCTAGAGGAGTCACATGTCCAGTTGGTTACTCATTGTGCAAACAGTTCCATCCTAGCATCATCTGACTTCATTTTAATTCTGAAAGTGAAAGGGACAATGGTTTTACAGTACAGAAGAGTCTGTTGAAGCACAATGGCAAGAATTTGCAAATATACCCTGGGTGCTTCCGCGCATGGTTTCAAAGGATACAAAGCTGCATAAACTATGAAGGGAAGTGCTTTGAGAATATGTAATGATCATATATAGTTTTCATTTATCCAAAAATTAAGTTATTGAGTCTTGTATTCATATCTATAAAGGTTGTAGACATCAATTTATTTTGTATGAAGGTGAACTAGTATGTTACAAATGGCAAGATATGAAAACAACCTTTATTTCTTGACAAAATCCCTCTCCACATTGAAACAATTCTTCCATCGTTTCATGATAATCATTTGCTCAGTTCAAGTCTTCAACTATATGTATCTCACTTTTGTAAACATTAATTGTTGCCTGACTAATATTGTCATCTAGCTGTGATAGTTACATGTATTTCTTTCAGGAATTTAGTTCACTACATCAATTTGTAACCTACTTACTGACTGACCCTTATATTTTGTTCATGACTGATGAGTCCCTTCATTTTAGAATTTCATTTTTAAACTTCAAGTTTTTTCCAAATATCGCCATAAAATCCATTGAAAGAGTTCAACTGTCTCATATGTCCATTCCTCGGGACCAAAGGGATTTCTATAGTCAAATTCTAGAATGAATAATAAAATTTGTTAGCAGACCTGGGCATGATTCCTAGAAGCAGCAAATCTGAATAAGGTAACTTTATCTGTTGACAAACACATGCTCATTTGAATTATCATTAACTCTGAGATCCTGTGGCAGTAGGCATGGAATGAAAGCAACATAAGCACTACTAAAGTAGATGCAAAATTTAATGGCATAAGAAGACAGAACATGTTATACGTTGCTTTCAATCTTGTATAATCTCTACCCTACTATGTTGTCAGTTATGATACACACTTGTTACAACCACCACGGGTGGCCAGGGTCGTTAAGGTGCAGACTCGTGAGCGGGAGATCTGGGGTTTGAATCCCACCAGGATTGTCCTCCCTGACTGGGGTTTTTTCCAGGTTTTCCTCAGTCCTCATAACTGGCAAATGCCAGGGAATTACCCTTAACTTAGGCTGGAACGCTTCCTTCCTTAAAAAATATCCTTTCCCAATATATCATTTCATTTCATGTATCATCAGTGTCCACCCCCTGTGGTGCCTCTGTAGTAAAAACAGGCATTAAACACTATTCAAAAAAAAAATCATACTTGTTACCTGTAATAATTGAGAGGCAGCATTTCTATTTTATGCTTTATAACAGCTTAAAATACATGGGACGAAATATAATCAGAAAGGACTTAAATTCTGAATATGTTTAATAGTCTCTGGCTTGTACAATGTGTAGTTAGTGAGATATTTATCATTGATTTACACTAGATTCTATTACTCAACTGTAAACAAAAAAGAACCTAAGCAAAGAAGATGGTATATCTTATAAGAATGTATTAAATATGTTCACTCTAACTCCACTTACACAATATTAGAGCATATTTCAGGGACAATTGCTCTCATCATCAGCTGTTGACTGACATCTAAATTTGGTGGTTGGATCCCAACGTGCTTGTGTAGCGATCCAGCCACCAAATAAAGTAGTTGGTCAACAGCTGATGGTGGGTGTGATTGCCCCAGAAACATACCCTAATGTTGTACAAGTAAGTGGAGTTTGTGAACATATTTAATATATTCTAATAGGATAAATGACCACTCCATTGTCTACAGCTTCATAAGTACAATTTAATTAAAGAGGATAATGTAATGCACTTTCAAGATGTATATGTAAACACAACTGTCCTGCAGTCCGATATAGTTTAGATAAGTATGTGTTTGTGACTGTGTTTGCTTGTGCTTAACATGTGGCAAGAATAAATATTGTACTTACGAAGCTGTTGACAATGGAGTGGAAATCTAACCTCAACTCATGTGTTCACATTTCTTATACTATACTCCATTCACTTACATAAAAGTAAGATGCATTTCTGGAGAATCTCTCCCATCTTCAGTTGCTCACTGAACCTCTGTTACTCGAAACTATGGCTGGACAAACGAATGTTTCTGTGGTGGCCTCTGTTGGTTGAAGTAGGAAGTTGCTTAGCTCATCTATGGGAGGAAACTCGAAATTCATTCATAGTTTCCTCCCATAGAGGAGCTCAGCGACTTCCTACTTCAACCAACAGAGGCCACCACAGAAACATTAGTTTGTCCAGCCATAGTTTCAAGTAACGGAGGTTCAGTGAGCAACTGAAGATGGGAGAGATTCTCCCAAAACGCGTCTTACTTTTATGTAAGTGAATGGAGTATAGTGTAAGAAATGTGAATACATGAGTTCAGGTTATTGGCAAGAAGCTAGTATAAATGTTTTCTCCACACATTACTGTGAAATGTTATGTAGTCATTGTAGGAAAATATGTATATGAATACAAATTTTTAAAAAAACTTGTCCCGGGAGTAAAGCAAGTGTCAAGTTCTCAAAATCTTAGGGAATGGGCATTGAGGCACTCTATGATGTGTACCTATAGAGTTACTGTCTGCACACATATACTTATTTTGACATTGCTGCTATGTGCAGTGTTTGGCTGACCTTAATATGCATTAACTTTTGTTGAGATATATAGGTGAAGCATATAAATACAGTAAAATTTCTCATATCTAGCAACTGTGGGAAAATAGGTTATGTAAAGACATACTTAATGAACATTTGTTCCATGCAGAAATTGAGCATTTTTCTTGTGGATTTTTAAAAATGAAATTCTGAAATACAAACTTTTATTTTCAGTACTGAACACTGTACTTCATCTATTAGTTCATAATTAAAAACATAAAAATTGCCATACCTGATGACAGTTAATTGGTGGCCATATGGTGTCAAGATCAGGGTAGCCAACATTGCAACCTATTGCAACTAGAAGACAAAGTTGTAGTGTGCAATGATTCTTCCATTAACTGTGCCATGAAACCCTTTTCCCATTTATCCAACAGCTCTTAACTTCTGTTTAAGTGTAAGAACATTTTGCTTGTGCTTCACAGAATCCATCATGCAGCAGCAGGTCAATTCACTTTAGCTACTATCCAAGGTATGCAACTGCCATGTTATCATGCTTGCTACTGTGATACGAATTGTGAAGTGTAAAGCCATGCTGTGTTGACATTACCATGCTGGTTACTGTGCAGCCATTCCATGTCCATATGCTGCATTTATGACACTATTTAGAAGACAAGAAATTGAAATTTATTAAAATGCTAAGAAAAATACAAAATACAAGGGACCTTCACCTGTCTGACCCAGGTCATTTTTAGATATAACCCCTCACAATTACAAAGAATTTTAACACAATATTTGATTTTTCTGTATATAAATACTGTTCCATAAATACTATCCCATGTTCTTACTTGCCTTTAAATCTCTAATATTCATGTTTACAATCATTATGTTCTAAATGTTGCATATCTGACCATCAACTTTAGTCTTAATATTGAGTACTAGTGGAAAGTGATCACTATTTGAATATAAGTTTAAAAATTAAAACATATTTTTTAAAAAGAAATTTATTTTAAAAAAAATATATGGAACTAACATAGTCAAGCCAAGTCATGTGAGTAAAATCATGTGATATATATCATACTAAACACTCGTATTGCTTCACTTACTTGTGTGATATTTGTAACCGGTTGTCAATACTTTGTCTTCATCTTCTGCCAAAGGTACAACTGATTGGGGAATCCAATGGCTCTGTAGAGATGAAGCGCTGCTCTGGTGGTGTTTTAATGTACTTAAAATTGGTGTTTTCTACCTTTGGAATATCAAAGTTCATTAATCAATCTCCGTATTTATGAATGTAAATTTTTTCCAAGTATCCAGTTTTATATGTCTCTGGGTCTCTTTTAATAAATCCACTCTCTTCATAAAATGATGGATTTTAGTTCAAAAATCATATGCCACAGCTGATCTATCTATCTATCTGTCTGTTTATATTTTTTATGTTCCTGAAATGCTCATCTAAACTTGTGTCTATAGTTCTCTTTGTCTCTCCGATATAGATCTTTTCACAATCTGCACATGTTATTCTGTAAATACCTGCTTTTTTTCTCTTGTGGGGGTTTTTACAGCCGTTTTGTCTTTCAAAATATTTCCTACATTAAATCTGATGATGGGTGCTAAATTTAAATTGAAACCTTTAAAATTATTTTCAAATTTTTTCATTGCTTTTGGATGATATGTAAATTTTTTAAAAATCACAAGTTTTTCCCTTTTAAATCTTTCCACCTTTTTATGTACCAGATCTTGAGTAAAGTCATTTAAAGTTGCCATTTCTTCTGTTTTATTGTATTCGTTTTTAAACTGCTCTTTACCAATTGGTAAATTAACCAAATGATATGTCAAGTTATTTAAAACTACATGTTTGTGTGTTAAAGGGTTAAAACCATCTGCCTTGATATGAATATCTGTATGTGTATCTTTCCTATATATCCCAAAGCTCAAATTCTCATGTTTTTTCATAATTTTAATATCTAAAAATGGTAACATGTTATCATTTTCTATTTCATATGTAAAAGAAATATTCAGCAGCTTTAAGGCATTATCAATCAGATTTTTGTTTACTATAGAAAAAATATCATATACATATCTGTACGTAATCTTAAAAAAGTGTGGAAAGGCAGAAGTAATATGCATCTCAAATCTGCTCATGAAGAACTTTGCCAAAAAATGGTGATAAAGGCCATAATAAATCCTGTTTGTGTTTATAAAATTTTCCTCCAAATGTAAAAAAAAGATTGATTTATGCAAATTTTTGTGAGGTTAGTGTATTCGATTTTATGTATCTCATTTAACCACTAGCCTAAATAAAGTAAAAGCTTTTCTTTTGGTACACTAGGAAACAATGATGCTACATCAAAAGAAATTAATGTGTCTGATGGTAATAACTTAATGTTCTTAATCTTCTCTATTAGTTGAAACGAGTTCTTTATGTTTTTACTTGGAAAACTTGGTAACTAATAAATTTATCAGTCAACCATTTTGCTAAAAGATATGATGGGGTATTGATATTATTGACAATAGGTCTCATACTTTTTCCAGGTCTGTGAATTTTAGGTAAACTATACACTTTTACTATTACTAGATTATTCTGTTTTAATTTGTATTTAGTTATGTTCAGAATAACTGTGCATGTTTGTATGGCATCATTTACTGTTTTACTACATTCTTTCAACAGATGTGATTTGATTTGAACCGTTGAAAGAATTAAAGCAGAATAATCCAGTAATAGCAAAGGTATATGGTTTACCTAAAATTTACAAACCAAGAAAAAGTGTGCAACCTATTATCAATAATATCAATACCCCATCATATCTTTTAGCAAAAATGGTTGACTGATAAATTTAATGGCTACCAAGTTTTCCAAGTAAAGACATAAAGAACTCATTTCAACTAATAGAGAAGATTAAGAACATTAAGTTATTACCGTCCGACATATTAATTTCTTTTGATGTAGCATCACTGTTTCCAAGTATACCCAAAGAAAAACTTTTACTTTATTTAGGCTAGTGGTTAAATGAGATTCGAATTAATGAGATATATAAAAAGAAATATACTAGTCGGTCCTGGTGGTGTAGTGGTTACCATACTTGCCTCCTAAACCCAAGATCGCGGGTTCGAACCCGGCCAGGATCGATGGATTTTTTCAGGCATAAAAATCCTAAGTATGGCTTCCTTCAGAAGGAAAGTAAAGCTGTGGGTCCCATATCGTACATTTATGGCACGAAAAAGAACCTCAAGCCTGAAAGAGAGGCCTCTGAGCAAAATTTGTCAGCTGTTTCATGCCCTGAGTTGAATGGGATGCTGATGACCTAAGATGTTAAAGAGTATGCATAAATAATAAATAAATAAAAATATAAGGAATATACTAACCTCACAAAAATTTGCATAAATCAATCTTTTTTTACATTTGGAGGAAAATTTTATAAACACAAACAGGATTTACTATGGCCTTTATCACCTTTTCTGGCAAACTTCTTCATGAGCAGATTTGAGATGCATATGGCATTTTTTCTGTAGTAAACAAAAATCTGATTGATAATGCCTTAAAGCTGCTGAATATTTCTTCTACATATGAAATAGAAAATAACATGTTACCATTTTTAGATATTAAAATTATGAAGAAACATGAGAATCTGAGCTTTGGGATATATAGGAAAGATACACAGACAGATAATCAAATCATGGCAGATGGTTTTAACTCTTTAACACACAAACATGCAGTTTTAAACAACTTGACATATCATTTGGTTAATTTACCAATTAGTAAAGAACATAAAGACTTCCTCATAAATAATTTGTTACATGATACTATATTTCACTGTGAAAGTCCCAAACAATTCAAATTTATAGTAAAGAACAGTTTAAAAAAGAATACAATAAAATAGAAGAAATGGCAACTTTAAATGGTTTTAATCCAGATCTGGTACATAAAAAGTTGGAAAAATTTAAAAAGAAAAAACTTATCAGAGATACCACCACATTATCAGCAGATATAGGAAAACTGATTTTTGAAAAATTTACAAATCATCTAAAAGCAATGAAAAGTTTTCAAAATAGTTTTAAAGGTTTCAATATAAAATTAGCACCCATCATCAGACTTAATGTAGGAAATATTTTGAAATAGAAAACAGCTGACTCGGGGACATATAAAACGGGATACTTGGGAAAAAATTTACATTCATAAATACAGAGATCAATTAATGAACTTTGATATTCCAAAGGTAGAAAACACCAATTTTAAGTACATTAAAGCACCACCAGAGCAGCGCTTCATCTCTACTCTTAGAGCCATTGGATTCCCAAACCAATTATACCTTTGGCCGAAGATGAAGACAAAGCTATTGAAAAGCGGTTCCAAATATCACACAAGTAAGTGAAGCAATATGAGTGTTATATATCACATGATTTTATTCATAAGTTTAAAATTTTAAAATCATTTACTATGTAGCTGATACTAATAAGCTATAATATAACCTATTACACTTGTCATTTTTATGTACAAATGTAAATTCACCAAACTCATCCTCTCCATATTTTCCATTTAAAGTGTCAAATAAACTTGATTCACAAAGTTCTTTAATTTTTCACTGCCTCTGTCTATTTAATCAATAACTTATTAGGAAACATTCCTAACCCTCGAAATATTCTTAGCTAACATTTACCCTCAGCTCTACCACTACCAAAATGTCTACTTTTGCCACTTAATGATATAAAATTTCATTAGCTAATTTATTTCTTTAACTCTTCACTGTTACAAAAATCAAAGTGCCTTCCCTTCTCTAGCTGCTATTGAGAACCCGATCTATTTTTAAATACATTCAATCACTTTTTACTTCTTAATTGAATTCCATCTGTTTTACTCTAAACTTATTCAGAACTTAAAGATCTGTGCTCTGATGATACCACACTTTCTTCCCCATCTGTGTTTTCCCCACCACTCAGCTGCCATGCTTTCAAACTGCTGTTTGTGATTGCTGAACTCCAAGCTACTAGCACCTACTTCCGTGATGGTAATGCAACTTTCCTTGGTGAAATCTCCCAGGCCAGTCCTGACATATCTTGAGACATCATCCTTAACTAAAGGCTCGCCACTCAGCTAATCATCTGCTATCCTTGACCTTGATGATGTACTGCATCCCGCATGCTGTGTGTTTCTCTCCCTTTCTTTGCTTTGTTCCCCTTGGTTTCTCTTCTTCTCTCCCTCCCTTCTGTATGTGCATACATTGTCTTCTGCTGCAAGTTGAACCTTATACTTCCTGCCGTTAACTCATGTTCACAAGTTTTTTTGCCATCTAATTTCAGCTGTTTCTGTTCTTTTGTACCAAATGTCATTATTAATGTTCTCAGCTGGTATTTTCTCTCCATCTATCCAAAGTTGTAGATTTCTTACAATTGCTGTTTTCCCAGCAGACCTTACTTGTACCATTTTCCATTCTATTCCCTTTTTAGATCCCTTTGTTTAGGGGTCAAGTACTTATTAATAAATATTCCAAACCCTTTCAGCTTCTTTGCTCAGGATTTTGCATTTCAACTGCATTGTGGCCACTTTGACTATGATTGGTCTATTCCCTCCTTCCTCTTCTCACTCTAAAAGCCTCCATAATCTCCTATCCCTAATTCTAGTTTTTCCATTTTCCATTAAAATCTTAGACACTACTTCTATTGCCCAAATTCTTCTTTTTCTTCCACTCCTATGAAGACCAGTCTTTCCTTTCCTCCTCCATTCTTTCCATCCTATTTTGAATTTCATTCATCTTTCTTCCTACTCCTTGAACTTTATTTTTGAGGTCTTCCTGTAATTTTTAGGCCACTTTACTTAAGTTTTCATTAATTCTCTCTTCCATCCCCTCCATTTTAATCATTTTCCCCATGATATTTTCCAGCATAGTTTTAGAAGGCAAAGCTTCACCAAACAGTGTGTCTAAAATTACGTTGTTCTTCCTTTTTCTTTCTTTTTTTTCCCCCTCTTCTCTTTTCTTTCTTTTTTCCCCCCATTTTTTCCATCTCTTTCTCTCTTTTTGAAAAGTGTCATTTTATTGGTATTGCTGGTTATTTGGGTACTGGATATCAGGTATCTTACTGTAATTCTTAAAAGATTTTGGGCTTAATGACACTATAAGGAAGTAAGGATGATATGTAGTTCTTTTTCTACTTCTAATCTTAATAGTATTGATGCGGTCCAGAATTATTGTGCTGAATCAATGATGCATAATTAGCATTTAAAAATAATCATATTTGAAAGATTATATAAAAATTAATATAATATCCTAAATACATAACTTTATATGAAAATATGTTCTCATGGGAATAATTTAAGTGATCATTCACTATGCTAACTCAACACACTAACTTTCAATGAGCACATATGTGATTAAGGCAATAAAAACCCCTCATTTTACCTATATGAACCAATTCTGCAATAAATTTGGAGGAACATGTGATTTACCTAGTGCATTTTTTGAATTTCACAAATCTAGATATCGAATTTTGGATTCTTTTGGCCATTTTGCATAGAGGGTGGCTAGTAGAATTCTCAGCATAATTTTTAGGAAATCAAAGCAGATTTGTAGGTACAGAGCAGTTTCGAAAATGACACTTCCCTCCAGAGAGCCTCAAAAAGGCCCGTTTTTTATCTACTTTGGTGAATTCTTCATAAATGTACTGCAGATTTTTATGTCTTGCATATATCCTGGGGCCCAGCTTCATATACAGGGCAGAGGATCTTTTTTTTCTTTTTCTTTTTTCTCTTTTTCTCTTTTTTCTTTTTTTTTTCCCCTTTTCTTCCCCCCCCTCCAGTTTAATGTGTATGTTAGCCAGGGATGAACTTTCAAACTTGCTATTTTTTTGCAGGGGTTAAAAATCTCTATGTCAAATTTTGGATTCTTATTGGCCATTTCTACATTGAGGTTTGCTAGTTATATTTTAGAGCAATGGAAGCATATTTGTAGGTAGGAATCAGTTTCAAAAAATGGGATTTCCTTATGGAGCACTAGAAAGGTAAATTTTTGGACATTGCATTGATAAAATGATAGCTATATTATTATAATTATTATTATTATTATTATTATTGTTGTTGTTGTTGTTGTTGTTGTTGTTGTTATAACTATTTTATTGCAGGTCACAGACTCTACACAAAAATATATTAATCACAAAATGCATTGACAAACCAAACAATTTAAAGCAAGAAGTAAATTTCCATTTATACTATAAAAAATGCATTAAACTATATTTTATAAATATACCTATTTACAATTCATTTATCTTATGCATACATTACTCTATCAAGAAGGTTTTCAAATCTGCTTGAAACTTTTTCCCTCTTTGATTTTTAATTGCTTATTGGCAGTTTATTATGTAAAATTGTACCAATAACTCTTGGATCTATTTCAGTAACTTCTTTTATTTACATTTTGACAATAATTTTTCTGAGTCCAAGAGCTATAGTTGTGTCCGTCCTTGTTTAGGATCTTGTCTTGTTCATTGCTAACAACAAATGGATCACCTTATACACATAAAGTGGATATTGTAGTTCACATTTTAGATTTCTTAAAAATACTTCTACATAATACTCTCTTGTCTACCTTATATATATCTCAAAATATCTTAAACAACTTTTTTGAAAGATTAATAGTTTAATCAAATTCATACTGCATATACTTCCCCAAATCTCAATTGCACAACAAAAATATAGATAGATTAAACCACAATGTACTAACTTTAGACAATGTGAATTTAAATATTGTGATAACTTCCTTAATAAAAATATACATGTGCTCACTTTGTTACAAACATACTCTACATGACATTTGAAAGTTAATTGATCATCAACAATGACTCCCAAGAAATTTATATGATTAACATGTTCTATTGCTTCTCCATTAATTATTATATTTAACTCTAGATTCTCAAGCCTATTATTGCCATAGTGAAACATAAGTGCTTCAGTTTCTTACACATTTAGTGTTAAGTTATTATTTAATAAATATTTTTAAATTATTTTTGATTGTTCTTCTATAATTTCTTCTAATCCAGTAACAGATTTACAGGAAAATAGCAGGTTTGTATCATCTTCATATGATATAGTATTACATTTGCCAAGATTAGGCAAATCATTTACATATATCAGAAATAATAGTAGGCCAAGTATAGATCCTTAAGGTACTCCAACCTTAAGTATTTACAATTCAATTAACCTGTAGTAATGACATTTCCATTTTTATAGTGAAATTCTGTACATTGTGGTTTTGTAGATATGATATTCTATCACTTACTTAACAAGGTCAGGCCGTAAACTTATGCACCACAACTCATAAAAACCTGGTCCAACTAATTTGTTGTAGAATCATTTGCTGTTCTGTAAATGAGAGAGAGACCTTTATTGCTTTATTGGAGGCAAATGGTGGCATGTCTATTAGGAGTGCAAGTACTTTGTGTCATCATAAAGAGTGATAAAATGTTAATGAAAATAGAAAGTGTCTGCTAAAACAAGTGAAAAGTTTTTATATGACAAATAAGGTAATATCACTTTTATTGAGTTTTAAAATTCTAATGGACTATAATTTCTCTGTTTGCAGTGGTACCAGGCCCTCCAGAAGCTGGTTCATCAACACCAGTAAATGTTCCTCCAGCAGGATCAACCACAGTATATGCACCTATTTACCAACAGCATCATCATAGCACCACTGCAAGCCATAGCACTACGGTGCAGTTTGCACCTCCACCACCTCCCCCACCTCCTCCTCCTGCCACAACTGCTGCTGTGACGGTACCTCCTTCATCTCCTAGTCCTCTTGCAGCATATCCTCCACCTCCTCCTCCACCACCAGCTTCATCCCCAACATCAGGGATCAAACCACACAAAATGAAGTGACCATGACATCTCACCTTTCAGCTCCTTCTCAGCCTGTGGTCAGTAGTCCCTCTGAAGGTGCACTTTGTTCCAGTGGTTTTTGGACAGAGCCTCAAGAGCAGGTGATCACCATATCGCTCAACATGGTGTTATTATGGGGTTTGTCACCATTGGAAGCTATGGCTGTGCAAGCTGTCCACATTTTTTCAGTACTGTTTCTCTAAATTTATATTCTCTTAATATGTTAGGGAACAAACATTTAACTGTACGCTTTTTGTATGTTTGGTTAACATTTCTGTATAGCAAAGACTTATAGCTAATTCAGCTGCAGCAATCAAAGTGGCATTGTTTTGATAATGGTTGCTTATTGCTACATGTTGGAAAATGTACCTTATTAATTATATATTAATACCTCTCTAAGTATGACTTTGTTTTTATCCTAATAATGTAATCTAATTAATTACAGAAATATTTTCAAACAACCAAGCTACCTTAAGTAATTAGTTTAAATTACTTTTCATTTCATATTATGGAGCAGCATTGCATCATTTTGAAATAATAGCCATTCATTTGCAACTGTTTTGCTCAAGAATTTCCATTTGAAACTAAGATGAAATAGTAAAAGTAAAATGTGTTCATACATTATATCATTTTGGAATGTTTTTCCTTAATATGCACTTCCTTAGATGTCAGAAAAATGTGGAAAATAATGCATTACAGAGGTTGTTAACGATCTCTGGAAATTAATTTCTGTTCTATGTTATCTTGAGAAAAACCATGCCTCCATCGCTTACAGTGCTCTATTATATCTTTTCATGTAAGTTATTAGAGAGGTATTCAATAATTTATCTACCTGAGCATGAAAGAAAGACTTTCAAGAATTATTTGTGTTTTTATTTTTCAATATTATCACCTGACAATTCAGCACACTTCATCTACTTTTCCTTCAATGACTTTGAGCCCTTATGAAAAAAATTCTTCAGGTTGATTTGAAAACTAGGAATTTACAGCTACCTTAATGCCTTGGTTACTTGAAAACTGCAGTTATGAAGAAATTTCTATATGATGCATAGTTCAGCTGCTAAAAACCACATTCTTGGGCGATAGCTTGTGCTGTGCCTGACATCTGGAATGGCACATTGTCATGGAGGAGCAGAAACCTTACACTAACCTTGGACATACCCATATTTTCGTGAAATATTTTTTAAACTGTACCTACCAAAATGCCCATTTCTTCTACCATTCAGGGAAACCTTAATTCATCCGTCAAAATTAAACCCTTAACTTTCTTTGCAATTTCTCTGGAAGTTGCTTCCACAGGCTGCCCAAATGTGAGTGTCATTATCAACGAATGCTCTATCAGTGGCAAAGTGTTGTATGTTTAATATTTATTTTGTATATGGTGGGCATCAAAAATTAATGAACATCAAATTTATGTTAAATATACTACAAAATATATTTTAATGGTATATCAAAATTTTTCTGTATTAAATAGTATGGCATGGTGGCAATCAATAATGTAGGTGATAATCAATTAAACTACATCCAATATTAAAAAAAGATTAATGTTCTATGACTCACCTTAAAATCTGTTTGTATATGAGCTTAATTCTCCAGTTCTTTTTCTGTGCAGATATATCAGCTTCTCTTGAAATGCATTCTTGACATTTTATTGAAATTTTTACTCTCTCTTTCTCAGTAATCCTAATGAGATACCATACCATTTTTCCACAGTTGGCAATTACATAGAAATAAAGAGAAAACATTTAAATGGCTAGCATAAAAAATTTCAAACTATCATATGGTTCAATGTAAATACTAGCATGTAAGCTAATATTGTTCACAGTTTTTTTAAAACTCATACAATTAAGAATGTTTAAGTATGAGTTTTTTTTTAAACTCTATGAAACAGCTCTTTTACCTCTCCCAGATGGTGACTTGGAAAATCACTATTATGCTTGTGTAAGGCAGGCCGAGTCTGCGACTGTATTATCTACATCACAGATAGTGCACTAATTCAAAAAAGAAAATATTTCAATTTCTCAATAGAAAATAATAGAAAATAACATATATGACCCAACATACTAGACTGAGACTTTTGCCCTTAATGGACACTTTGCCCCAGCTCTCTACATCACATAAACTGCGTGTTCCAAAAGTTGACTTTGTAGTTTGATGGTAAGCATAAACTTCCAACTATATGTGCATGGATCTCTAGCATTTCCCCTTCTTGTGATAAATTTTATCACTGAACTGTGCTCCAAATCATGCAGTTTCTTCCTAGGTTCACATGAGGACTCCAGATATCCTGCCTCTTTAAATGTTAAACTTGCAGGTTCACATGAGGACCCCAGATATCCTGCCTCTTTAAATGTTAAACTTGCACTGAGCAATAACTGCATGCATAACCACAACATGCACAGACTTGTTTTGACATATTTACAGCTCTTTCATATTCAGGTAGATATATTATTGAACATCCTTTGCATCTCATTTTCGTCTGAAGAAGAATTTTACATAGTGAAGCCATGTAAATGTTTTTTCACTTCTCCAACAGTACTATAAAGACACCCGTTTCCCAATTTCGTTATCAGGAGTTCAGGGATACTAAAATGTATTGGCAGCACAGCGAGTAGTTAACTTTCCAACATTTCCGTATACAATGACAATCATGAATCCTTTAGACAGCAGTAAATCACAAAGTCATTAATTTAAATATGTGACACATTTAAATTAACCAGAAGTTTCTATCTTTCTCCTGTAGGGTGATTCTCATTCAATTTCCTTTTATTTGTATAACATATAAAATGTGACAATGTAACTAATGAGGTGTTTTTTTTTTCTTTTTCTTTTTTTTTTTTCTTTTTCCTTTCAAATTTAGTAGAAGGTAATGTGACAGACTCAAAAGAAATCTGTAACTTAAGAATATCTCTTTGTGGCTAAATAAATGCCAGAGACCAAGGAATTTGAATTTGCACATCATGTCTGGAGTTTGTATAATTATTTATCCTTTGGAATTGATTCCATGCTTTGACACTGCAAAATTTCACATCTCGCATGCTTCTATACCAGTAAGGAAGAGCTATAATATTACTGTTCTAAAATTATTCAGTTTCTTTAGACATTATTGCAGTTTGAACACATGCATGGCAACATCAATCAATCTGTCCCTCATATTGAACAATAAGTTTGGCTTATGTGTATTCCTATCACTATCATTGTACCAGTTTGTTCCCAGAGATCATAAACAACCATCTGTAAGAAAGTGTTACTGTGGTTTTCTTAAAACACAAAAAACTGTTTTGAGCAGCAGTTAGCAACCTCAAACACACCTGTCTTTTTATGTTTATGCCTTATAAATTATAAGAAAGGACACATCAAATGCTCTGTCGTGCTGACTATAAACTAATGTGAACTTACAAAATTTTACTTACTTTGCAGTTACCAAATTGAAAATTTATTTATGTCAAAAATTACCATAAATCAAATGTTCTTTGAAGAGTAAGTGGATTGCAATTTGTATTTTGACAAATAAATGTTTAAGGTTGGAACTACTGTCTGTATATATCATTAGACAGAATGATGAAATATGATGGGAAATGTTATAAAAAAAACTTTAAGAATTTACAAGATAAGAAATGCACTGTTTTATTTTAAGGTACATAGCTTTTTATGCATTAATTTCTATTGTTGAAAAATCTGTAACAGAGGTGTGAAAGCAAAACAGCTAAAAGAAATCAAAGCACAAAAATGCATGGACAATCATTTGTTCTATATGCTTGCATATTTATTGCAGGGTGGATTAAATTAATTTTGTATGATTAACAGTATGTTTGAACAAATTTTATTATTTATGTGCTTCTTTCGATTGGGCATAGAGAACAGCCAAAGCAAGTACAAAAGATTTTTATTTCTGATGTTTGGTTTATGAAACAATTCTAAATGGATGAGGAAATACACATATGATCCCCATCCCACCTTTTTTTTTAATGTGGTATGGTGCAAGACCATGCTCTGTATATTTGCATTTTTCGCTTGCTGAGAGCTAAAGCTGTTCAGGAATATAGAATTGGAATGCAGCTTGTCTGGTGACGCTTGTGTGGTCAAGTTTGTTAAGAGATTGAGTTTTAAATTGTGCTCCACTTGCACAATTATAAAGTAATTTTGGTTACCATTTTATATGCATTAGGTATTTCATTATCTGTTGAAGACATATAATAATGTTAATGAAAGAAAAAGAGTATGTATTATTTAAAAAACAAGTCGAAAAATTTTAAAAAGGTTAATTTGGTGATGTTACAGAAACTTAATAAAATGCATAATTTAAAGCATAACTATGTACTATAGGGTAATTTCAATATCGAATAGTAGAAAGTTAATGTGGGTAACTATGAATGCCTGTTTTCAAAACAAATAACAGCTACTTGTTGGTTACATTTGCCAACAAACTTAAGGAACATTTGTTTGTATATACAGAGTTTTGTTTAATAGTAATTTAAGAACAAATAATATTTACATTTATTTATTTGTGATGTATGAATATAATACAATAATTTCACTAAAGAATATTAGCTATGTTTGCAATGGTTTTCTGGCATTTGGCTGATGAAATGTCTTTAAAAGTTTTAAAGAAAACTGAAAGCGTAATATATGTTGTAGATGTGTAAATATTAAAACAAAGATTGTTGGAATAGAACAACAGTTTTCAGTAGTTGTAGTATCAGAACATAAAATATTCAGAAGAACACGTATAAGCATTGGCTTTCAAGAATTGGTATGGCTGAGCAAAACTTGGCACTAGTCTGTTGTAATTTAGAAGAACACATTTAGTTTGTACTATGGTGACAGAACATTATGGTTTAGTCTCTAAATGACCTATTGTGGAAGTTGATATACTCTGGGATAGCATATTAAAATAAATAATAATAATAATAATAAATTGCAATATCTGTACAGTGTACCTAGTGAGTGTATTCCAAAATAGGGAGAGGTGATCAGATATTTTGTGTGAAAGATACTGTGTGAATGTGTGTGTGTGTATGGATGTGAATAGAAAGTGAAACTTACAGAACATTTCTCCTTCTCCATTTTTATTTTGTGATGGTTACTGAAACTGCTGTGATTTAAAGATTTTCATTGAGTATGAAGTTGTTTTCGATTCAGAAGACATGTTTTTCAGGAGTCAGTTCTTGTGTGTTTGAAATAGAAAATAATGATGGATTTTGTTTACTTTCATAGAAGTTAAAATCCACTAATTGGTAAGACTGTTTTTATGTACAATATAACTTGGTATTCATCTTCCTTTTTATTTTAAAATATCATAGAAAATTTAATTTCAGTTTACTTTTATGTATAAATGAGTTTTATAAACATTATTTCTGAAATTGTTAGTTCTATCAACATATTTCTAATGGAAAGAAAACTAATAAAATAAACATGGACAGTTTCTTTTCCTAAATTCCTTTGAATATTTTTTATCTATAAAACCTAAAAGTATATAATGACATATATTAAATTTTATTTAAATATACTTATCTGTACTTTTAGTTTAAAAGGAATTGAATGAGTAACCTTAACTGTTTTGAGCTTTGAGTTGTGAATAAATGAAAAGATGTCACTTTCTAAATATACAGAACAGAAATCAGGTTAATGTTGTTTGAAATTGTTTTGAAAATGTAAATACAGAACAAACATCAGTATTTAAGGTTAGAACTAAGGTTATGTAAACTGTTCTGACATCACCTTTATTTTTTGGGATTAAATAAAACCATAGGAAAACATTGCTTAACTGCCATATCTTCACCTTACCAGATAATTTTTACTTTCTGCAATGTGCATATGTTTAGAGAAGAAAATTATTGTCATACTAAAGTTCTGATACTGCCCTTTAAATGGATTATCATTTAGCATTTCTATAAATTATTGGTTTTTATCATACTCATATTTTTTCTTCAATTAGAAAGTTATGCACATAATATTTTTCTTCTCAAATCAATGGAAAGTTTCCTTATAATTCCTTTTTTGCGAGACTGTTGAAAGGTTATGCTATAGAACAATAACAGCTTATAAAGCTTCCCAGTGCTGGTTGTTAATGATGATTTCATGGAAAATCAGCTGAATGATGCTGTCATTGCAACTCCGTGGCCTTATCCAGGGTACTGCTTGCTGAGTTGTAAAATTTGTACATTCACAAAGATGGAATTTTGTTTTTGGTTGTCAACTGTGGCAGCATTAACCCAGAGTGTACAACCTTATTGCCATTGCTGACGAGTATCAATGGGAAGCTTCTAGAATCTTAATAACTGGAATAAACACTCATACACCAGAGAGATACAAAAGAAAATTTAATAAAATATTACATTAACTCACCTATTTACACAAAAAAATACATTCTCCTGGTTTTCATGGCAACAAACCTATCAATGACTAATTAAAAGTCTGGAATCTGCAGGATGAAGTCTGTCTCTAATATAGCATAATGTTTTGAAATCATAACTTGTTTTAACATTGAATTGGTTTATCCACTAAAATTCAATAAAATGGAAGACTAGTTTTGGGAGTAATCGCTCCTATCGTCAGTTCCTGGTCGACTGTTTAACTTTAAAATGTTAATATTTGACACCACTGTTACAAAAGTTCACTATATTTTATAGAATGATTTATCCAGTTTTTTAATTTCAATTTTATCTTTCAGTAGTTGCAAAGAAAAAGGCTTAGAGTGTAAGCTCTATATAGTGTTCACTTTCTTTACATTTAATTAACATAAAACAAAATAAAGAAACTACTTTACAGATTCACATGAAACTTCACTGTCTGCCATTCAGTTACAGCTTATTATTATCATAAAAAAGCTGATTATTGCTGCTGAAGAGTGTCTGCCTGAGAACAATGTTATTTCAAATATAATTATTTTTTATACGGAAATAACTGCAAATTTTTTCATATTTAATATATATGACTTGCTATTAATACACTGTATTATCTAGTCTTTTTAATAAATATTTTATTCTTCTTCATAATGGAAGAATAATCAACCGTATAAAAGTTCTAGGAATCATATGATGAGAGGTGACATTTCAAGTGGTGTGTGTGTGTGTATATATATATATATATATATAATATAAAATAAAAATAAAGTAACACTATTAACAATGTAACAAATTAACAGTAATTATAATAGTAGTAAAGGATAAAACACTAAGAAAAAGTCACACTTGAGATCGCTATACTTCGAACTCGTGGAGTCCTTCTTCTTGCCATACTTCTTGCCTACTATTACAATTAGTTAATTTTTATGTTTATATATAATGACAATGGGCAAGAGGCTCCTCCTACCACTTCATTTTGCTTTTCCTGATCAAAATATTCCATAAGCTTACTGAGACATTGGTTTTGAATTTCAACTGTAAATCAAGTTCCTTATAGATAATAACTACAAACATAAACATCAGGCATAGAAAGAAGTCTAGTATAGACATTTTTTAAAATTATTTTATATATGAGAATGCATCAGGCAATGATTATAGGAAACTAAACATGAAATTTTTGGAGGTAGCATAAACCAGCAACCTTCTAGAAGAGCAGTCCGTGGTGATTGGTCTCATTGGAGAGGATCATGCAATCTATAAAGTACCCTGGTAGGGGCAATGCATGTGTTAGCACAGAGTTTGACTCTGGATCTTATGATTGGCCTGCCATATTTTTGATAAAGAGCTGGATTGAGAGTAGTTTCTTGAGGGTTCTATGACAGATTGTGTGATAATGATACATATGTCCCAGGCAGATGGTGGCTACAAGCAGTTACCTCTTCATATGCCAATCTTTCCCTTTCTTTGCTCCCATTCCCTGATTAAGAATGGCTGACACAAGTTGACCAGCAAAGAAGCACTAAATGAAATTAAAACAGAAAAGTAAATAAATACAAACTTGTGAAAAAACATGCACATACTATTCTATGGGAATCCCTGTAATTAATTTGTCAGAATTTTCAGACAACACCAGAACAAAATAATTCATTTCCTAGGAAGGGGAAACAAATGCTGTGCCCCATCAAAGATGATTTGGAACTCTGGATGCCATGTCAGTATGGCCTGGGTATATTGGACAAGCAGACAAGAGAGAAGCAATGAACAAAAACAGCACCTATCATTATCCAGAGAAGTGTGTGGTTTCACAGTACTGGATTGAGATTGCCTAGAAGATTCTTTTCAAGCAGAAAATTGCCTTAGACATAACCAACAAGTATTGGAAAGGATACCATCAAAATCATACTGCAGGAACATACTTTCAATTGAGACAATGAGGTTCAAGTCTTGACATGGAGTACACCCTGAAGGCCATGGAATTATGATTATCAAACGCTTGGTTGATATCATTCAACTGATCTTGTGAAACCATCACCAATCATCTTTCTTATAGTGATCCAGGAATTGGATCTCTATAAACTATTTATGTCCTCTGCTGGCTGCTTGTATGGATGTTAAATTGATATTTGTAAAAATTAGGTGCATTTTTGGGCTATGAAGTTCAGCAATGAGGAACATTAAAGATATCCTGCACTCTTGAATAAACAAAGAACTAAATAGTACAAGACTAAGATCTGGATTTTGTACATATGTAAATGATTTAACCCTGATGTGAATGAATAGAGGTTGGTATAATAAATTTTATGTTGAATAAAAGAAATACTTTTTAGGATATTAATTAAAAGTTAATTTAAAAGCACAACAGTATGAAACATAATAGATTAAAACTGCCTGGAATCTGCTAAATTTTGCAGATGAAACCACCCTGCCACCGTCATTTTAATCATCGTTATTACTAATTAATACTACTTCCATGTTATCAAGGGGGAACATTGTCTCATTTAGTAGGTATATTTGATAATGGCATTTACACACCTCTTAATGTCTTGCTGAGCTTGAAATTTTTAAAGCAGATAAAGTATGTTAGAATGAAACAGTATTGACATAGTAACCTTGAAGTTTAACATTTTTCCAGGTTCATGATTCTCTTGTTTAAGTGGTTTCTTTGAGGCTTCATTTACCTCCTGTATGATCTCGTCATTTTACTTAATTTTGGGTTTAGGAATCGGATGCTAATTCGAGGGAGCAAGATCGGGTGTTTAGAGTGATGTAGAAGAATTTCAAATCCTAATTTGGTCAATTTGTTCTGAGAATGTGGCTTGAATGCATTGCATTGATGAAACAGTATACTTTACCCCAGTGTGCAATTTGTGTTTTTACCACTTGGGATTGTCAAAGTGGGCTAGCAAGAATATATAAAGCAACTGTAGTACGTGCACTATTTTCTTGTATAAATTCCTGTTATTTACCTATATATAATATGATTGTTTGAATGGTGTTTACGTTCCAGGCCTAAGTATCTACCCGGCATTTGCCATTTATGAGGACTAGGAAAACCTGGAAAAAACCTCAGGGAGGACCCCAAACCTCCCGCACTTTAACGACCTCGGGCACCCATGGCAATAATATTATTGCTTTCTTAAAATATCTTTCGTGTACCATTAACCATATAGAGTGCGCAAATTTGCATGAATCTTTAACTTGCATAGTTTAGTTGAATAAATGAAATGAATGAGACTGCTCCTGAGGGTGTGATGGTTTACTGTTTGGTTTGTCAAGAACACTGTGGTGCTCAAACTTGATTCATCTGCTGCAAACTTTTCTGCATCGAAACAATGCACTGAAGGTTAATTTATTGAAATAAAAAGTAGATTTGAAACTGTCAGAATTTGTAAATGATCTCTCTGATCAGTAAGGGTTAGATTCATGGCACTAAATCCACACATTCAGCCATAGGTATAGCTATAATTTCAGCTGATTTCATAAGCTTATTCACTGAAGTTGGAATGTGTGGAGACTTTTCTTTATAGATGAGAAAATCTTTAACTAGTGATGCATATGCATGCTTTCACTTAAAATTCACCTTTTTACATAAACAAGAATTTGACATGCCACCATAAAACACAATTTCACATTCGTCTGAATGCCACGTATGATTTAATAAAGCTAAATCTGAAAATAAATCCAAGCCTGCAAAGCAGTTTTTCATATTGTCTGCCAAAGACTGAAAAAAATTAATAGACTTTGCATGACAATTTTTTAATTGCAACTCCTTTGAATATGTGCTTTTCCGGCAATTCTTGTACTATCTTATATACAGTTACTTGTTTTGCCTAAAGAATGAAATACTTTCAGAATTTCTAGGGTCCCATAAAGTACAACTAATTCTATTATAGCCACTTTGTGAGATATTTTATTGTTCCTTCAAATTTAGACCTCTCGTGAGTTGACCAGAAACCATCATGATTCCCTTTTTCAAAAATATGGACGAAGCAACCCATAAAAATGCAGCCTATCTTTAACAGTTGAGAATTGAGTTCTTGCAAAAACCCTATAGCAGTCTCTGATTTTTGGGAAACACAGAAAGGAATCTAAAAAGAATATACACATCTACCACATCATGCACAGCTAGTTCCATTTTGTGATTCATACAATGCACAACAATTAAGTTCTTATGTAAATGTTTATTTTATTATTTATGGAAGCTCTTTAACATCTCAGGTCATCAGCATGTAAATTTTTATGCAGTAGAGCAACTAAGGTGTAAGAATTCATTGTTGATGCACCGTCTGTTACGATATCTACAAGATGGCTTTTAGCACATTAATCAGAGCCCGGTAATTAGGCAAAATATCTTTTTTATTTGGGCATATATTTAAGAGTCAGATAGAAATGAACATGTTTCCATACATTGGGGTCGGTAGAGCCTTTTGCCTTTTTTAATATTTAATTTTTTTTTTTTTTTTGCCTGTTTTGAATCATTGTGGATTTTTTCTGCGACTATTTACGCACGTTAATATATCTAAAAAATTAAATGGTATGTCCATCTCACAAAAATATATCGAGAATCTTGTTTATTTATTTATTTATTTTCAAGCAGCCAAAAACTCTCCTCAACTGATTTACTGAAGCTCTTTAAATAGCAGAACCTAATTAGTGAAGGGAACGTATTTTTACCTCGGACGTACGAATGACAGGAAATACAGATGATAAGGGAAGTACTGTAGTTTGGAATAGTCCTGGCGAATAACCTTGTATCGGTCTGTGTGAGACAATTATAGGAAATTTGTGGTGGAGGTAACTTCTCAGCTGCATAAATATAACGAACAATTGCAAATGAGAAAGATGAGTGTGGTACAATTGTGCAATAAACCGCCCCTTTAATGTGTTCAGTACGGAAGCAATAAAGATACTAACCTGATTCCCTATAAATGCATAAACGGAAAATGAACTCGACCAGAAGCCAATGCGCATCTTTTGCACATTCGCCAGGACTATTCAAAACTACTTTATCAATATTTCCATTATGTCCTGATTTTTTAAATAGTGTTTAACGACTGTTTTAGCTACTGAGGTATCACGGGCGATGGACACTGATGATACATGAGATGAAATGACTAATTGGAAAAGAATAGTTTTTAAAGGAAAGAAGCGTTCCAGGCCTAAGTTTAGGGTACCTTCCCGACTTTGCCATTTATGAGGACTGAGGAAAACCTGGAAAATACCTCAGTCAGGGAGGACGGTCCGTAGGAATCGAATCCCAGACCTCCCACTCATGAGCCCGCGCCTTAACGACCTCGGACACCCGTGGCAGTTCATGAAAGGTGAATGTTATGAGTTAACTGTATCTGAACAATTGAACACAGCGGAGCGGAATTTACAACTGCAATAATTTACTTAATATATAAGGTATGCCATCAGATAAGCTTTTGTGAAGGCGATAATCCTCATCGGCGAGGCCGGAAACTTATGGACCTACTCTCGTACATCCAGCAAGCGCTGTAAACAATTAAGGGATTTTCAACTCTTAATTGTTTTAACACTTTAAAAAAATAAATTCTATAAAATAGTTCAACTTTACCTTTAAAAGTTGCGTTTGCATGGCACAGCTTTGCTTGTTATGCTCAGATCAGCTATACACTTTTCAGCTGCTGAGACAGATAAATATGCTACTTGATACTAGAATGTGTTTTAGGCACCATATGTTTAGGTTTGTTGATTTGAGAATATTTTCGTTTCAGCTAAATACTAAGGAGGCAAGGTTCACTTGGGAAGAAATTATAAAATTGCGAACTTGTTATTCTCATCATAGATTCAACTTTAACTCGTTTAGTATGTATATAAAAAAACTACTCTCTTGACACGCAAAAAAAAAAGATAAAAAAATTTTTAGTAGTGTTTAACGCCCGTTTTCACTACTAAGGCACCACAGGCGGTGGACACTGATGATACATGAAATGAAATGATATATTGGAAAGGATTTATTTTTAAGGAAGGAATCGTTCCAGGCCTAAGTTTAGGGTACCTCCCCGGCATTTGCCATTTATGAGGACTGAGGAAAACCTGGAAAAAATTTCAGTCAGGAAGGACGGTCTTGGCGGGATTCGAACCCAGACCTCCCGCTCACGAGTCCGAGACTTAACGACCTCGGCCACCCGTGGCGGTGCAATGTAGAAATTTAATCTGTATCTGTTTATTAAGTATTCGGGAACAGCTAGTGCAGGGTTTAAATAGCCAGTGGGCAACAGATAAAAGCGGAAATGCCAGGACGCTTTGTCGAAATTTCTGGAAACATATGATTATGTGTACCTTTTTGTAAGAGGGGGGGGGGTTAAATTTTTACTAAGAATATTTAAATATAAATTTACTTTTTTATCCGGATAGTGCTATTGCATTTAATTTTCTCAAGCTAGAAAGATGAATGGACAATCATGTTTCCATCAAGTAGTAGAACTCATCGATTTGTAACTAGAATATCACTGGATTCTGAGGATTGAATATATTTACAGAAATTTCATAAGATGCTTTGTAAAATGGCGTCATAGCCTAAACATCTTTGAACCTTTAACGTTACTTCCCTAATGTTTTCAAATGATAGTTACCATAAAAAGTCTGGAGGCTGGACAATCAGGACGGGTGGCAGCCCTATTAGATTACCAAAATTAAACCGAGAGGTTGGCTCAGGCGGTAACCTTGGGACTCGCATTCGGGAGGTCCTGGTTCAATTCCCGTTGGACAGTCCCTGAACTTGGTTTTAGTTGGCTTTCCCTGGTCACTTAGGCTGGGATGGATATTTACATTTAACGAAATTTCCACTCTCATTTCATATAATTTCATGCTGTTAGTTCTGTTATAGGGTAGAAAGCGTCAGGGTGAGATGGGCTGGCGCGGCGTGATGGTGACTTGCGCTTCGAAAGATTTCGGCCCCGGCGTCTGGAATGAAGGCAGACCTTCTGAGGGACTGGAACAACTCTTTCGTCGTCAGGGTATTCTACCTGGAAACGTGTTAGGGATCTCATTTGCGTCCGCGCAGTCACCACCTGGTGTCTCCCTCATAGATCCCTTCTCCCCAGAGGTGCCCCCATTGGGGGCGTAGGCACAAAGTCAGCCGTAAGCAAGGCTCAAGTACGCAAATCATCCTCCTCCGTTCCAGCTCTTCCATTCATCTGCCAAGAATTTAAATATACACTATCTTTAAAATGGATTTGTTCGTCTCAGATAATTATATTAAATTTTTACACTTTATAGATCTAATGTGAATACGGCGAGTCTATAAAGGAATATGCTTACATTACAAATTTAATATTAAAAACAGTTTTGCTTGTAAATCTGTTGAGGTTATAAACAAAATCTTGTTCTTTTAAATTTTTTGCATTTGGCTAAATTTGCCGCGTTTCTAAAAAGTTACTACCGTATGATAGACATAAAAATTATAGAAGTTGTAGGAAAAGCTTTCTATTTAAGCACTTTTCTTTCATTTGCTCAGTTCCGCACAAACAGAGATTCTTCAAAAGGAGGCTACAAGAAAATAAATGTTATATGTAGTCTTTCTACAACAGGAAAAACGAATATATGTAGCATAAGTTTTTTGCCAAGCTTACAGAAATCTGAATGTTTTGTAAGCTGGTATTTATCAGTCTGAATTATTGCGCACCCATTTTATCTTTGGAAATACGAATAAACTATCTAGTCCGTTGAGATGAATGGGTTTTACAATTTGATTAAACACCGTAAGTGTTATTCTATCAATATAATTAACCTGCATTTCAAACAGACGAAAGTCAATTTTCGAGTTTACTGTTATTTTTTTTCTTTGTATTTATTGTCACTTTGATTGCATTTTTCATATCGCGACAAATGTAGGTTATAGACTTGAATAGTAATATAATTAGGAACGAATGAAATGAATTATTGAGCTCGGAGTCTTGGCGCCTTAAAGCTACCTGGCATTCGCCTTCTCAGAACGGGAAAATCCTGTAAAAGTCCTACCTGGACAGTTTGGCCTGACCAAATCGATCCAAGACCTCTGGATGGGTACTAGCAAACGCTACCACAAGACCGCGGTGACTGACAGAAGGTTAATATGCAAGGAATGATATAAAACTGTAAAAAATGATTCGTCGGTCAAAGCTAATTTTGGTGATATTAAGAAATGAATAAGCAAGCGCTTTCATGCTTGTTTTCATGCAAGCTGAAGGATTAAAACAAGTACCTGGGTAAAATAAAAAGTTTGATATAAACCGACCTCTTTCCTCCATTCACATATCCTAAAGCAAAGTGACCAGACTTCCCCTATTTGCCGGGACAGTCTCTCCCCCCACTTTTGTAGTCTCTGTCCTTCTTTTAAATATAAAACGGGATGCCACTTTTTTTCCTTTTTTGTGACAATGACTTGCCGGCATAAAATGCCATTAACAATGGTTATCATAATGTACTGCTTAGTATCAGTTTCGAGAAACAATTAAAGATTACTGACAATGCAAAACGCTGTTTATGTTATTGACATATACCTGCAACAATGTGGGGGCTTCGCTTGGGGAAGTACAGTAAACGATTGATGTAGTCGACAATTGAACAGCGCCGCTCTGCGCTCTCTATGGTAAGATGATGCTAACTAACTAATCATAATCACCCTGTTTTATATAAATGGCGCCAACAATATTGAAAGCTGCAAACGCCTATGCGTCAGCCAAAATAAACCCATTACTTTGTGAATCTGGTAGAAAACAGAATTGTGTTCTGAATTTGTGAAATACTGAGATAAAATGTACTTTTTTAAACTGCGAGGGCTAAAATGCCTGAAAATATTATGTCCCCACCGAAAAAGAAATGTTTTTAATAGTGACTTACAGAAGGATATCCGTACATTAAAAACAATTTGCGACTCAGATGTTGGATATAATAACTGTGCATTACTTTCAGTATAAGCTATGGGTGGGGATCGGATATTTCGCAATATATAGTATACAGTGAAAAACAAAAGAATGGCGCGCTCAAGTGCATCTTCTAGCACCGCATAGTCTAATTTTTTTAAAAGTGCAAGTTTTGGTGAAAAAGATATGAAATTATCAGCTGTTGAAGGAGCTTTCACTTATCATACTGTCCTGCACAACCATCTTTCACACTTTTAAACATATTCAATGTACTTATGAACCAAAATTTTACGTGCGACTGTAGTAAAGCCGAGGCAATTGTACTAAATGTTATTTTGCCATTTCTGAACTAGAATCTGGTTTGCAGAAAGCTGATTTTATTTCAATAATGACGCATGCATCGAACCATAAGGGTGTAAAAACGTTTCCATTGTTTGTTAGGTACTTTAATCCCAATAAGGGGATTCAACTTAACATTTTGGATCTTAAATCTTTGCCTGAGAAACTTCAGAAAGCATTGCTATATTTTTTGAGTGAGCGTTTAAAAAATACTAACTTTATTTAATATGAACTGTAATTTTGAAGGTGCATCTAGAAAGGGTGCCAAAATCGTCTTCACCAAACAAAGGAAATTTAGGGCATAACTTACTTGGGGTTGAGTGTTCTGTTTATATAATTCACAATACTATGTAGACGACAATTGATGTTCTTCCTATTGATATGGAAGGCACTGTTTCTAAAATATATTTTTATTTCTATGTATATACTGTAAGGATTGAAATTCAAAAAATTTGGTGAATTTGCAGACCAGGAGTACAAACAAGTTTTAGGGTGTAGCAAAACAAGGCGGCTTGCCTTACTCCCTGCGGTCGAACGTCTACTGACTATGCTTGTTCCTCTGAAATCATATTTTGAGTCCCAGAATAAATGCCCATCTTATCAAATCATTCTTTGAAAATCCTTTATTAGAAGCATAGCTGTACTTTCTTCACAACCAAGTATCAAGAATGAAAAATTCTGCAGCTCAAAGCGTAGGCGGTCAAACAAGTACACTTTTTGAGGTAATTTCTATGTTAAATGATTTAAAAAATAATATAGTTTTTAAGGGTAAAGGTTGCTCATGATACCAGCTGTCAAGATCAATTCTTGGAACTGGAAAAGGATGCACAATTTAAACTCGGAATGCTTACATTCGGCAATGATGATGATGAAGATTATTATTATAATGATGATGATGATGATGATGATGATAACAACAACAATACTTAAGGGAAGCTAAATTACAGAATATTTACTTATTAGGGAAGAAATTGTACAGTATATAGTTAAATTTGTTTTATACATAACTAACAACAATCTGATTAAAGTTACATAAATTATTTGCAACACAGTAGAAAGAAATTTAAGATAAATTATAATTGCATAGAATACCAGTACACATTTTCGCTGGAAACAGGTGAAACAGTTTTTGTTTTAATTTAGTAGTAAATAATAAGTGTTGATTTGTAAAGTGTATTTTTGTTTTAACAGCTGGTTACCACTTGTAGGTCAGTGCTGGCTTCCGGCATGTATGGTGATTTATAATTTAGTTTAATTTATGTATGTTTTATTGTATATGTTAAAGTAAATATTCTTATAGTACTTTTTCGTTGGTTTTTCCTCTATCTATTTTTGTATCTGTTTTAATTATTATTATTATTATTATTATTATTATTATTATTATTATTATTATTATTATTTTAATCGCTTTTTATTTTAGTTAATTTTTAAATTGAGATAAATCTGAACAATGATAATTTAACAAATGTAAACATGTAATTTTTCAAACAAAGAATAAAAGTTTTGGAATATACGTTCCGGTGCAGGAAACAAGGTATCGGGATGTAGTATTACAGATTTTTTATTTTATTATTATATATAAAGGAAAAATAAAAATAGAAACACTATTAACAATGTAACAAATTAACAATAATAATAAAAGTAGATAAGGATACTGGAGTTCTTCTATGGCAAGAATCTAGACCAAAGCTAGAAGAACTCCATCAGTTCTAAATATAGCAATTTCAAGTGCGACTTTATCTAAGTGTTTTATCCTTTTAAAGCTTCTATAATTGCTGTTAATTTGTTACATTATATATATATATATATATATATATATATATATATAATGTAACAAATATATATATATATATAATGTAACAAATTAACACTAATAATAAAAGTAGATAAAGATAAAACACAGAGAAAGAGTCACACTTGAAATTGCTATATTTCGAACTACTGCGAGTTCTTCAATGGCAAGAAGTTTGGTCTAGCAGCTAGTAGTAGTAGTAGTGGTAGTGGTAGTAGTAGTAGTAGTAGTAGTAGTAGTAGTAGTAGTAGTAGTAATAGTAGTAATAGTAGTAGTAGTAGTAGTAGTAGTAGTAGTAGTAGTAGTAGTAGTAGTAGTAGTAGTAGTTTCCATGTCGTATATATTCCTGAAATTTATTTAATTTAATAAAAAAGAAGCAATAAATGTTGTGGATTTGTATACAATTATTGTTCATGCAGAGACATCTGAAGGAGAAAAGGTAGTACAATCAATTTGTGACATGCGCACTCAGAATTCGATCGCGCGAAATACCCAGGCCATCCTAACATGATAGAATTTTATAAAAAAAGGTTGACGGAACACTTGAAACAGAATATGAGACGATAAAGGCGAGCTCAAAGGTGTTAGGGGGAATTAACCCCCACTCCCTTTGGGCCCTCCACTCTTTCAGGTAAATTTTTTTTCTTTGTTTTTTAATTGTTGATATGTAGCATGTTGCATGATTATGTAACATTGTTAAATATGTTTAATTGTATGAAATAAATTTCTTTTGTGTAGTAATTATATACTGTAATACTTAAAAATATCTTTTGTTCTACTGAAAAACTAAACATTTCAATAGATTGTCTAAAACAGTTCTGAATTTTGTGCTTCAACCACCAATTTTTATAAAATTAATTAAGCAAATAGTATTTTTTATTAAAATATCAATTCATATTTTTTATCCCCAGTTATTCCAAATATGAAATTGAACCCTTGAGAAAAATTCGCCACGAGACGACCCGGTAATACAAATCCGAATGTTGGACTTGAAGTCAATTTGCTCGAGATGGAATGGAGTTAATAAATGAAAAAGTGCTTGGAAACATCTATTAGATATTAATGTCGTAGTATACTAGCTTGAAAGGAATGTGAAAGCATTTCTTTGAATCCTAAAAATTCTACAATAAGTAGTTAAAAATATAAAATTAATCGGCAATGAACCCTGGTTCCACATTTGATGATCTGCTCACACATATTGTTTATCCTGAACCGGAAGCAATGAAGTTATCCATAAGCGCAATAAAGAGGTCGTTTCTCGTTTACTTCCTGGTAAAGAACGACAAACAAGTGCCAGAGCAACAACCACTTAGTCGTTACACCAGTTGTACTGGAAACTGAACCGGCTATTTCCGTCGCCATTGACAGACTGTTACAGAGATCATAGTTGCAACATCTCTTGAAGATGTGTCATTAACCAGTATTGATGCAAGAGATTCCGGGTCATTAAGATGTTTTCTTTCTGATTGCTCTATACTTATATATATTTTGAATTCAATCCAATCTACCCATTTACTTCTTAGATAGTCCTGCGATGGCATTTTCATGTTGTCATAAATGAGACTAATTGTTGTTTTGGTTTATTTACGAGCGCTCTTTAATATCTCAGGTCATTAACGTCCCCTTCAATTCAGAGCGTGAAATGGTCGATAAATTTTGCTCAGAGACCTCTTCTTTCGGGCGTGAGGTTCTTTTACATGCCAAAACATCTACGACATGGGACTCACAGCTTTACTTCCCTTCCGAAGGAAGCCATACTTAGGATTTTTATACCCGAAAAAATCCATCGATCTTGACCAGGACTGAACCCGCGATTTGGGTTTAGGAGGCAAGTATGAAATTAGACTAGGAACGTAAGAGCACTTAACATACTACATTACGAACATTACACATTTTACCATTATTTTGCCCCCCCCCCTTTTTGATTTAGATTTTTTTTCTCGTAATTAATTCGATTGCGAGTTTCCAAAGTTCGTATAATTACATTTAAATCTTCCATCATAGCTACTGTTAAGTACAAGCGTTTGTTTATGTGTATTACATCTCAAATGCAAACATAACCTTATTTCAACTCAGGGTATTACAGATTAATAATACATTTATTTACTAATTTTCATATTACTTTAGTTGGTAGCTACATAAAAATGTCGAAAATATAATAGATATACAATCACATTACAATCACGCTGGACTTTATACTGAAATCACAATTAGAAATAACTAATTTCGTTCATTTGTTCGTCAAAAGAATAACCTAATTATATGTATACAGTTTTAAAAACTTTACTATCGAGCGCTGATTCTAAAAATGGTGTCTGTTAATCGACAACACACAACTTCTTTGCACTTTTCTAATTATATTTTTAATTTTGTATCTTCATTTCTTGCAATGAGAACATTTATTTATTACCTATTTTATCAACTAGATCCCGATGTAAAGTCATAAACTTACTCTCGCATGAGTAGCTGTAATAAAGTCGCTATCAAAGTTTTCTACAAATTCTAGTGCTACCTATATATATAGTCATATGTTGGCAGCGTAATTTACGCATGCGTTGTTACTTTCTTCTCCATTTATGACGCGCTTTTTAGCTTTAGAAGGAATTGCATTAAGAAGGAATGATGGGTGGGCTATAAGCTTTCTAACAGTTTAAATATACTTTTTAATATGGGCTACAATGATTTTTGCTGCGTTTGATAAGTTTTTCTACCGCAACTAGTTCCCAACACAATCTTTACTGGAGTATCGAAGAGAATTGAGGGAGTGTTCTATATCTGCTTCCTTACAAAATGCCTGTGAAAACTCTCTAAAGTAGAAAAAGATGACGAATGCATAAACAATGTGTGTTTACAGACAAAGTTCATTTTTATTTTAATGAATCGCCAGAATCAGGATGTCATCAGATTGTTCATTGATGAAGCGGGTAACTATGAGAACATCACTGTACCTTGGTTTCAACAAGATGGGGCCACTCTACACGTGGATTCAATTCTGGCGCTGCTGAAGAATATATTGGGGCATTCTTTCTGGTTTGTTTTTTATGGGACTATGCAAAAGACAATCGGTGTGCGGAAGGAAAGAAGATAAGGGGGACGAACAAAGAGAAACGTTTATGAAAGGGCTGCTCAATAAAGAATGATCGTAATTTTCTTTTCTTACTCATTCTCATATTTCTCAAAGTAGCTCCTGTTGGATGCAATGCATTATTCTAGTGTTTCTGCCAGTCTTCAAAAACATGCTGGAAACCATCTTCTTTTTTCTTTTCGTCCGTCCCTCCTTCTTTTAGACATATTCAGAATCACCTCTACAGTCTTCATCACTGATTCTGATGATGGAAAACGCCTCCAGCGAAGATGCCTGTTCTGTTTGGGAAAAGGAAAAAGTCACACGGGGCTATAGGTGCGGAAAAATCTTTACACTGGTTTTTATGAGATTTTGAACAACAACATTTGCGATGTGCAGCATTCAGCTTGTTACACGGAAGTATGGCCTTTGCATGTGATGCGGCCTTGCAGAGTTTTCAGGACATTTGTGTAATATTTCCCAAGTTCAGTTGTACGTGCAGGTATGACATGTTGCTAAACCATTCCGTGAATAGTGAAAAATGAGATGACCATAACTTTCCCAGCAGAAGCAATTGTGTTTTTTGTAACCCAGTTTCACCAGCAATGGTTACCTTTGAAAGAAACCCCGCATATGCATCAAACGTGCATATGAATGTGACTTTGTTGGAAATCTGCATTCTTGTAACTCACCGTGCACAAACAAATCTCACGTGCAACTTTTCAGTTAGCAGTTAACTTTTCTGAATTTTTGAAATGTTTCTCAATTTTACTTGGCAATCTTCTCTCACAGTGACAAAAGCGGTCTTAATGTTCTTCTGCTTTTTCATTTACAACTATTCGTATTTTATAAATTTAAATTTTGGGCTGTCGCTGAATTTGTTTCATTTTTGTAGTTGGTGAACCTGTTAGCAATTTAAAAGACAAACAGAAAGTAACTACAGAGGATGCCAAAAAATGTATACAAACTTCAAGCAAAGAAAAAACTGTATTAACATAACAAAACTGAATTCACACAAACAGAAAATGATAAGCACTAATCTTCTTGGACTTTTACAGTTGCTCAAAATGCCCACCATCGGCGTCTATACCCTTCTGAGTACGTTGAATTACTGATTGAGCAACGTTTGCGAAAGTGTCCTCAGCGATTGCAGTACATACCGTTTCAATTTCTTCCCGAAGTGCTGTCAGTGTAGCTGGTTTTCTACGGTATACAACATCCTTAACAGTTCCCCAGTAGAAGTCCAACGGAGTTAGATCGGAGAACGCGGTGGAAACTCAATCAGACCTCTTCGTCCTATCCAGTGCCTTGGAAAATTGTCATCAAGGTTGTCATGTACATCTCAATGGTAATGTGGTGGTCTCCAGACCTGCCCTTGTGAACATCGCATAAGGTACCATGAGTCTCAAATTTGACTCGAGTGCGTGCAATTGTTACTCGCGTTGGCGGTTCTGTTCTGTACACACGTCTCTGTTGCCTTTGAATTTCAACAACGTTCTCGGTTTTCCAATACCACTTCAAAATTTCTTTCCGCTGGTCAAACGATGCTCTTGGTTTCATTTTGTTGCAGCAAAACGTAATGTGAGTCACATCTATTTACAGAACATCATACAATATTCTTGGCTTCATTTGTTCATTGTTGATTTACCTGTCACGTAGCAACGCTATCATACTGTATGTGAGTCACATCTGTTTACAGAACATCATACTACACATTACTGTTGTTTTTCGGTCCAACTTTGAAATATATTAAATACATATCTGCTGTGAAAGGGTGTGTACATTTTTTGGCACTCTGGGTATATTAGGTGTTTATTGTTGATGTTAAAATCTAAATCACGGGTGGCCAAATAATTTCTTCTTTTTTATTTTGTTATTTTAGTGAAGTTAAACTAAAAATGAGTGCAATATCGCAATTAAAAATGTGAATTTTAAATGTAATTAATGCTGCTGTTCATTTCTCAAAAGTGTATTTTTCAAAACTGTTTACATTATAACTGCTACAAATTTTCAAGACAATTGCCTGAAACTTTACATTCTTCTTAATGAGACTGTCAATCTGAATTTCAATCTACACCTTATGTTGATTAGAAATTATTTGTAAAAATGTTATCGTGGAAAAAAGTGTGTTTTAAATTAAAATTTCAGAAACATTTTTGCTCTACCTTTGCACTGTCATTTACCTTTGTAAATGCTTTTTTGCGTAAATCTAACAATGAATATTTAGGGAATTAATATTTCGAAGAAAAAAAACATAACATTTGGTAATACTTTTTTATTTTATGTAATTTATTTTATATTAAGCACACAAACTTTCATTTTAATAGCTCTTACAGAAACAGAGATTGAAAATGTGAAAAAGCACGTAAATGATTAACTTTCAAAGATGTGTGTCCCTTTAAATTTGTGAATTCTTCACGTTTGCAAAGAATAGGAGACAGTCATGTTAGTCCTGCAAGAAAGGTTGAGCTGATTCTCAAACTTGTGTGAAGACAGTGCCCAGCAATAGTCCTACCATTCCAGATAAATGTTTTCTACCTTCCTTTGTTAGGGCCTTTCATCATCACCATCATCGTCGTCGTCGCCGTCATCATCATCATCATCATTATTATTATTATTATTATTATTATTATTATTATTATTATTATTATTATTATTATTATTATTATTATTATTATACTAATAACAGCGTGCTTTCCGCTTCCAAGCAAATCCCACGAGTCCAAACGAGGGTTTTGTGTATTTTCCATGCTCCAGGATCAAGTCGAGTTTTTCAGCATTAGTAAACAGTACCATCTTCTTTAGCACATCTAACACGTGTTACTTCTATGACATATCACAATGTATTGACAGGGGCGTCTCACTGTACTCATTGTAAAGGAAACAAAATATAAAAACAAATGTATCAATTTGATCGCGGTATGCAGGAATGTGCAGTACATTTCCAGTCCAATACCTAAGCAGTTTAAATGTGGGCAGTTTAAATCAACTTTTCATATTATTAGAGCTTGGAGTTTTAAACCCATCCAGGATAAACTTTAACTCACTAACGATAAATTCCTTAAGTTGTTAAAATAAATAAATAATAATAAAGCGAATAGACATGTACTGTTTTTCATAACAAATGAAGGGATCGCATTTATTTTTGGAAATTCTCTAAAAAGGGTCTGAATGTTCAAGTGCTAGTTTTATTTCCTTGAAGTCAATAGACATTTTTACATTTGAAAAAAATCAAACTTTGAGATAGAAATACACTTTATAATAATTATTTATTTTATCTTTATAAGGATTAGAAGAGTGAATCAATGATTTCAAACAAATAATTTGAAATCTAACAAAAATGTTTAAATACGAAAAAGTAAGATGTCTGATTAAAGGATTATCAAGATAGGATAAAAAAAGTATTACTTCCCATACTCTTACTACATTTAATATAATAAACTACAATCCTAAAATATAAAAAATTATCGTGCTCCGATGAAAACAACGCATCTATAGCACCTTTCATTTGTAATATTCGTGGTTGTGGTTCCAAGTGATTAAAATGTAGTTCTAACTAAGGGGATATATCCTTCCTCCATTTTTATTGGAAAATATTATTTCAATATTCACTTATTCGTTAATAATTTTATCGTCAGAGAGAGAAAATGAATGGTTGATACCTAACACAGTGTGTTCAATAAAGAATAAACGATTTTTATGATTCCAAAGGCAGAAATCAATATTATTGTTAACATTTTAAATTTTTTATCTTTTAGTAATATTTCGTTTTAGAATTAGTTAGACCAATTTGGGAGGGAAGGGATTTTTTCCCCCCATTATTGGAAATTTAAACATTTCGATCGCGTGTGAAGGAAACCGAACTTATAGACAATGTCAGTAGAGTAGGAGGTAATGTGACATAGAAACACGACGAAGAACGTGAACTTTCAAATACCCATTTGGCAGAGTGAATGGAAGCCTTGTCCAGGGTACTTCGATCCCTGGCACTTATATCGAATTCACAATGCTCTAGTAGCTTCAAGGTATTTTCTAAGAACAGGACAACAATCCTGAGGCAAAGGGTTAACTTTTGCCTGACACCTAAATCATAGCAATTATATTTCTATGTGTATAATTATTATAGATTTCATATCGAACTTTCATGTAATGACTAGAGAAAGGAATTTAAGGTGTAACACTTTTATAAAAATAAATCTGTTTTCATACCGATCATTTGAGATTTGTATTTGGGGACATGACATGAGACGAAATAGACAATTTGATGTTTCAGCATCTTGTTTGACTCTTATTTTATGTTTACTTAAAAGAAATTGGGCTGAAAAATAAGAATTATTTTTTTCTCTTCTTGAGCAGAAAAAGAAACGATTTTTATTCTTCTTGAGCAGCTACATAAAAGCTTAAACCTCAAGGTGGTAAAGCATCCAATGAAGAAAATGACAACCCCATTGAACACGGTGCTATGCTGCAGTCTGATAAGATTCTATTTATCATATATTGAGAATCTGTGAACACAGTGCAGGATAGGAACTTACATTTTGTAAACTTCAATTAACTCTATATTGTAATGGTTTTACATTATTATCATAAAACGACAATTTGGTGTTCACAGAGCAAACTACAACAGAAGTAATTCTTCCAAAGTGCCAAAGCTACTGTACCAAACGTCATTAACTCAATATATTATCTCTTAGTAAATGAACAGTACACCTCAAATTTTTACTAATCCACCATGAAAGTTACTTCAAGGTCAATTGTATTTTTCAAATATTTCACCTTCAACTCAACACAATTTTTTGTTATTTTCCTACAGTTAAATGAAATGGGTTTAGGTGTTATAAACTGAACGACTTGTTTATCTCATTAATAAGAATTACAATGGATCTCACAACCTAAATCTGACATTCACATTAAATAAAGTGCAAAAAAATTAGTAATAAAATGGAATGGATATTCTTTATTATTTAAGTTGAACGCAGAATGTACTACAATGAAATAAATCATCTCTATAAGAAATGAATGCATTGATTCCAGTGCTTGCATTTGCTAATGCTTTATAGTAAATTTAAAATTCATTAAATGTAAGATATAAGCTAATTATGAATTATGATATTATGTATTTCAGTTTTGCATACTTATAACATCTTTATTAATGTAGACCGCTGTAGTACTGGCTGCTTCTCTTTTTCTATCTTGACTATATTGTACATTTGCAGTTCTTTTTAACAGTTTCAGCGCTTGGTGGCACTAATGCTCAGAATATGTACAGGTAACTATGTACAAAGGTTCCTTTCCATAATTTCTATATGAAAACTTTACCACATAGTGGATTGTTTTGATATCCATTTATCAAATCCATGCCCTGATTCATAGCTTAGAAGGAAAAGCTTACAAAAAAGAAAGAACAAAGAAAGAAAGAACGAAAAAAGATTAAAGGAGTGCGGGAAGAAACAGAAAGAAGGAAGGAAAGGAAGGAAGGAGGAGGGTAAAAAGACAGATAGTAAGAAAGAAATAAGAAAAAATGAGAGTGAAAGGAAAGAAAAAGAAAGAATGAGATAAAAAGGAAGGAAAAAAGTAGAAAAGAAAGAGGACGAAAGAAGAAAAACGAAAGCAAGGAAGAAAGAAAGAAAAAAGAAGGGAGAGAGGAAGAAAAGAACGAAAGAAATGAGAAAAGAAAGAAGAAAGGAAGGAACGAAGAAAACAGAGAAGAGGCAGGAAATAGAATAAGAAACAGGAGATTCAAGGGAACAAAGAATATGTGAGAGGAGAAGAGAACAAAATCTAAAAGAAAAGAAAAGTTGAAAAGAGACGCAGAGGAAGAGGGCAAATAAACAGGAATGAAGAAGAAAGAGAAAAAGAGAGTTAAAGAACACATTAAAGATGCAGAAAATAGGTGAATAAAAGGAAGGAAGAGGAGAAAAGAGAAGGTTGAAAGTGGAATGAAAGGAATAAGCAGGGTAGAAACCATTAGACAGAGACAGCAAGAGAAACGAAAAAAGGAGAAAAAGAAATAAGTGTGAAGAAGAGAAGGAAGTGATGGAAAATTAGGAAAACTATAAAAAGAGCGGGGAAGAAAATGAGGAAGAGAATTAAAGTGAACTTGAATGAGGAGCAAAACACACAAAAAATAAATAAATAAAATATAATAAACGGCAGAGGAAGAGAAGGAGAAGAGAAAATGTTTAAAAGTTAAGGATGAAAAACAGAATAGACTATGACAAAAATGAGGGGAAAAAGAAGAAAAAGAAAATATGGAGAAGGAAAATAAATCAGAAGATTAAAGGAACAAGAATATAAAACAAGGTACGTGACGGAAAAGATATTAGAAGACGAAGAAGGTCGGTCCTGGTGGTGTAATGGTTATCATACTTGCCTCCTACATCCAAGAATGCGGGTTCGAACCCGGCCAGGACCGATGGATTTTTTCGGGCGTAAAAATCCTAAGTATCCTTTACTTCCCTTAAAAATCCTAAATCCTAAATCCTAAATCCTTTACTTCCCTTCCTTCTGAAGGGAAGTAAAGCCGTGGGTCCCGTGTCGTGCATTTACGGCACTAAAAAGAACCTTAAGCCTGAAAGAGAGACCTCTGAGCAAAATTTGTCGGCCGTTTCACGCCCAGAGTTGAATGGGACGCTGATGGCCTGAGATGTTAAAGAGCGTCCGTAAATAAATCATTAAAAAAAAAAAAAAAAGACGAAGAAAACATAGAGAAAATAAGTTGTCCATTGTCCTTAGCACGAGTGTATTTTCCAGCAATTTGAACTCTGAAACCAGAAGCACGGATAACAAAATCGCAACGGAGATCCTGAAACAAATGAAAGACATTAAAACGAGCCGTAGTGTTGGGAACAGGTACCGTTTCTGTTACATACGTTACGCAACTGATATGTTTAAATGCCATTATGTCGTCAGCATTAACCACCCAACACTGTCATGTAACTGGACAGCGTGTTACTTGTCACTTCCTTCCGCCCAGCATGCCACACTTGGCACTGAAACTGTAACGTAATCGTCATTCAAAGAGAATGATGTCCTCAAGGGCAAGTTCACTGTCGCATTGTTTGCAAGCCTAACTGTATTTTGTGCTCAAATTTGGGTATGTGTTGCATTACAATAGTCATAACGATTGATACTGTGCAAACTAATGCAAGGCGCAGCTACAAGAAGTTGAAACAGTCAAGAACTTTACTCAAAATTGTCAACATGACTATCTGTATCATGCTGACTGCCGTCTGGCTCAATGAGCAGCAACGTAAAGCTCTAAATCGACCTCTGACAACTCATCAGTGCCTGAATCTAAACTGTAGTTTATTTTGAACCTTTTGGTGTATGTGTGATGAACGTTAGTTAATGCATAATAGCTGAAACTTATCCAACACTCGCGTTTTATTTTTTCATTTATTATGCGTTCATCTTTGCTCGCTGCGAAAATAATATGCAAAGGCGTATGAAGGAGAAATGTCCTTGTTTCTTTTGATTTTGGTCTTTCTTCAACTTTTTACTTCACACTCCTCAATGAGAGTTAACATCATAATAGAATTTTAATCCCCATTTTGTTATATTGATTTTTTTCACAATGAGGTTCGATTTAACTAATCTGCTTTAGGTGTTGAAAGTACCGGGAAGAGTAATAGCTCAGTATTCTTTCTCAATGAAACTTGATATCTGAGATTTTTTGGGACATGGAGCACGCAAGAGCAGAAAAAAGGAAGAGAAAGGGGGTAAAAATGAGAAAAACTAAAGAAAGAAGGGAGGGAGAAGGAAACAACAATAGAAAGAATAAAAGGAAATGAAGAATATAAGAAAAAGAAGGAAAGAAAGAACGAAGGAAAGAAAGAAAGAAAGAAAGAAAGAAACAGACGGAAATAAAGAAATGAATAAAAGAAGAACAATGAAAGAAAGGAGGAAGGGAACAAGAAAAATACGAATAAAAAAGAAATACAAAGAACGAGAGAAATATGGAAGGAAGAAAAGAAGGAAGTAAAAAAAAATTAAGAAAAGAAAGAACGAAGAAATTAAACAAAATGAAAGGAAGGAAGGAAGAAGAAAGACGCGAACAAAAAAAAAAAAAAAAAAAGAACGGAGAGGGAGCCAAAGAGAGAAGGAAGGAAGGGAAGGAGGGAGGTAAGGAAAGGAGTAAGAAAGTAGAAAATGAAAGAAAGAAGAAAAGAAAGCAAAAACGAATGAATGAAACAAAGAAATAAGATTAGAAAGAAAGAAAGAACGAAGAAAAAAGTAGTAAAAAGGGCAAATGAAGGAAGGAACATAAGAAAGAAGGAAAGGAGAGAGAAAAAAACGAAGGGAAAAAAAACTGAAGAAAAGAATGCAAAAAACGGGGGAATAAGGAAATAAAAAAAATAATTAAGGAAAGATAGAAAGGAAGAACAAAGAAAAAAGAGGGAAAGAAATGAACGAAGGAAAGAATGGAGGAAGAGAACGAAAGAGGGAAAGAAGAATGGGAAGAAAGAGAGGAAGAAATGAATTACGAAGAAAGAATGAAAGAAAAACAGAAAGAAAGAACAACATTAGGATATAAAGAAGGAAGAAATAAAAGTATAAAACGATGAAGGAAGGAATGAACCTTTTACTCCTGATTGACATGTTAAGCAACGGTAGGAGAGAACGATTCACTTCCCACAAACTTCAATTTTTCCACTAGGACCAGTTCCTACAGTATCACGAATGCGACTTCTTTAACTTTTATATTTTATTTATTTCTATTATCTGATGATAGACATAAGCAAAAGCAATAAAAATATTCCCGAATAGGTTAAAGTTAATTTGAGAATTTATATTTTTTAAAATACAACAAGATCAGCGACAAAAACTAATCCGGCACGATAGGACTTGATACACATTTCCGTCTAAAGACCACAAATTTAGACTCTTTCCAACTAGCGTAATTTAGTTTTGTGTACATTTTCAGAAATCGTTTGGGTCTATAGGAAAGAGGAATATGAGAAAATAAAAAGGTAAATTCTTCTATAGATGTACACTTTTCAAACAGACTCGATTACGATATAGTGAACTTATCTAAGCAAAATCTACGGACAACGTTTGGAACGGTATACAAATCTACATGGACGAGGCGAGATCTCGAAACGTTTCGAACACCGTGGGAGCGAATGGAACATCTGAACTTTGCAGTTACCGGAACAGAGGTCGCCGGCCTTTTCGGACTTTCCAGGACACGTAACCAGCCCACCTGCGTGCGTAATTTTGCCAGAATAACCTTTGACACAATGATGTCCATTGCTGTGCAAGATTATAGTGCTCGAGGGAAATGAGAATTTAAAGATTCGATATCTAAGGAAGCTAATCGTCCTTATCGTTTATAGTTCAGAGTCTCTGTTGATATGCGCATTTGTTCTAGCTTCGTACAATAAAACGAATTGCATGTTTTTAACATTAGTGGCAACAAAGAGCATTTGCTGATTAGCAACACCCAAGATTAGTGGTATCTTTTTTTTAGAAGAGAAGTTTTTGATACCTGTTTTTTCTTATGCGAGTTAAGGAAACTTTACGCTCTCTTGCATGGTATGAATATTATAACATTTTTACTTGTGTATACAATTCCTCATTTCTGCCAGCACTCTTTAAACACTACTCTCTTCAGAGTATTATTTAAATAACCATGCAAGTGATATTAGATTAGTAATTTTAAATTATTACACAGACATTTTAAATGGCTGTTATCATCTCCCCCTAGAAGATGCGGAAAAGGCGATTGGTGAAAGAAAGGAAAAGATTTGCACAATAACAATAATTATATAAATTATTATTTTAATATTTATTACGTTTCATTAGTATTAACTTTAAAATATTACAAGCATCTTTCTTGAGGAATATCTCACAAACTGGCTTACTGGGTAACAAAACAAATACAATATTCTTGAGAGCAGAATTTTATATCAAGATAATAGCTTGACGATAAACTGAAGAACATAGACGAAGCTATGATATTTAATTTCAATTTACCACTCAAGAATTCAAATTTAATAATAGAAAGTGCATTAGAATAAAACATTAACAATTTTAAAATATTGAGTCAACTTATGTCTAATCAATTATTCGAAATAAATCCACCCAGGAACACCCCAAAATTGCTGCTTGCTGTACACTCGGGAAGAACGTGAGCTCTCTCCCATGAAAAACCTCTCCAAAACTCTCTCTCAATACCATCACCCTCTTTCTTGCGCCATTATTAATCAGCTGACAAACCTCAACATGCTTTAGCCAATCAACTCAGCCTTGTATGTCCAAACTATTGCGGAAAACGGATGTCCTTACATGTCATAAAATAACGATCGCGAATTAAGTGCATTACCAACATAACAACTAAACGAAAACGTAATAATAATGTATTAATACTAGTAATAACACAACCGTACTTTGCTGGGTAGACAAATATTCAGGGCTAGGATTTTTATAGCTATTTCACTTATGTGACGTCATCATAAAATCCACCAATGAAATGAAACACAATTGTAAATTCTGACCAACTATCGCAGTGAAAGTATCGAACAAATTTATCAAATCCGTTTTATCACGCTACATGCATTTGTCTTGGGGTTATTGTAGCCAACTGTATACCTCCAATATATAATTCCTGAGGGCGTATCACTGAACACTTTTTTGTGTTTTCAGCAATTGAAAATTTAACTAACTTAACTCAAGCAATTGCTTTTACGTAATCAGCCAAACAGTCTGAAATTATTTTGTAAATAATGTAACAATATCTGCCTAAGCAAACTAAATTTTAATAAACACGTTGTTCAGAATGGTAAAATGTTTTCTGTTTTGTTTTTCTCATTTGGTATTAGTAAATCGAACGGTAATGACTGTAATAATCCATTTTCGTCTATTTCATTTTCACGGTTTCTAAATAGGTAGCTATTCATAATTAAGTATAACGTTTTATACAATTGTTAATAATCTGTGTGTGAATTTCAAATATATATTACTTTTCTTCTTATTCTATTCATGAAATAGTCCAAAACCCGTATTTGGCTCCTCTACATTGGCATTACTGACAATCGACATTAGTCTGTTGCAAGGTGACTTGAAAAGGTTAAGTATTCATAATACAAATATAATATTGTAAGTCAAGTTAATGGGAATTATATTTAAATTCTTATTTTATTCGTGAAATAGTTCTAATAAATATCACTCAAGGGTCTGAACTTTCCAAGACTCACTACGTTCGTGAATTTATTAGCAATTTCAGATCCTCTTGTGATATTACTTGTGAAAAATTTTTAATGTCATATATTCCAAATACCATCTAATACACAATGCATAGTGTTATATTTGCAACATTCATGGTGAAATTAACCTGTTAATGAGCATTATCAGTTTTACACAAAACTATTATTTAAAAAGAAAACTGTTTGCAAAATAATTAATTTCTCAATTGATTTTAATCATATTAATCAAACATAAGCGTACGACTTCTGCTCCTTCATACTTCCTCTCATTTCTGAAACTACAATATTGCATTTGTCGAGAACTGTTCACTATCTACGTTTGAAATTGGTATCACCAGAACTTTATTCATTTATACCAACAAGGTCTTCAAATAAATCGCCTTTTGTTTTGTAATCAATTACGCTTTTCATTCAGTACAATAGTAGCTAACTTGCATAACAAAGCAAATCACATTGTTCACTAACATTCTTAAACCGATCACGCTGGCTCAGGTGGTAATGCTTGAGATTTCATTCCGTTAGTTTTGTTACATGATCGAAAGTGCCAGAGCATGGGCTGGAGCGGCGTGGCTTGGGAGAGGTATCTGCCTCGGCGTTTGGAATGGAAGCGGATCTTCTGCTTTCGAGCAATCAACGTTTATAGATCTTGGATCTCGATGATTCCTCATCATCCATTCCTCCCGGAAGTGCCCTCATTGGGGGTGTACAAAGGATCAGCCGTGAACAATGCTCAAGTGTCCTACACCTCAGACCATCCAACAAACATCACAAACCCTGGCAGTTTATCGAACATTGCTTTGAATCTAACAAATGAAATCGACGACTTTAAATACATCAATATCATATTCATCTTTCAATACTGAGCTTCTAGAATATTAAGCACTGAGTCAACATACATTTTTAACGAATTCTGAGCTCGAACTTTATTCTTAAAACCAACTTCTTCAATTAATTTATTGACTTTATCATCGTATTGGCCAAACTGTATAGGCTTGTATTTGCTTGTCAGGGATTCAATTCATGACATCACAGATGAGCTACAGGTTTGTCAAGTGTTTGAAATTCTAATTTAGGTTTTATAATCGAGTACAAATCAAAGCAACAAAAGAAGTATGAATTTTCAGAAGTCTACATTTATCTGGATTACAAATACATTAATCAACAATAGTTTCACCCTGAGAGAACAGTTATTTCAATTGGCTACAAAAGCTTAAAATCTTCAAATTACTCAAATAGCCACTCCTCTGAATTAAATCAACTTGACCATTTTGTCATGGGTAGGTAGGAAGGCGGGTGGGTAGGTAGGTGAATGAGTAGATGGATAGATGGGTAAGTGGGTGGTAGGTGGGTAGAGGATGGGTAGATGGGAGGATAGGTAGGTGGGTAGGAAGATAGATAGGTGAGTAGGTATATAGGTGGGTAAGTAGATCGGTGGGTAGGAAGGTAGGTGTGTGGGTAGGAAGGTAGGTTGATGGATAGGTAGATAGGTGGATGGGTAGGTAGTTAGTTAGGTAGGTATTTGGGTAGGTAGATAGATAGGTAGGTCGGTCGGTCGATCGATTTGTGAGTGGGTGGGCAGGCAGGTGGGTGGGTGGGCGGGCAGGTGCAGGCAGGCAGGTAGGTAGGTGGGTAGTTAGGTAGGTGGGTGGGTAGGTAGGTGGGTAGGTGGGCAGGTAGATATGTGGGTGGGTAGATAGGTGGGTGGGTAGGTGGGTAGGTAGGTACGTAGGTAGGTAGGTATGTAGGTAGGTAGGTTTTCCTAGATCTTCCCTGGTTATAGAGAGAACGAGTGTCTCTTTCCAGGACTGCACTCTCAAACAGGGTATGCGAGGCAGATTTCTCATCCTGTTTACACATTCTACAAGTGGGTTCATCTTTATAGAGTCCCATTTTTTGTAGATGTTTTCTGAAGTGACCATGCTCAATAATTAACACAATTACTTTCCTTATTTATCTTCTATCCGGGTTGGAGGTGAGACGAGGAGAGATTCTTGCTAGGGCCTAAGATGAATTTCCTAGTTTCCTAAAATTTCCAGGATAGGTTTGGCACCTTAATTGATGCTTATCCCCAATCCACATTTTGACTGCGGTCTTAGCAGTGTAAGTACTGATTCCGACTACGGGCTCAGGGCCAAAAAAGGTGTATCAGCATCCCTTTTTGCCAGCTGATCTGACATTTCATTCCCACAAATGCCCTGATGCCCTGGCACTCATCGCAGTTCAAGCCTGTAGCAGGATGCCAGGGAAGATAAGACCTTTTGATATTCCCATACCGGTTTAGATTGCGCCTGTTTAGAGGAAAGTGCATTTTGTCATAACCGAAAGAGGAAACCATTTTGGCGTGATACAAGGATAATTTTCTATAATGAATCTTTTATAACCTGATTTGATTGTCCTTACTTTTAGAATTCGAATAGAGCAATTAAGATCTTTAAGATTTTCCTGCCTTATTTATCCTAACAGATTGAATTTGTTTTAGCCTTCATGTGCAAAATACTTTAAATAAATGAAAAATGTCATAAAAGCGCTGTTAACTGTCGCCGTTGCTCCTGAAGGCCAGCAAGGAGAATAAATGAATAATAATCTAGAATTGCAGTACATTTCCAAATAATTTGTCTTCCAATTCGTTTAAAGGTAATATCTTCAAAATAAACGTTAAACATGCTTATATACATTATA